>JAUPFT010000025.1:24562767-24567767 GCA_036936625.1 Parnassius smintheus behrii
CGTTCTCCACCTCCGCTACCTCCGCCTCCACCATAAACTCTGCTCCATCCGCCTCAACAATAAACTCCGCTCCCTCCGCCGCCACCACCATGCTCCGTCACTATTTTTTCCCGCCTCAAACACAATTCCCCGTTACCACTATCTCCGCCTTCACCACATACTACGCTGCATTCACCTCCGCCTCCACGTCTCCATTCTCCGCCTCCGTTTTCTGGGCGCACACACACACACACACTCACACATACACACACACACACATACACACACACATACACACACACATACACACACACACACACACACACACACACACACAAACACGCACGAACGCACACGCACGCGCATACACACACGCGCGCTCTCGCGCACTCACATAAATACAGACACACACACACACACACACACACACACACACACACACACACACACACACACACGCACACACACACACACACACACACACACACACACACACACACACACACACACACACACACACACACAAGAAGGAGCGTTGTCGAGTAATTCGTTAAAAAAGTCGTTTATTTCGACCACAAGGATCATAGATGTTAGTAATAAATAGAAACAATCCACACGCGCATCCGCGAACATACCCGCCGCATTACAATAACGAGGTAGACCAAACAGTACCCTGAATGCATTACATAACACGTTTTTAATCTGTAGCTTGTACCGCCAAAGATACGAAACGGCAACGTCGCGGCTGCATTCAGCCAATCCGATCGTTTATCTTATCGTTTGCTGTGCTCTGATTGGCTCATTTAAATCGGATCAACATTTTCCGTAACCATCGCAAGGTGGATTTGTATATCGGATCAACTTCGGCCAAGGCTAGCAAACAGTCTCGTGAGTGTAGATGTTGATCCGGTCGGAGCCACATTAGTTACCAGAGATGCATATTGGATCAACAAAAGGCGCCGGATCAACATGCGTTTTCGGATCAACAAAGTGCTCGCGTGAAGTCGCGTCTGATCAACATTTACCGTAAAGAGATCTCTATATATATATATATATATATATATATATATATATATATATATATATATATATATATATATATATAATGTTATTAAAAAGGGGATATTTTTAATATTATAAAATTATTATATAGAGGGGGGGATCGTTACACTACGAATAGTCTTCATATGGAATTTAGAAGTTATAGTTGTCATTTTTAATACAATTAGAAAATTAATTTTACCCTGATGCAACAAGCAGTTCGTTACTACAAAAATGATATTAAAATTAATCAACATACCTAATTGGGTACTCCCTTACACAATTACATATATATATATATATATATATATATATATATATATATATATATATATATATATATATATATATATATATATATATATATATATATAGATCTCTTTACGGTAAATGTTGATCAGACGCGACTTCACGCGAGCACTTTGTTGATCCGAAAACGCATGTTGATCCGGCGCCTTTTGTTGATCCAATATGCATTTCTGGTAACTAATGTGGCTCCAACCGGATCTACATCTGCACTCACGAGACTGTTTGCTAGCGTTGGCTCAAGTTGATCCGATATACAAATCCACCTTGCGATGGTTACGGAAAATGTTGATCCGATTTAAATGAACCAATCAGAGTACAGCAAACGACAAGATAAACGATCGGATTGGCTGAATGCAGCCGCGACGTTGCCGTTTCGTATCTTTGGCGGTACAAGCTACAGATTAAATGCGTGTTATGTAATTCTTTACACGCATTTATCCTATAGGTATCCTGAGGGCATTTTCTGACAGGTTTGAGGTCAGTACCTGAACAATTGTCATATGGTGCACGTGCTCACTAATCGGGCCTGTCTTATATATAGTTTTAAAATTAGGTAAATAGTTTTGAGTTTTACTAAAATTAGTTTTAAGATTTTTATTATTACTAACATCTATGATACTTGTGGTCGAAATAAACGACTTTTTTTTAACGAATTACTCGACAACGCCCCTTCTTGTAGCGGAAGTGGTGGCAACGGCGACACAAGGTATTCGTCTGAGTGCGAGTTTGCGTGCGTGTGCGCACGCGTGTGTGTGTGCGTGTTTGCGTGCGTGTGCGCACGCGTGTGTGTGTGCGTGTTTGCGTGCGTGTGTGCGTGTTTGTGTGTGTGTGCATATATGTGCGTGTGCGTGTGTGCATGTGTGCACTGTATTGTTTGTGTGTGTGCGTGTGTGTGCGGCAGTGTGCATGTGTGAGTGTGTGTATGCGTTTGTGCGTGTGCGCATGTGTGTATGTTTGCGCGCGCGCTTGCGTGTTTGTGTGTGTGTTTACCATAAACCAGTTAACATGTTTTCAACATCTTCATAATAAAGATTTTTAAGGACGCGTTTACATAATTCATAGGTATAAAATCGAACTATTACATGAGATATTATCATGAGACCTTACCTCCGAAATGAAAATGTTGTTATGCTAGGAGATTTTAATGGAAGAGTTGGGGTGAGGAGGCTTGGTTATGAAAGGATATTGGGAACGTTTGGTGATGAAAGTATAAATGAGAATGGTGAAAGCCTCCTCACAGTATGTATGGAAAAGAATCTTTTTGTGACGAACACTTTCTTTCGCCACAAGAGGATTCACATGTACACTTGGGAAAGAGGTGATGATAGAAGCATGATAGATTTCATAATTGTAGATGAAAGATTGAGGGGCGCAGTGGTGGATACAAGGGTTTACCGGGGGTCAAACGTAGGAACGGATCATTTTTTGGTTTTATGCCGAATTAATGGTCTATTCAGGCGGTGGCGCCATCGGTCATCTGTGTCTACCACTGCGTTACAGCGTATTAGAACAGAAAGATTACAAGATGAAGGTGAGAAAAACAAGTTTAAATGTAGACTGAAAGAAAACGTAAGTGGTTTGGATGAATTATGTATGAATGAGTTAGACTTGGAGAATGTATGGCAAAATGTTAAGAAAGGTTTAGTAGATGCAGCTACCGAAGTATGTGGTGTTAGTAAAAGAAAGAATGAAAGGAAAAATAATACGTTATGGTGGGATGATGAGATACGTACGGAAGTTGAAGCAAAGAAGAGAGCATGGCTAGATTTACTAGCTACTAAGGCTGGTAATTCTAGCGGTACGAATGATGATTTTGAAAGAAAAAGGCAGTCTTTAGACATCTAAATAAAGGAGTAAAAGAAGTAGTTGAAAGGAAAAAGCAAGAAAGAACGGATAAAAATATTAGAAGAATATCGGATAACTTCCAGGCAAATATTAAAATGTTCTGAAAACTCGTAAGAACTGCCAGGGGATGTTCAAAACAGCCTATAATGAATGCTATAAGAGATGAGAATGGCTATATTCTGAATGATGAAGTTTTGAGTTTAAAGAGATGGAAGGAATATTTTGAAAGCATGTTTATGAGTGAGGAGACAACGTATGAACTGAATGAAACAGGAACTCCGAAAGAAGAGGAAGGAGGTAGCGAGATAAGTATAGATGAAATAATGAAAGCAATGAAAAGCATTAAAGTAGGTAAGGCTGCCGGATATGATAGAGTTTCACTCGAAATGCTAAGGGCTGGAGAGGAAGTGGTGGCAGGCCTGTTGCACACCTTGTTTAATTTATGCTGGGAACTGAAACGGGTACCGGAACGTGTATCTTTGTCTTAACAGAAAAGGCAACTGTTTCACATCCTTTCATAGGCAATAATTAGAGGCTAAGTTTCCCAAGATTTTATTTCAAAGTGATTGTACCAAAATGTTTAAGAAATGATTGATCTCAAGAAATTATTTTTTAGTTTAAATGTTGATTAATTAAATTTTTATTTATAAATATAAATAATTACGAATAATCATGCCTCGAAATTCAATGTTGCTATTTAGCCGACATTCTAGTTGTTAGTTTGTGCCCTTCATTCCTATGTTCATTTTGAACATAGGCCTAGCCCGAAAATATCGTAGTTCATGGGACTATGCTTACATACAACCGTAATGTTTTTAGTATTAACATTTTATTATGAATCTTAGATTTTCTCTGTTACCTCTTACAACACACAGTAGAAAGGCTTTCTTTTAATTGTCCACGTCATGGTCATGGAAAGCCAGTTGATGAAAATGGCTCAAATAAGTTAGTTCTTCCCAGCGGGACCAAAACACAATTCTTTTTTATGATTGAATACAGAACATTGCATAAAGTAACGTTATTTATACTACACTATATTTATTTATGCTCGGCGTGAGAGTTCATGTATGTATATGCATATATACAAACATACTTACATGAACTCTGACGCCTGTCACCCATAGATGAAAGCGGACACTACGGACTTACAATATAAACCATTTTATCTATATTATCCTAAAGTAGATGTAAGGTTACAGTCTTCATACGTCCCTGCTGCGCGTTAGTATCCTTTAATTTCTGAGAAAGCACAGTCGTTTCGTGCAAAGCCGTGATATTCCCGGTATATAAGGGAAAAGGGTCGCAGCAGGACTGTAAAAACTACCGCGGTATCAGCCTTCTTAGCATCGTGGGAAAACTGTATGCCAAGGTACTAATTGAAAGGGTCATGAAAGAAACCGATGGAAAAATTTGGGATGTGCAAGCGGGATTTAGAAAGGGAATGGGATGTACAGATCAAGTCTTCTCCATGCGCATGATCGCGGAGAAGTTTTTGGCCAAAAACCAAAAGGTTTTTTGTGCGTTCATGGACTTGGAGAAGGCCTATGACAGAGTGGATAGGAATGTGCTATGGCAAACACTGAACTCATTTGGGTTGAGCGCTGGCTTGATACGGGCATTGGAATCTCTTTATAGGGACTCTAGTGCTTGTGTTAGGATCAACGGGGTCTACTCGGACTGGTTTGGCATGCATAAAGGTGTCAGACAAGGCTGTGTGGCTTCCCCGTGGTTGTTCAACCTATTTATGGACAGTTGTTTGCAAAATTTGAAAGTTGAAGAATGCGGATTAAGAATGGGTGAGTTAACCATCAAATGCCTTTTGTACG
>JAUPFT010000025.1:25172767-25577767 GCA_036936625.1 Parnassius smintheus behrii
TATAACCATCGACGGATGTTGCCAAGATCTTTTTTTTTTAAAGCGTTAGCTGGTATTTGCTAGTGTATCGTAGAGGCAGTTTACACACAGAAATTGCACAAAGACAAACATCCAGACCATGTACGAGTATTTGTAGGCCATACAAATATTTCTTCTGTACGGGATTCGAATCCGCAGCTCTCAGCTGGCAACTCAACTGCCACGGAGCTGTCTCTACTAATTCATGAAATTTAATATTTTCGCATAGATGCCATCATGAAATCTTGATATCGTATAGGCATTTGTATGGGATCAAAACTAAGTTTCCCCCATTAAAACAAAAAATACCATTGAAATCGAAAAAAATTATCGCTGAACTCACATAAAAAATATATCATTAATATATTGGAAAACCAAACTAGTGCCCGTTATAAATATATTGTTCACACTAGGAAAACTCAGTAATCTTCACACTAAAGTGCACTCTACCCATTACTTAACTTTTCACTTATTTTTATTTCCTATTTAGGTTGTCTGGAAGAAATTGCTGCATAGCAATAAGACCGCCTTTTGTTTTTCTCTTTGTTTGTTTCTTGTTATGTTGTATTCTTTAGTGTTCAATAAAGGGTATTGTATTGTATTCTATTGTAATCATTCGTCACTTCCGCAGACCCCTAGCAATGTTTTGTCCATTTGTAATCGGGTGTCCGTGGCCGAGCAGGATGCATTCTGAGGGGGGGGGGGGTTTCTACGCACACTAATGCTAACACATCTAGATAGATAGGCGGAAATGCAAATTACCTTTTACGGATTTTGGTTTTGATTTTTAATTCCCGAAGTTTCGCGTGCTTTCAAGAACCCATGGTCACGGTAGACTGAGGTGACCGACGTCGCGATGTCAGTGTTAACCCGGAGTACTTTCAGCTTTTTAATTGTTATTTATGATCCGAGTTATATTGTGTTTGTAGCACGAATGGCCTCGACCGGGGAAGGACCACGCTCTCACAGAATACCAACATGAAATAGCAGTTTGACGCTGCTGTTTTTCATGTCGTGAGTGCAGAGAACCAGAGACCTTTTTTACTGAAAACGAGGCATTCCATTTTTGTCCTCAGGGGTGACAATACATCTGTATTAGAACTCTATATTGAGGATAGATGTAAGTGACCATGGACCTAACATCTGGTGGATTGTGTGGTTGTTTGTTGTTTTTATTCAATAAAAAACTATTGCATCTCAAAGTTTGACGATCGAGTAATTTCTAATTACTGAGTTATCTCTAAAGCGTATTTTTTTCTCTGTCTTAAAGTAAGTTTAAAATGTAATATAGTCCAAACGCGATTTACGAAAAGGGAATGGAGTGTGTTAGCAGATGTTCAAGTGACAATTTCACATGTTAATTTTCGAAAATGATAACGTTTTTCGATTTAAGTCAATGTGACAACTTTCGAAACTGCCTCACTGATCGAGTGGTCGCAAATATGCCGGGTTCGAGTCCCGAGTTGGACCAAAAAATCAGTTATTGACTGATAGAGACACATATATCCTGTCTTGGCTAGACTTCGTTGAGACCAGCCACCGTGACAGGTAAGTTACCAAACTGCTCGATGGTTCATGAAGTTGCAAACTAAATACGCCCTAGTACCTACTCGGCAATTAGTACATCGCGCTACTCCAGTACGTGTTTATAAACATTTTATTTCTTAGACTTGCTTCGGGTTCCATTAGAAATTAGATAACTAATTAACGGAACCTATTAGGTTGTTTTCCTTTTGTTGTTGTCCCGAGCACGTGGTAATTTAAACTCAATATCGCAATATATTATTTCGTTGATATATGTGCAACATACACAATCAAAACGCAATTAATAAAGCGGGAATTGAGCCTTTTAAAGAGGACTATCAAAATCAGCTTACAATTGACAAAGATACCGCGTAAACACTCAAAAAAAAACAGTCGAACTAGAAAACTGTGATGATCCTAATGAATATACTCACGTCAAAAATTAACTCTATTCAAGGCATATTGGACATCTGTCCATACGTGCTCAACTACAAACAAAAGGCGTATAAAGCATTGAAGGTGCAATATAATAATGCATTTAGAGTTCTGTAGGGGCTGCCACGCTTCTACAGTGCTTCAGGTATGTTGTGATAATGCGGAAAAAAGTCGCATCGCTACCAAGCAGAACAAGGAACAGCGCAAACAGTATTCTGGGGGTAATAGCACAAACAGTTACTTACCTGTGCATGTGTGTGTGTGTGTGTGTGTGTGTGTGTGTATGTATCATTTTACCTCCATCGTCCACCCAGCTGTAGGTACGTTTATTTGTTATTGAAGTTTCAAAAACAACCTTATGGCATTCGTTCTTTTTAATGTACAACCATTACCGAATCCATTCACATTTTCGTGAGTAACATACTGGTGACTATGGTGTATGCTAGATAGCTTCAGAAGCATCTTATGATCAGTCGTAAAATAAACATGCGAAACGTCTTATACAGCGGTCGTCAATCTACCTGATCAGTGCAACGATTTAGGTAAAAGTGCTTCGTACGACAGCAGAAGTCTTTGTCAAGCAGTCGAAGTTTAGTATTTAGAATTAGAATTAGAAATAGTTTGTGCTAAAACTCAGGTGCACTCTATTATTCCACTCTCACAGTTAGATGAGGCGAGAATCCAATACGAACAGAAAGAGATCTGGCACATCCTCAACGTCTACGTGCTTTCCGAGGCACGGAGGTGAAAAACCGCCAGCTTTCCTACTCCAGCTGCTACTGAAAATTTCTTAACAGAATAACCCCGTAGCTGATTTTGGCTCGACCCGGGATTCGATACCGGAACCACATGATAAACAGTTACGCTTACAATCTTTAGACTAACAAGACAATCAAAGGACTATGTAAATGCGCATAGTCCTTAAACGTAAACGCATCGTGTAACGTTTCTTTCTCGCTCACTCACCCCCTTTCTATTCTCTTCACGTTTTAGATGACATTGATTAGTGACAAGTCCCCTTTGAACGCTTATTAGGGATCGCTTCCACACTTCAGTAACTTTCTTTTGTTTATATTAAAACATTTAAGGTTAAATATAACACAATATAACAAGTATAAGAACATAATAATTTTAAGAATGACGATAGCTTTATAGTTAAGAATGCGGATCGCAAGCTGGGCAAGTCGTGGGTTCAAATCCGCCATTCATTTATACGTGGTAGAGCCACGCTGCAGTTATTAGTAGTATAGTTGTAGCACGAATGGGTCGGCTCGACCGGGGAAGGACCACGCTCTCACAGAATACCAGCGTGAAATAGTAGCTTAATGCTGCTGTATTTCGTATGGTGAGTGTAGAGAACCGGAGACCCTTTTTACTGGAAACGAGGCATTCCATCTTAGTCCTCACGGGTGACAACGCATCTGCATTTTAATTCGTAATCGAGGATGGATGTAGATGTCTATGGGCCACAGCAACCACTTACCATCAGGTGGACTGTGTGCTCGTTTGTCACCCTATCCTATAAAAAAAAAAAAAAAAAAAAAAATTCAAACGTGAACCACTCCCAACACAAGTATCTTAGGTTAACTTGAAGTAATTAACAGAAGTATAGCAATATGAATAGCGTTATTAGTAAACTTTTTACAAAAATAACTTTACTTTCAATAAGTGTTTCATCAGAGCCTATCAAAGGCCACTAGCGATTAAATAAAACGTTATAATATTTAATTCTATTTACAGTTATTGGGTTGTATAAAAAACAGTACAAGATACAATGAAAATGTAAAATCCGGGGGTTAAGGGAAAATTTGTGGGAAATATGTAACCTAAACTAAGCCGAAGCCTGTATTTTAATGCACCAGGTCCCCTGATTTATACAAAGATGTGAAATGTACAGGTGAGTTAAAAAAAAGTTTTTTTTACAAAATACATTATAAGTGCGTGTGTGCGTGCGGGCATACGTGTGTGTATGTGTAGGGGGAGAGGAGTGGTTTGTGAACGTGTAAATAAACCATAACTTATTTTATTTTCATTTATTTACAGGACCACAAACAGATTCACAATTAAATATATATAAAATATTCAAAGCAAAGAAACGTAATTATCATTATGAATCCAACAGCGCTGGTCTCATTATACATATAATCTAGTGTTAAAGTGGAGCTCATCTTACATTATAACAAGTGTTAGTTAACTAGTTAAGAAATCATGAAGTAACTAATAAACATTATTAATACATGTGTGTGTGTGTGTGTGTGTGTGCGCGCGCGCGTGCGTGAATCCATGTGCGCATGTGTGTGTGTGTGCGTGCGTGTGTGTGTGTGTGTGTGTGTGTGTGTGCGTGTGTTTGTGTGTTTTAGAGTGGAGGTAGGTGTGTATGTGTTATTGCGTGTGAAAATAAAATCATTTTTTATGTGTTACTAAGCCAAGCCTATCAATGACTGATTTCTTGAAAGATGTATGTCGTAATGCAATAATATCGATATCATTGAAAATATTATTGTATGTTTTGGCCATACGGTGGAGTGGAGAACGAATGCCCGCATTCGTTCGGCAGGATAAGGTTGCAAACAATCTATGCGGACGTGTAGACCTCATTAATGATCGAGGAGGTACGCTATAACAAAGTTTGTTCGATATTTCTATAGAGTCATATCTATTATGAGTAAGATCATGTAATAACATTACTTCAAGTTGTGTGCGTCTAGATTTAAGATCAATTAAATTGTATGTTTTTAGTAACAAATTATACGACAATCGTTTGCGGTGGCATTTAAAATGTATGTATCGAAGATATTTCTTTTGTATCCTTTCAAGCATATGATTGTATTTTTCATAAAGTGGATTCCATATTGATACAGCGTATTCTAGCTGACAACGTATCAATGATTTAAATAAATATAAGAATGTAGAAGTTTGTTTAAACATAACACCTGACCTAATGACGAACCCATACATTCTAAATGCTTTATTAATAATGTTCTCTATATGTACATCGAAATGTAGTTTACTATCAAGTGTGATTCCAAGATCTTTAATAGTGTTTTCTTTTGTTAAGATTATTCCGCAAAGTAAATAATAGTAATTACTAAAATTCCTCTTTCTTGTGAAAGTTATGGATTTGCATTTATTAATGCTCAGTTCAAGTTTATTTTCACTGCAGTATAAAGAGAGTTGATTCAGGTCATTTTGGAGTTTAACATGATCGTCTAAAGTGTTAATAATCTTGTAAATCTTTAAATCATCTGCGTATAAAAGAAACTTACAGTGATCAAAACATTTATTAATATCGTTAATGAATAATACGAATAGTAGAGGGCCAAGAATGGAACCCTGTGGTACACCTGAGCTTATATTTACACATGGAGATTCGAATCCCTTAATAACGACCTTTTGAGTTCTATTCGATATGTAAGATTTAAACCATCTCCAAAGGTTTCCTCGTATACCATTAAAGGCTATCTTTTGAAGGAGGATTTTATGATCCACCCTGTCAAAAGCTTTGCGAAAATCAGTGTACACGCTGTTAATCTGTTTATTTGTATCTAGTCCTTCAAAGAGATCCGTTGTATAAATAAGTAGATTAGTAATCGTGGAACGACGCTCAACGAATCCATGTTGTTGCTGTAAAATGGAACTATGGAGACATGGGTAAATAGCTTTATGTACTAATCTTTCGCAAAGCTTCGACAGGGTAGGCAAAATAGAAATAGGCCTATAATTTTCTACGTCTTTCTTGGATCCTCCTTTATATACAGGGACGATTCTGGCTGATTTCCAGATCTTAGGATAGACACCATCACGTAAACATTTATTAAATAAATAGCATATAGGTTCATCAATAGTATCAGCAGTCTGTCTCAAGAAATAGGCATTAATGTTATCAACTCCAGCACCTTTATTAACATCAAGCACTTTAATTGAGGTATGAACTTCTTCCTTTGAAATTTCTACACTACAGATTAAGGTATCAGGCGTTTGACGGTCATCTATATTAATATCTTTAATTTCAAAGTTGTCTGGTACAGAAGAAGGTTCGAATACTGATTGGAAAAACGTCGAGAAAAGACTACATACTTCAGAAGGTGTATTGGCAGTTACGTTTTTGTAGTGCATTGTGTTGGGTATATCTGAGTTCTTTTTACGATTATTAATGTATGTCCAAGATTTATAATATATTATATATATATATATATATATATATATATATATATATATATATATATATATATATATATATATATATATATATATATTATATTAATATATTTTTCATAATTAATTAAAGATTTGCTATAAAATTTACTTATTTTGTAATTTTATGTTAAAATATTTACTTTTTGCTGAACAAATGTCTCCCCTACAGATTGCTTCATAGCGGAGAACATTATGATATGTTATCTGCTAACAACTGTGTTTGTGATGCTGATGCAGTTAAAAATCGTCCGCATCCTGTTTCAGTTTCCACTTTGTCACCGCTCACAACACTCACGGCATCGTATGAGATAGGCTTCCCCTATAATTTGCCTTATTGGGGGGGGGGAGTTGCCATTTTGAACAGTGGAAAAGAACAATAGAAAAGTTAGGAAAGTTAGTTTGATTTTCGGGAGATAAATACCGTCAACATGTATCTTATTTCAGTGAATAAATTTTAATGAAATTGAAAATATATAAAGTATAAATTATATGATTAATGTTTAACTTTTAATAAAAATGAAATAGAATACATTTTTTTGTAAACCCCCTCAAGCATCACACAAACATATATATATATATATATATATATATATATATATATATATATATATATATATATATATAGTACCCGGTTGCGCTCGGTTTTTTTTTAATTCGTGTGTTTTGGAAATTATATTTAGATAAAAATTACATACTGATGAAATACGAATAATATTTTTTGATGTTAGCGACATAATAGAAAAAACTAAACTGGTTATTTGAATAAAAATCATGAGTGCAATTAGTTTAATTTAAATTTTCGTGTTTTTAAAAAATACTAAAAAAAGACGGAGTCGGGAATTTGGCGGTGTCCCACCCCCGTGCCTCGGAAAGCATGTAAAGCCGTTGGTCCAGCGCGGGATCCCTCTCCTGTCGTGTAGGTATATCGTCCCATCGGACTATGAAGAGTGAGGGAATAGAGAGTGCACCTGTGCATGCGCATACACTTGGGCACTATAATCGCGTTCTGCGCCGATGGCTAGTCTCCGTTGAGGCATGCCGCCGAAACATAAATTCGGTCTGAAGGACATTATTGCACGGGTTGACTAATAAAGAATGCCTATAGGCCTTAAGTCCGCACTTTGTATCCTATACCTTTAGACGAGCAATTCTTATATATATCTACTATGAATCTCGGAAACAGCTCCAAAAATTTTCATAAAATTTAGTGTCTAGGGAGTTTCGGGGGCAATAAATCGATCTAGCTAGGATTTATTTTTAGAAAATGTCTTTTTATCCGTGTTTTCAGGCAATGAAAACCTGCTACAATATAAGAAGGTAAATTTTGACTCTGTGTTAATGATCGTAATAGCTCAAGTGCATATCGAGCGGTCGCGAAATCGTAATGCCTTAGTTCGCGTCCTGTCTTCGGTCCGACTTTTTTTCCTTTTTTTTCAAGTTCCTTTCTTTTGTGAGAAAATCTATTATTTCGAGCCCTTTTTTTAGTATTTTTTTTTGAAAATACGAAAATTTTAATTAAATTACTTGCACTCACGATTTTTTATTCAAATAATCAGTTCAGTTTTTTCTGTTATGTCAATAAGTAAAAAAATATTATTCATATTTCATCAGTCTGTAATTTGTATCTAAATGTAATTTGAAAAAAAAAACCGAGCAAAGCTCGGTCATCCAGGTACTTATTTTTATAGGGGAGTGCAATCAGGATAGAACATAAATAAAGAAATAATTTGAAGGACGGTGATTGTTTAGGTGGTGTTAAATAAAATACAGTTTTCATCACAGGCTATCAAAAGTGCACCGGTGAACACGGGCATCTTCAATAGGTTTCCCACGGGAGAGATATTTGTCTTAGTTCCCACGCATGGCACGCGGGTTGGCAATTACAGTTTCTTAGGTTTCGAGTACAGTACCCATGGTCAGGACGGGCCTAATGTGTTCAATGTTCCAATGTCATAGTGAACCACGGTTAACTTTTTTTTAATAAAAATATTACTTACAGATGATATCAACATCACTAATATTCCCTTTAACCACTCCTGGTAAGCTTAAAACCTTGTATTAGGAGTGGTTCACCACAGTAGTCGAAAGGTGGATTCGAACCCACGACCTTTTGAGTTCGCGGTCCGCACTCTGCCAGTAGGCTACTTTCGCTTCTTCTCAACTTGAAATTATTATTATTTTTAGTCCGATCTACGTATTTTTTACCCTTATTGACAATAACGTTCAATTTGATATCATATTTGTGTAGGCAGATATGCGAGTAGTTGTTCAGTTAAAATTTCAAGTTTTGTGTTTCATTACTGTCACGTGAAGGCGATAACAGTAACTCACTTTACCTGGGACTTGAAGGTTAAAAACCATTGTATATGTATATCCTATACCTTTAAACGAGCAAGTCTTGTATATATATATATATATATATATATATATATATATATATATATATATATATATATATATATATGTACTCGGAATCTCGGAAACGGCTCCAACGATTTTCGTAAAATTTTATGTGTAGGGAGCTTCGGGGGCAATAAATCGATCTAGCTAGGATTTATTTTTAGAAAATGTCTTTTTGTCCGTGTTTTTAATCAATAAAAAACTGCTGAAATATCGTTAGAATAAGAAGGTAAATTTTGACAGTTTGTTAATGATTGCAAATAGCTTAATTGGTATATTGGGAGGCCACAAAATCGTAATACCATGGTTCGAGCCCAGACCGACCAACTTTTTTAAAAATTTTTTAAGTTCCTTTATTTTTTGAGAAAATCTATTTTTTCGAGCCCTTTTTTTAGTATTTTTTAAAAACACGAAAATTTAAATTAAACTAATTGCACTCATGATTTTTATTCAAATAACCAGTTTAGTTTTTTCTATTATGTCGCTAACATCAAAAAATATTATTCGTATTTCATCAGTATGTAATTTTTATCTAAATATAATTTCCAAAACACACGAATTAAAAAAAACCGAGCGCAACCGGGTACTATATATATATATATATATATATATATATATATGTTTGTGTGATGCTTGAGGGGGTTTACAAAAAAATGTATTCTATTTCATTTTTATTAAAAGTTAAACATTAATCATATAATTTATACTTTATATATTTTCAATTTCATTAAAATTTATTCACTGAAATAAGATACATGTTGACGGTATTTATCTCCCGAAAATCAAACTAACTTTCCTAACTTTTCTATTGTTCTTTTCCACTGTTCAAAATGGCAACTCCCCCCCCCCCAATAAGGCAAATTATAGGGGAAGCCTATCTCATACGATGCCGTGAGTGTTGTGAGCGGTGACAAAGTGGAAACTGAAACAGGATGCGGACGATTTTTAACTGCATCAGCATCACAAACACAGTTGTTAGCAGATAACATATCATAATGTTCTCCGCTATGAAGCAATCTGTAGGGGAGACATTTGTTCAGCAAAAAGTAAATATTTTAACATAAAATTACAAAATAAGTAAATTTTATAGCAAATCTTTAATTAATTATGAAAAATATATTAATATAATATATATATATATATATATATATATATATATATATATATATATTTATATATATATATATATATATATATATATATTATATTAATATATATATTTATATATATATATATATATATATATATATATATATATATATATATTAATATATTTTTCATAATTAATTAAAGATTTGCTATAAAATTTACTTATTTTGTAATTTTATGTTAAAATATTTACTTTTTGCTGAACAAATGTCTCCCCTACAGATTGCTTCATAGCGGAGAACATTATGATATGTTATCTGCTAACAACTGTGTTTGTGATGCTGATGCAGTTAAAAATCGTCCGCATCCTGTTTCAGTTTCCACTTTGTCACCGCTCACAACACTCACGGCATCGTATGAGATAGGCTTCCCCTATAATTTGCCTTATTGGGGGGGGGGGGAGTTGCCATTTTGAACAGTGGAAAAGAACAATAGAAAAGTTAGGAAAGTTAGTTTGATTTTCGGGAGATAAATACCGTCAACATGTATCTTATTTCAGTGAATAAATTTTAATGAAATTGAAAATATATAAAGTATAAATTATATGATTAATGTTTAACTTTTAATAAAAATGAAATAGAATACATTTTTTTGTAAACCCCCTCAAGCATCACACAAACATATATATATATATATATATATATATATATATATATATATATATATATATATATATATATATATATATATAGTACCCGGTTGCGCTCGGTTTTTTTTAATTCGTGTGTTTTGGAAATTATATTTAGATAAAAATTACATACTGATGAAATACGAATAATATTTTTTGATGTTAGCGACATAATAGAAAAAACTAAACTGGTTATTTGAATAAAAATCATGAGTGCAATTAGTTTAATTTAAATTTTCGTGTTTTTAAAAAATACTAAAAAAAGGGCTCGAAAAAATAGATTTTCTCAAAAAATAAAGGAACTTAAAAAATTTTTAAAAAAGTTGGTCGGTCTGGGCTCGAACCATGGTATTACGATTTTGTGGCCTCCCAATATACCAATTAAGCTATTTGCAATCATTAACAAACTGTCAAAATTTACCTTCTTATTCTAACGATATTTCAGCAGTTTTTTATTGATTAAAAACACGGACAAAAAGACATTTTCTAAAAATAAATCCTAGCTAGATCGATTTATTGCCCCCGAAGCTCCCTACACATAAAATTTTATGAAAATCGTTGGAGCCGTTTCCGAGATTCCGAGTACATATATATATATATATATATATATATATATATATATATATATATATATATATATATATATATATATACAAGACTTGCTCGTTTAAAGGTATAGGATATACATATACAATGGTTTTTAACCTTCAAGTCCCAGGTAAAGTGAGTTACTGTTATCGCCTTCACGTGACAGTAATGAAACACAAAACTTGAAATTTTAACTGAACAACTACTCGCATATCTGCCTACACAAATATGATATCAAATTGAACGTTATTGTCAATAAGGGTAAAAAATACGTAGATCGGACTAAAAATAATAATAATTTCAAGTTGAGAAGAAGCGAAAGTAGCCTACTGGCAGAGTGCGGACCGCGAACTCAAAAGGTCGTGGGTTCGAATCCACCTTTCGACTACTGTGGTGAACCACTCCTAATACAAGGTTTTAAGCTTACCAGGAGTGGTTAAAGGGAATATTAGTGATGTTGATATCATCTGTAAGTAATATTTTTATTAAAAAAAAGTTAACCGTGGTTCACTATGACATTGGAACATTGAACACATTAGGCCCGTCCTGACCATGGGTACTGTACTCGAAACCTAAGAAACTGTAATTGCCAACCCGCGTGCCATGCGTGGGAACTAAGACAAATATCTCTCCCGTGGGAAACCTATTGAAGATGCCCGTGTTCACCGGTGCACTTTTGATAGCCTGTGATGAAAACTGTATTTTATTTAACACCACCTAAACAATCACCGTCCTTCAAATTATTTCTTTATTTATGTTCTATCCTGATTGCACTCCCCTATAAAAATAAGTACCTGGATGACCGAGCTTTGCTCGGTTTTTTTTTTCAAATTACATTTAGATACAAATTACAGACTGATGAAATATGAATAATATTTTTTTACTTATTGACATAACAGAAAAAACTGAACTGATTATTTGAATAAAAAATCGTGAGTGCAAGTAATTTAATTAAAATTTTCGTATTTTCAAAAAAAAATACTAAAAAAAGGGCTCGAAATAATAGATTTTCTCACAAAAGAAAGGAACTTGAAAAAAAAGGAAAAAAAGTCGGACCGAAGACAGGACGCGAACTAAGGCATTACGATTTCGCGACCGCTCGATATGCACTTGAGCTATTACGATCATTAACACAGAGTCAAAATTTACCTTCTTATATTGTAGCAGGTTTTCATTGCCTGAAAACACGGATAAAAAGACATTTTCTAAAAATAAATCCTAGCTAGATCGATTTATTGCCCCCGAAACTCCCTAGACACTAAATTTTATGAAAATTTTTGGAGCTGTTTCCGAGATTCATAGTAGATATATATAAGAATTGCTCGTCTAAAGGTATAGGATACAAAGTGCGGACTTAAGGCCTATAGGCATTCTTTATTAGTCAACCCGTGCAATAATGTCCTTCAGACCGAATTTATGTTTCGGCGGCATGCCTCAACGGAGACTAGCCATCGGCGCAGAACGCGATTATAGTGCCCAAGTGTATGCGCATGCACAGGTGCACTCTCTATTCCCTCACTCTTCATAGTCCGATGGGACGATATACCTACACGACAGGAGAGGGATCCCGCGCTGGACCAACGGCTTTACATGCTTTCCGAGGCACGGGGGTGGGACACCGCCAAATTCCCGACTCCGGGCAGCTACTGATAATTTCTCTACGGACAAACTCAACAATCGATTTTTGAACCCAGAACCTCTTGATCAGCAGTCGCACTACTGAAACCACTAGACTAACGAGGTAGTCAAAATGAATGTAGTCAACCTTGTAGTGGTAAATTAAACAAGGTTATACGCATCTTTAATTTCAAAATGTATTTAGTATCAAAAATAAACTTAATTTTACAGATGTTTTCGCTTATAATTTTACTCATTTTTTTATAAATGACGTTATAGGTGCTTTGCACTTGCCATGGCCACTGGTACACGGGGTCACGCGAGCTGCAAAGCACCCGAAACGTCAGTTTTTAAAATTAAGTAAATTATATAATATATATAAAAGATTTGGAATGGCGAAGACTTCCGGCGATTTAGTGAAGTAATCCATCACAACGATGAAATACTTGTTACCACTTTCATTTCCCGGAAACGGCCCCGCCACGTCAATGGATATTCTCTCCCATGGTGCACCAACATTGTAAAACCTCAATGCACCTCTACTACGAGTCTGAGGTCCCTTTACAGCCGCACAAATTGTAAATTTGCAACACTAGTCCTCGACATCGTTTCGACAGTGGATGCAGTAACACCGTTCTCGGATCTCGGAAAAGGATTTGGAACTAGTTACAACAAGTTTAAAAGATATACAGCGATCCAATGTCAACATTGAAAATTCGATATCATATTTAACGGCACAAAACGAAGAATTTAAAACAAGGATTAATCAACTTGAGAGCAAAGTAAGTGAAGATAAAAAATATATAACAATCTTAGAAAATAAAATTGAGGATTTACAAATGGATTGCCGCAAGAATAATCTTCAAATAAAAAATGTGCCAAAGAAAAGTAATGAAAGTAAAGAAGACCTTATTGAGATGGTATTATGCTTATCCCAAAACTTAGACTGCCCAATAACTAAGACTGACATCTTAGACATTTACAGGGTTCGTGGTAAGAAATCTGAGGAGAAAAATACTCCGATTGTGGTGGAAACCAGCTCCGTACTAATAAAAACTGAGATTCTCAAAAAAGGTAAAGCCTTTAACAAAAAACATAGATCTAAAATATGTAGTCAACACTTAGGTATTAAAACGGAAGCCGACATCCCCGTCTTTTTATCGGAGCACCTGACTGTAAAAGGGTCTAGACTGCACTTTCTGGCAAGGGACCTGGCAAAAACCCACTCTTATAAGTTCTGTTGGACTGCATACGGGAAAGTCTATATAAGAAAAGATGAAAACTCTCCTATTGTTATAATTAAAAGTGAAGAGCAGATTCGAAAGCTGCAATTCGAAAAATAACTATCCGGTGTAGTAGTACTATTTTTTTATATATTACATAAGAATAATTTTTCGCTATTTCTCTACTGGATATTTTCCTTAGATGTTTATTTCTCAATAATATTATCTTTTAAGCTTTTTAGTTACTATAAAACTACATTGTTTTACCTTATGCTTCAAATTTCAAATTGGTTTGATAAAAATAATTTAATATATTATTCATGTATTACACGTGCTATCACATACACTCATATATCTGTTTATACATCACACTCAATCCTCATCCTACACCCTACATATTACTATATTTACACGCCTATTACATACACACTACGTATTAACTCACACTCAATACATAATCACACAAGTGCCATACATAAGAGCATCATACAGTACTATTTACATTATGTTGCATTACAGTATATAATAAATAATATATTAATTTTATGGTTAATAATAAGAAATACTCAATATCATTTTGGTACTGTAACTATGATAAATTACTATGATGAGTATATAAGAGCCTGTAGCTTTCATATTAAATTGAAAATGACGTCAATACCTGCCTACACACAAAATGGATAATAAGACCTTACAAACTTTACAAGAAATAGATAGTATAGACATAGCGCGGTCTATCGAGTGTAGTAGTACTTCTGACCTAACAAAACATATTTATATTAACAAAAACGATCTTACCATTATTTCTCAGAATATTAGAAGTATTTACCATAACTTTGATGACTTTTTAATAACATATTCTAGCCTAACATTTAACACAGATATAATAATTTTAACGGAATGTCGATTAAATGTAAATAAACCTATTCCCCAACTTAATAACTATTGCTCTTATGTTACAAAATTACAGGTGAATCAAAATGATGGAGTAGTGGTTTATGTCAAAAATACATTACAACCTAAAGTTAAGGAAATACAAATATCACAGGCTTCTTGTCTACAACTAGATCTACTCAATAATACCATATTATGTATATATCGTTCTCCATCTAACACTAAAACTGATATTTTTATTGATTCACTTGATACCCACTTAAGTACATTAAATACCCAGAATAACGTTATAATTGCAGGAGATATTAATATTAATATAAAAACAAAAACTGTAGAACTTCCTAATGAGTTTAAAAATAGGGCAAACTACCTAAATATGCTTTCAACACATGGTATACTTCCTGGACATTGTTTACCCACCAGAGAAAAAAATTGTTTGGATCATTTTATGTTAAAAATTAATAGAAAGAAAGTATCAGCTTTTATAGCAATTATACAAACATCTATCACAGATCATTTTACTACATTATTATCATTATCTAAGATAAAGAGCAATATAAGAATAAATAAAACAAAGAATTCTATAGATTTTGAAAAAGCTCTTAAGCATCTAAGTGACCAAAATTTGCAAGAATTACTGTTTTGTGAGGATCCAAATTTATTAATAAGTCAACTTATACAACGAATAACTGATTCATTGAAAATGTGTACTGAAATTAGAGTTATTCCTAGCAACAAACGGGTCATAAAACCTTGGATAACAACTGGTATTTTACGCTGCATTAAAAATCGAAATAACTTACAAAAACAAGCAAGAAAAGACCCACACGATGAAATACTTAAGATAACGTATAAAAGGTATAGGAACTACTGTAATAATCTTTTAAAACATCTAAAGCGTAAATATGAACGAGAATTACTTGCAAAATCGGTTTCAAATAATAAATTACTTTGGAAGAATATTAAAAACATAACATACTGCAATAAATCAAAGAATCAAAATACAGAGTTATTAAAAATAAAATCATCACCATTGCAATCAATCAACTATATTAATGAATACTTTGTCAATATTGGTAAAAAATTAGCACAACAACTAAATTCAAGCGGCCATAACATACAACATCTTAACTTGCCTACACAGTCTAATTCCTTTGTACTATTAAATACGGACACAGGTGAGGTGGAGAGCATATTAATGAATTTAAAGACTGATAGTGCCCCTGGCTGGGACGGGATCTCCACTAGATTTTTAAAGTATGCCAAGAACGAACTGATACCAATTTTCACCCACCTCACTAACCTATGTTTTGAAAAAGGCGTTTTCCCGGAGAAACTAAAAAAATCTTCTATTGTACCAATATTTAAGGGAGGGGACAGAGACAACATCAGTAATTATAGGCCCATATCAATATTACCAGCTATATCAAAAATACTTGAAAAATTAATTAATATTCGACTTCTTAATTATTTAAATTCTTTTAATATATTATCTCCTTATCAGTTTGGTTTTAGGCATGGCAAATCTAGTGAGGATGCAGTTGCTCGTATGACATCATTGGTGGTTGATGACTTAGATAAAGGTCAAAAATGCTTAACTGTGTACTTAGATCTCATGAAAGCGTTTGACACGGTTTCTGTCACTCTACTCTTATATAAACTGGAAAAAGTTGGAGTAAGAGGTACTGCCCTTAAACTTTTTAGAGACTACCTCTCCAATAGAAATCAATGTGTAAAAGTTGACCAGTTTATTAGTGACGACGCAACTATATCATATGGTGTGCCACAGGGCAGTATATTGGGGCCTTCCTTGTTTTTGCTTTACATAAACGATTTGTGCAACTTAAAAATAGAAAACGCACAAATAATTTCGTATGCTGATGATACAGCAGTTATCTTTAAAGGTAAATCGTGGCAAGAAGTTAAGGAAAGGGCAGAATTTGGGATGGCCCAGGTGGCAAAATGGTTAAATTTGAATTTACTGACCCTTAATGCGGCAAAAACTAAATATATCTGTTTCAGTATATCTAAACGCACACAACCGTCGGAAGATTTCAATATAAGGATTCATACGTGTAACAATATAAATAAATGCGCCTTTAATAATAACTGTCCATTGATAAATAAAGTAACATATACACAATATTTAGGTGTAATAATAGACCAGAAATTGTCATGGTATTCTCACATAGAACATGTATCTAACAGAATTGCTAAATTAAATTGGATATTTCGTACCTTAAGACATGTGGTGCCAAGAAAACCGTCCACTGAACATATGCAAAACAAATTATTAAACGATATATACACTGCTTTGGTACAATCCGTTTTGGGGTACTGTATATCTATATGGGGGGGTGCTTGCAAAACAAAATTTATCCACTTGGAACGTGCGCAACGTGGTTTAATTAAAAATATGTATTTTAAAAACAGAAGATATCCTACTACAAGTCTTTACAATGAAACACAGTTATTATCAGTACGAAAAATTTATGTACTGCACACAATATTAAAGAAACATAAGTCCCTATCTTTTAATCCAAATATTTTACAAAAGAGGAGAAAAGAATTAGTAGCACAAGTTCCCAATACTCACACGTTTTTTGCTAGAGTACAGTATAGTAAACGCGCAGCAGAATTATACAACAAAATTAATAAACATGTAGGAATTTACACAATGACCCATTACCAATGTAAAAATGCAGTAAAAAAGTATCTACAACCACTTGATTATGAGGAAATTGAGTCTCTCCTTGAAAAGTCGCTCATATAAATACTCAAATAAGCACAGCACGCACACACTCACGCTCGCACGCTTGCACTCACGCACGCACACACATACACACACACACACACACACACACACACACACACACACACACACCACACAAGCATGCACGTTTTTATATTAGTTGTCTATAGTATTTCATAAGATTTTGTTTGTGAAGTTGTGGAAGAGCGGAGCCTCCTACTACAGGCGCTCTGTGCTTAAAGGGAGGCTCTAGCCACTTATTTATGTTAAAATACCTTGTGATTTAAATAAAGAATTATTATTATTATTATTATTATCTTCAGTAGAGTTTGTTTAACTCCCAGATGGCCTCCTGAACAATCATTATGGTACAGCTGTAGAACATCTGGTACTTCAACTACTGCAAATGACAGCTGTCTCTCCGAACATTTTCCCATTTACGTCACAGAACTCCATCCTGAAGCAGCAAGCTGTCCCATTGGGCACAATAGCTTTTAGTGGTCGAACTCATCGCTGAGACGTCGCTCCACTTGGGCTTGGGAGCACTGGCCTTCATCCATTCCAGAATCGGCTTGATGTCCGGATCTTCCTGCTGTGAATGTTGTAAGCTGTCCTTCCACTCGTTGCTGAGGTGGTCCGTTCTGAGCATCCTCACAGATACGACTTCCTTACCCTCTTGCCTAGTACAATGCTGGCAATCATCAGGACAAGGTCTTCTTGACAATGCATCTGCGTTGCCATGAAATTTCCCGCTTCGATGCTCGATTACAAAGTCGTAATCCTGCAGTAGTTCAATCCACCTCGCGACTTGTCCGTCTGGAATTTTGAACTGCAATAGCCATTTAGTGCAGCATGGTCAATGTGTAAGTGAAATTTTTGCCCCAGAAGACATTTGCTAAAATGCTGTAACGACTTTACCACAGCTAGCAATTCGCGTCTTGTGACACAATAGTTCCTTTCCGGTTTTAACAATGACTTGCTGAAGTACGCTATCATAACCTCTCGATCACCGTTACGTTGAGACAACACACCGCCGAGTCCTGTATCACTTGCGTCGGTGTCAACTATAAATTCCTTGCCTGCATCAGGGTACCCCAAAATAGGTCTTTTGCAAAGCCGATCCTTAAGCTCTTGGTGTGTGATATCAAAAACTTCCATCCCAGCAGAAATGTCGCTTCTCCTCGGTTAGCTTGTGCAGAAGTTTGAATAACTTTTATCGGACGAAAGTACATATAAAAAGGTCAAAACAGACCCCACAACTAACACGCTTAAAACAACTAGCGATTTAATAAAGAAATACTCCGAAAAATTAAATCTCGACGTGAATTCGCTAATACTATCATGTACCAAATCACCGAGTTTGTATGAGTTAACGAAGATACACAAACCAAACACTCTACTACGTTCCATAATGAGCCAGATTGATTTACCAACTTATAAGCTGGCACAACACTTAGCAAAAATACTATCACCACTGAGAAGACATACCAGAGCACACACAAAGGCTTCATACCCTTTTGTGAGTGAGATAAAAGACTTACATCTCGCTGACAATGAAACTATGGTCAGTTTTGATGTTCAGTCACTATTTACATGCCTACCTATTGTTGATTGCATCTCAGTTGTAACTAGGAAGCTAGAAGAAAATAACATGCCTCAAGAATATGCAATACTACTTGAACACTGCCTCACATCTGGCTATCTATTGTGGAAGGAGGAGTTCTACAAGCAAGTAGATGGTGTGACGATGGACTCACCTGTGTCTCCCATAGTCGCCGACATATTCATGGAGGACTTTGAGGAGAAAGCCCTTCTTACTGCTCTTGTAAATCCAAGGTTCTACAAGCGGTACGTAGCCGACACTTTCACAGTTTTACCATCTGACAAAGTAACTGCATTTTAAGTTAAATTTAAGTTTTGAGTTAGAGGCAAATAATTCCTTAGCTTTCCTAGATGTTTTAGTCATCCGAAATCCTGATAACACTATTGGTCACACTGTGTGTAGGAAAAAGACCGATAACTAAATGGTGAATCTCACCATCATCTTTCACAGTTAGCTACCGTGTGTAAATTTTTGTTTCAGAGAGCACGAGGGATATGTGACAGAAAAAATCTGGCCGCCGAGCTTCATTACGTCAAGCAAGTATTGCAAGACAACAAGCTTCGGGTCCCACGCCTACGTCACAGTAAACGAGTGAAGCCGGCCAGTCGAGCGCGCGCTTTCTGTACTATCATATGTCAGAGGAGTCACGGACAAGGCTACATCTTGAAGCGAGCGTCCATTAAAACATACTACAAGCCGCCGAAGAAGATTAGTAAATTTTTACCATCCATAAATGTAACAATCCTCTACAAGATGCAGGTGTGTACAAGCTAGATTGTGAATGTGGTCTCTCTTAGATAGATCAAACAAAAAGATCTATATAAAAACCCGCGTGAAGGAACATATAGCTAACGTGAAGCACTGACGCTCCGGGAAGTCTGCAGTCTGCGAACATATTCAAGACCGTCCCCACCACTGCATTAGATTTGATAAACCACAAATCCTCGCAAAAGAACACCGATTCCTACCAAGGATGATACACGAGGCTATTGAAATCAAAAAACATCCAAATTTCAATAGAGAAGATATAATTAATAAAATTAATCCCAAACCCAAGCATACCACTGCAAGACTTCACGATACTATAAGCTCGTTTTGCGTAAATCAGACCAAAAATCAGTATTAAAAAAACTGAAGGTAGCCGGACCGACTATGACATTGGGACGTCAAACATTTCAGACCCCCGTGACCATGGGTGCTGTCATGGGCGTGCAACTTAGAACATTATTTTGAGAACAAAGCATTGAAGTAATATGTACTTACGTACTAGAACAGCTATTTCAAACAAATCATGTGCGCTACTCTGTGTTCGCGCGGTTGTTTTTTCTATCATAGAATAAACATAGGTAAAATGATCAGTAGGTAATAATAGATTCTATTGTTAAATAGGTAAATTATATCGAGAACAATTTTCAAATTTTGTCATTTATTTTGTATATTATATTCGCTTATTTAATATAATATTACATAATATTATATCACAATTACATTTTAATAATATTTTTATCTGAATATTTTAAAAGGTATCTATGTCAAATATAAAAACATACTAAATGTACGTTTAACAAAACTTATTAATACAAATTTTAAATTACAAATATATTTATTTAAATTAGAATAATCGTCGTTCAAAAATGCTGGGCACGCGAGAGTACAAATGGACGAATTTATTCCACTTTGACTTTGATGTGGAAACCTAAAAATAATATAAAAGAATAATGAGCAGATTTAAATATAAAAAATTGGCCTAATTATGATAACTCATATATGTTTCTACAAAAAAAATGTGTATAATAATATATTCGTCCTACACTTAAGTACCCACAGAAATGTCGCATCTAATTTAATTTCATAATCTATATTACATGACACAAGATGGCGTCTTAGGAATAATTTGTTTTATTATTAAGTTATAATACTTTTTTTATTGATTAAGTGTCTTATTAACCATTGAAAAGTAATACCTTGGTTTTTACCGACATTTCTTGAATTATTTGTGCAATATCTAAGTACACACGATGACATATTTTTATCAAGAAATTTTTTTTTAATCAACACAACACGCGACAACTCTACAAGCGCCTAGCGAGTGACTGATTAAAGTGCGGTGTATGCACCGCAGTTGAGTGGAACAGAGCAGCTGAATGCAGTGTCGCCTCTAGTACGTAGTACATAATAGCTCAATGGAACAAAGTGATCTTTTCTTGTACTGCCATCTACATTGCAAAACCTTAGACTAGACTTATTTTAATCCAACTAGAGGGCACGCTTATATATTAAGTTTACGTATACGAAATGATCTATGTTTCATGCGATGCGCACTTTACTACGCAGTAGGCATGTCGGTTCACACTTTAAAAATCGATCTCAGAATCGATTTGAATCGAAGATACTAGAATCGATTATCGATTAAATCGAGGATTAAAAGATCGATTTTCGATTAATCGCGACATTTTTAAACACATTTCAAGAATTTGCGACCTTTTCTTTAATTGAACTTTAATATTTTTTTAAATAATATATTAGTAATCTTATTAGTTAACATTACTATTATTCCTTCGAACGCACCCTCTTCGATCCCTTTTTACAAAGTGATTCCATGTATCACTTTAATTTGACATTTTAGGGTAAAAACAACAACAATAAATTAACAAAAGTGCAAACTGCAACGTATATTTCTCGATAAATCTGTTTCAATCTAAAAACTCACTATTTATCAAATCGAAATGAATGACACGAACAGAATACTGGTTATTTCCTTACTATAAAACTTCAAAATATAATATTTATTTACAGTATCTAGGTATTTAAAAAGTACTCTATCTGTACTTACAGCTCACAGTATGTATATTTTTGATAATAAATAAAGTAAATTCACAAGTTCACAGTTCAAACAGGTTCACAGCTATCGTAGACAGAGAAACCTATAGACAAATTGACGCCTTCTTTCGCATTCGCACACGAAAAAGATAGATTTATGCATACGTCTTGCATAGAAATGAGATAGAAAGGTGTGATTGTTTGTCCCTTTCTCCGTGCCGGTTTTTTTGTTTAGCAAACCCTACAGTTTGCTAAACAACTTTGACAGTGTAGCGATTTAAGGAGTTACAAGTTGGTTTAAGTGAGAAAAAAGTATTTTGTGAGCTTAAGATTGGTGAATCTTGTTCAGTTCAGTTCTTAGAACAATTAAAATGTTTATCTAAATGTGTTTAAAAGTCATAAAGATTATTCTATAACCTAAAAATTTGTTATCGTTCTTTCTCACTCAAGGCCACGCCGATCATTAGACTATAGGTTTCTCTGTCTACGACAGCTATAATATTATATTGTAGTATGTATACGTAGGTAGTCTTTGTTCACAGCACAGATTAAGTAAGACCAACATTCCACAGGTAAGATTAGAGTTAGAATTGTATAAATGTAAATAACATGACAACTTTTCGATATTGTTGGATGCTTTCATAAATATTTATTTTATTCAAATATATATTGCGTTCTAATCATCAACCAAGTACGACCGGTTGTTATTGCGTCCCCCAACAGCAAAAAAACTGCGGTATATAACCCCAGCCCGTTTGGGTATTTTATCGCTAGTTCTTGAATCAGAAGAATCAGTCCGATTCGAGAGGTTTTTGGATTGATTCAGTGAATCGATGCAGTGCTCCGAATCGATCTAAATAATCGATTATTTTATTCCAAAGAATCTATTTTTCTATTAATCGATTTTAGATCGTCATGCCTACGGGTCAGGGCTGCCAGATGTACGATTTTAATCGTACTCCTACGATTTTTTGGCATTTTTACTCATGTACTATCGCTAGACCAAGAACGTACGGAAAATGTACGATTTTTATATACCTGGCAAATCTGGCAACATTTCATAATGAATTGAACGTGCTCAACTGGCAAGTATGAGTTTCGGGGAATTCCCCAACAACCTAACGCGTACGTAGATCTTTTACTTGAATGAAGACTCTTTGTAGAGAGAGATACTTTTTCCAAGAATCGTAAAACCCGACGACATTCAAATGATGCAGGCAATAGATGACGAATGGCGCAGTTTTCCCAACATTTCAGATAAAATTGATTTATCTATGAATACCGACGAGTTTTGGGGCATCATCAAAAAACAATTTGAGAATTATAAAACACTGGCTCAATTTGCCTTAAATTTGTTATGTTTGCCATTCTAGAGCAGATTGTGAAAAAGCATTCAGCAAAGTAAACTTAATAAAAACAAAACTTAGAAACAGTTTATCGAATGAAACACTAAAGGGAACATTATTAGCCAAACAATTAATAAGAAGAAACGAAAATTGTACGAAGTTTAAGCCAACAAAAGAAATGTTAAACAATATGACCACAGAAAATTTGTATAATTCTAATAAATAGTTTTTTAATTGTGTAGTTTTAAGTTTTTATTTTATTTTATTTTTTGTTTTGTTGTGTAGGTATACATGAGGCATCTGCCAAATAAATATGTTTTCTTTCTTTATTTCTTTTATTGCATTTCTTTTCTAAAACTAAACGATTATTTGTTATTTTTAATAAAAACTTTGTACTTATAAGTTGTACGATCTTTTCATTTCTAAATTTCCTTGGCATACGATTTTTTTTTAGTTGTCGTATGATCACACCATTTTTGCACCTGGCAGCCCTGCTACGGGTGTATTTAGTTTGTGCCTGTGGTTTGTGCCTACTTCCAGGTATATATAATGTACTCTGTGGTGCCTACTCTACTACGCATTTAATGGCGGCTACTGGTAGT
Organism: Parnassius smintheus behrii; assembly: GCA_036936625.1. Taxonomy (NCBI): domain Eukaryota; kingdom Metazoa; phylum Arthropoda; class Insecta; order Lepidoptera; family Papilionidae; genus Parnassius; species Parnassius smintheus. The sequence goes on from JAUPFT010000025.1 coordinate 25,196,564, forward strand.
GTAGTTTAAATTGATAATAATATCTACTTAGCATTATTCCTGTTTCTCGTGTGTTTATGTGTTTTATTTAATTGTAATTGATAAATCTGCGACATAGTTTAGTTTTGTTTATTGACTGTAACTGAAATGTCACGAAAGCAGTGTGTTTTTAAGTGTGATCAATTTGGTAAGAACTTTTTTTTAATATTCGCGTAATTTCCAGTTTTTGTTCACTTATAAACAGCTAATATCTAAGAAATTGAAAGTTTGGGCATGGGCTGTAATGATCAAAAGTCCACTGCTATGCATAGGTAGGCCTTTACAGATTGCCTCGTAGGTACTATTCGCCATAGCTGCCACGCTTGGTAGGTGAGTTATTGCCTATCTCCGTATTCAGTTTTCCTCTCTCGTCTTGCAACCTCGATATAACAAATCGGAAGGGAACAAGTTTAATATTCGTTATATCAAGTAATTCGTTGAAATTAAGTTTGTTATGTTGAGGTTAGGTTGGTCGTAAATTTTTTACAAAGGTAAAAAAATCGCGACATGAACCACATACTATGGGATTATAGTATAGATATGGGATGAGGTTAGGGGTCATTCGTAGGTGGGAACTTTATATAAAGGTTTTGGGTTGACAAAATTCGTTAATTAGAGGTATTTACACTTTTCTTGATAGTTGAGAATTCGTTATAAAGAGGTTATTCGCAAGATATGTTCGCAATGTAAAGGTATATTTTACATTGACTTATGGACAATTCAAAGGGATCATGAAAAATTTGTTAAATCAAGGAAGTCGTTATATTGAGGTATGTTAAGGTTGCACTGTATTTTATCATTTCAGATGTTTTGCACTACTTTCCTAAACCGGAATACCCTACAATGGAAAGGTTTCAGCTATGGAAGAGCATAGCTGGAAAGTATTTAAAAGATAAGACCGATCGTGAAATATACAATAACCTCCGTATATGTGATCGGCACTTTGAGGATCATTTTTTTTATCCTCGTACCAAAAGGCTTGCAAAAACAGCTTACCCCAGTCTTAACCTTGGTAAGTCTTTATTCTTTTATTCTCACTTTTATGTTTATTAGCTATTATTTTAGCAATGCAGACTAAAGAAACTCACTTCCATGATGTAATATTACTAAAGATGGTCAAGCAATCTTTTAGTTTTACTTATTATAGATATGTCAGTGTACAGCTTGACTACAACAACCCCACCCGGTGGTAAGTGGTTATAACGCCCTAGATTGTAAAGCACACTGACTTAGCAATAACAAAAGCTTATTCACTATTACCTTAAAGACAATTTTTAAAAAATAATATTTTAAATTTTTAGGGTTCCGTAATACACAACAAGGAACCCTTATAGTTTTGCCAAGTCTGTCCACCGCGGTTTTACTCAGACCCTAGGTGCTACAAATTTGTATTTTGGCTTAATTATAGATATTAATCATGCCTACGAAACTGTAAAATAAAATCTTAAAAACATTTTTATTTTGGGTACCTCCTATACAGGTAAATGAATGACGTTTTTTTTATTCATGTATTCCATCGTGTATGGTATCATTGGATAGATCTTTCAAAACCATTGGGAATATGGAAGAACATCTTTATGATTCAGGGGTTTGTTTGTGAAATATTAAGCTTTAGTAGTATTTTTCTAAGTCATGTGTCCCCTCTACCAACTAAACTGCTGTTTTTCTAAATGTAGAAAGTATACTCAATGGTAGCATATGTAATGAAGTTAAAGGAAAACTATCATAGCAAAATAGAATTCACAAGTTAACAAGTTGGATTAGTAAAAATTTCATTACAACTCCATAGAAAATGACAAAACTAGCTGCATTATAAAATGTTATTGTGAACTGTATGAAATAAACATTTATGAAGAAATCTTACATATAGCATTTAGCGAAAGTATCGCTTATTATATTTGGGTATATCTTTGGGTACATTTTTGGGTATATCTATCAAGACATTCTCAGCATCAGTCTGGAGATAATAAATTGGCTGTGTTTCATCCCCTTGCCTTGGAAAGCACGTAAAGCTGTTAGTCCTGTGTTCTCTTTTTCCGGTCATGAGGAAATACCATCCCATTAGATTATGAGATGACCTATTGCTTGCACATACACTTGGGCACTATAAAATTTGGACTCGAAGACATTAATATAATTATAATAAATGGTATGTAGCAGTGTATAAAACAAGCCCAATAAAGAAAGTTATGTTACTCATATACTTTCACTACTATTACAGGTTTACATGCAGAAACAGAGAACAGCAAACTTGAACCCACGTCACATATACCAGATGTACTTTCTACACAAATTTCTGGTACAAGTTCACATGTGAATCGCATAAGAGGTACCTATTTATTTATTTTTTTAAGGAGTGGGGGGGGGGAAACAAATATGTGGCTCACCTGATAGTTAGTGAGTACCGCCTCCCATGAAAGACCACATTACCAGGGGAATTACAGATGCATTGCCAGCCTTCAAAAAAGAAATTTTTTGAAAGTCCCAAGTTGTATCAGTCTGGAAAATTCTCTGGTGGTAGTATAATATTAACAAATTCTTAATTATATATATTCTATTACTATACCAGTAAGTTTGCTGGAATTTACTATAATAATAAGAAGTACGACATTAGGATGTCATATGCTGAGAATCTTTTCATAGACGAAACAAGTAAAAAGGCTATATATCTAAACCTAGCTCACAACTCACAAGGTAAATAGCATGTGGGGTAGGCAGTTGACTGAAATTTTTCCTGTAGTCAATTCTAGGAAATGATTAATCATGGTCGTACCTTGTGTTCGTTGCATCTGCTCTCTAGTATATATATACAGTAATCTATGGGACATTAGTTCATAGAGCATGTTGCGGTAATGACATTTCAAGACTACAGAATTTTTCTTGTTTTCGTTTAAGATGGTTTTAGGAATAATCCTACACTGTTGTGACATAAGTCAAAAATTAAATGTTATAGTCAGAGAAATATAACTGAATGTTGTTAAAGGAGTTTTTAACAATGTTTATGAGTGTAGCATCTCGAGCAGGTTTAATTTTATAATTTGAACATCTACTATTATATAAGCATTTGTGTTCTAAATACTTTTACTTATATACTTACTTATATATTGCTTAAATACTTGCTAATATACTTACTTATATACCTACTTATATACTTGCTTATATACTTGTTTGTATACTTACTTTCTACTTAAATTTGATAGATGAAATTTTAATTTGATCTTAACACTTAAAGATAGATAAAACACACGAAACTCAAAAAATCGCTACTTACCTAAACCGAGCCGTAAATTCAGAAGTAAAAACACAAATTCATACATAACTTGACTAAAAATTGGTCTTTTCTGTTTAAATTTTCTTGTTATATAGTGTAATTAATTGTCCCCCGTATATTACAATAGTTTTCGTAGTAAATTTTCACCGTTGAATAACTAATTTTCATATAACTCGTTTTCTTATAATCGTATTTTCATAGAATTTTTATACTTTTGAAGATCTTCGATATCTCCGCTCCTTTTTGGCTTATAAGGTCAATATCGTGTAATAAGGGTAGTGGTAATAATAGTGATAGTGTTTAACTAATTTCTTTGAAAATTTACCATATGTCGATATACAAATATTCGTATATTGCCAGATGGAGGGAAACCAATAAGGACTCCCTTCCATATTATAAATTGTCCAGAATCCCCGTAATATATATAGTTTTTAATTCATTCTTCTGCTTAACGAAATTCCTTTGTATGGTGCGACGTTGCCACTCTTATTAGTTATTCCGCTTTGTCATATTATTTATAGTAGGTGATATCTTGTTTATGTAGGTATTCGATAGATTCCTATAGTCTGTTATTTTCGCAGGAGACAAAAATAACAGATCTTTATTAGATTCATTTAGCATGAATAATACAGTTTTTATGATTCTGGTTCAGCTTAGATTTAATTTTAGTCACTTAAGTTTTGTATATTGTTCAAAACAATGAAATAAATCCAAAGAATGTGCAGTTACGAAAAATACGCAATATCATTTTTGTCTCCGGCAAAAAAAAACAGATAGATATCATGATTAATTTACCAATTAGTTATTCGTTTACTAAATACGAAAAAATACCTAGGATTGCTCAGCCGTGATACATTATAGATCAACTATATTATTATTTATTTTACTATTGTAAATAAGTACTAATTGTAGATATTGTCAGGTTTAATAGAAGTTCATTTTCTTATATTGTGACTAATAACCTAATATGACCTTGGGAAGAAACTCATTTTAATATAACGTTTTACTGCATTAACTGCCAATGGGTTGTTAATTTCTACAATAGACCGTGGCGTATTATTGCTGACATGAATAACTCCGAAAATATAATTTATTTACTTGATCGTGTTGAGTTTTGGTGCTCTCACTGCGAGTTTACTTTTTATGATCACTATCTTAAGGATGAGTGCGAACTATTTACCTAATCTGTACAAAATTACTCTCTACTTAACTAGATTCATTTTTGTGAAAGGTTATTTTTGTTAAATTATGATATTATGTTTGGTTTTGCAGTTAGTTGAAATACAATTTGTTTGTGTTGTTGTTATAAATATTGGACGCTATATTACTAAAAACATGCACATCGTGCTCTAATTGGCGTCCGTATTGTGACCTACGCACATTGAGAACTTTCCACGCTTATGCTTGCTTGCTTTTATGTTTCTTTGGTTATATTTAGTAACTTAGGTAAATAAACTTGTATAAGTTGATTAATGTACTTGACATGGATATTGAACGGAGTATTTACCCATATACGGACGTAAGAATATCCTAAAATATTAATATTCACACTAGGTTTTATTTGACGTCCACTTCTTCGATATCCGATGTCCAAAGTTGTTGATATTGATGATGATATTTACTATTTATTTATGTTGATTATTTATTTAGTACTCAAGGCATATTTTGGTATTTTTTGTCGGTTTATACTGTATTCAGTGCTAGTAGATAATTTTACTTTCCAATTTGTTTTCGTTTCCTTAGATTTAGCTACATATAATAATATGGACGTCCGAATATCCTAAAACATTCGAACTGAACGATATTTGACGTCCATATTATTGAATTTTGTTATATTTCTATATGTGGACGTCAGATTATCGGTAAAGTTTAATACCGCACGATATTTGACGTCCATATAACCATGTGAATATATTTATATTTTAATTCCTTGTGTATAAGACACACATTAATCATCATTGCTTTAATGACATTTTTCGCTATTGTTTTATTCGTATTTTAGTGTAGGGTCATGCGGTGTAAAATAGTCACTTTGGTGTTTTATAAAATGTATCGTTCTAGAAATGATAAAACGCTTAGAAGCTTAGAAAACATGTGTGAAAAATTAAATTGTATTTCAACTAACTGCCAACCCAAACATATCATAATTTAACAAAAATAGCCTTTCACAAAAATGAATCTAGTTAAGTAGAGAATAATTTCGTACAGATTAGGTACAATAGTCGCACTCATCCTTAAGATGTAGTGAGAGCACCAAAACTCAACACGATGAAGTAAATAAATTATATTTTCGGAGTTATGTCAGCAACAGTATGCTACGGTCTATTGTAGAAATTAACAACCTATTGGCAGTTATTGCAGTAAAACCTTATATTGAAATGAGTTTCTTCGTCAGACCATATTAGGTTATTAGTCACAATATGATAGAACAAACTTCTATGAAACCTGTCAATATCTACAATTGAGTCCATCTTCCTGTACTCAATCGGAAGGTAACTTACATTCAAACAGAATTATGGTTTGCTTACGAAATACCTAACAAGGGTTCTTTAGGCAGATTAGTTCCAAATGTAAAATGTTAAAATATAGTGCGGCATGAAATAAACCGATAAGCCGACGTCTGCATCTACATTTATAAAATATAACTAAATTCAAAAATACGGGTGTCAAATATCATACAGTATGAAAGTTTTAGGATATTAGGATGTCCATATTATGTGTAGGTAAATGTAAGGTTAAGAAAACAAGTTTAAAAGTAACATTACTAGTACCAAGCGCAGTATAAAAACATATAATAATGTCCTGCAGACCGAATTACTATCACGGCGGCTTGCCTCAACGGAGACTAGCCATCGGCGCAGGACAGGATTATAGTGGCCAAGTGTATGCGCAAGCACAGGTGCACTCTCTATTCTCTCACTCTGATAATCCGATGTGACGGTAAACCGACACGACCGGAGAGAGATCAGGCGTAGGAGCAACGGCTTTACGTGTTTTCCGAGGCACGGGGGTGATGCACCGTCAACTTCCTGACTCCGGGCAGCTATTGAGAATTTCTTGACGGGAAAACTCAATTATTGATTTTTGGCCCGACCCGGGATTCAAACCCAGGACCTCACGATCAGCAGTCGCACTACTACAACCGCTAGACCGACTAGGCAGTCATAACCATATATCACCAAATATAAGTAACACGTTGGCAACGGTGACGGAACGGCAACGTCGCATTTCCTAATTTTGTGCGGAAGTCAAATACGGCCATAGATGAAAGTATTCACAAATCTACCGCAGCGCTATTATTTTCGCAACGAAAGTTAGCAGAACTACGTAAATATTCAGGACAGCAAGATTGGAAGAAAAATGACGTCCAATTTTTTTTCTAGATTTTGACATTTCTGTGATCAGCTTGACAATTTGCGAACATTGCGCTAAGCCTCCTATTTGACGTCCGTATATTGGACGTCGTAAGCAGGTTGACGCCACATTATATGGAAAATTGGCCATAGTGGACGTACAATAAGTTACGGGATGTGTGTGTGTGTGTATATATATAGTGACATTAGCTAGTCAGTCTGTAATTATAGGAATGAAAAATCAAAAAATTCATAGGGTCATGCTTGTAATCCCAACATTTATTTAATATTCTTATAATCCCATGTACATTATAATTTGTATGTTTTGTTCTTATGTGTATCACCCTGACTTCATAATGTAAAAAGTCAGTGTGCCTCACTGAATAATCATAATTTCAAAAGAAAATATTTGAAAATACATAACGATAAGAACGTACGATTTTCTGATTGCATCTCTTTGTACAAAGGCCCTGCTTATTTCATATTAAAATTTCGTCCAGCAGGTTCAATGCCAGACAGTTATACATACCAATTATCATTATTTTCAAGATATGAACAATATTAAATACAAATAATAAAATAAACCCATATACATATATGTACAAGTCATGCATGAAATCATTGGAAAAATAAAAGATATTGTTCTTTAACTTGCCTTTTAAACACTGACACTGTTTGAGCATTGTGAATCGTGGCGCAGTGGTTTAGCAATGAGTGGCTGCGCTGGGGGTCGCGGGTTCGAATCCCGCACGGCTCAAGTATTTGTATGGCCTACAAATAATTGTTCCGGGTCTGGATGTTTGTCCTTGTGCAATTTATGTTTGTAAACTGCCCCCACGATACAGGAGAAAATCCTAGTGTAGGGGTAACGTCAAAAAAAATTACAGCAGGAGTAGAATTTCGTAAGAACTGGATATACTATAAAAAAGCGAGAACAAAACTTACTTCTAGAGGGATAGAGTTTTAAGAGAGTATTTAAATGTAATATGCAAATGGCATTGTGAGAATGTACAAATCGGAATCCACTACTGTACTGTTAGTACTGTTGAATTCTATAGTAAGTTTTTTTAATTTCTCAACAGTGTTTTCATTTACATACCATACACATTATCATATTAACTAAGGCTGATGCTGATGCAAATGTAAAACCTTTTGCTAGCATCATAAACGGAGCGGAGTAAAAGTCTAAAGCGCATGGTTTTGCTTTACACATATTTTCCCATCAACAATTTAGTTTTTAGTTAGCTTTTAATATCTTTTAGACAAATTCAGATTTTTATTGTTTACAAACCTTGTCTGTGTTGAGCTTTTGTAGCTGCGATTTGTTAACTCTGAAACATCTCGTCTTCACCAGAATTTTTATCCCACATTGTTTACGGAAGTTGAGATAACGAGTGCGGTTCCATTAAAAGTATACGAAGACAACCGTCAGTATTTTTTAAATTCAATTTTCATTAATTCATAATCCTATCCATATAATGAAAGTTCACTGCTGAATCCAGGCCGCTTTTTTAATATCTTTTAGACAAATTCAGATTTTTATTGTTTACAAACCAGGATTGAAAGATGACCTTATCACAAAAATTGATAGGGGCGTACTCCAATGGTTTGGGCACTTTGAACGAATGAGTGAAGACCGAATGGTGAAGAAAATATATTGAGAGAAAGTAAATATTAAAAGGTGTCGAGGTAGACCGAGACTAACTTTCGAAGACCATGTGAGCAAATTGCTCGAAGAGGGGAGGGTCAAGAGTACTCGGATACCTAGACGTGCATGTATGAAGAATTTAATGAACCTGAAAGAAGCGAAAGAGGTATGTAAGGATCGTGACACTTGGCGATCTGTTCTCTCTGGCTACCCCGTTAGGGATTGTGCGTGACGATAAGTAAGTAAGTAAGTAAGTACAAACCTTGTCTGTGTTGAGCTACAAATATTGCCGAAAAAATTATGTAAATTGGCCTATGGGTTATGGAGGAGATAGATGTCAAGGAATCGTTTTGTTGTGCCCATAACTACAAATATACAAAACTTTTTAGTTACATATCACTTCTTTTCATTTGATACTGCCAAAATATTTGTTGTCTCTTGTTTAATACATGTTACGTTTAAACAAGAAAACAAGTTCTATTATCATCAACAGTGATGTACAGTGTACAGTGTGATACTTTAGGATATAGTTCCTTTAAAACCAGTCGAACATAGTAAGCTTTTTATCTTTTTGAATTTTCCTTTTTTTTAAAGGTAATACAGGCCAGACATGCCATGACGTCTTGCTAATAATGTCATGTGGAACCTGCTTATAAAAAAGGTTTTATTTTTCAGAACACATTCACCTCAACACTGACCACTCTTATATCCAAAAGCAAAAACATGTGGACCACACATATTCTCAATCAATGGACAGCAACTCCCAGATTCACCTGAACATAGAATGTAAGAGTTATTTACATATATATCAAAAACTACAGCCTTGTTTACATAGATGGCTTTGTGATAAAATAGCTCTTCATCAGTCAATCAAATATTAAACAGTCAAAAGGGCGCTGCTTTATCAATGTCATTTTGACAGTTGACATTATAGTAAATATTTTAGTAGATTTTAGTATTATGTAGTGTAGTTAGTTTTTTTAAGTAAATTTTTTGAAGTGTTCCTAATTATTGCCAAAACTTTTTTGCATTTTTTTTCTTATAATATTAGTTATAGTATAAGGCTTTGTGTTTTTGTCTCTGTCGTCCGCCTAGTTTTGGTTTTATATGGTTATGGGGGGTCATTCCATGTCAAATCAACACACTGATTCAGACTTGATTTCTCGAATTTTCATATTCTTTTATGCAGCAATATATCATAGACTCATAAAAAAATACCAAATATCAGATGTGTACCACAATTATTTTTGAAGTTATTAATTTTTAAAGATTTAAATTTTTATGAAAAAATTTCATGTTTTGGCACCTTTGGATGCCTATAGACTGACAACCAATGATGATATAATTCTGGGAGTCTTCTCATTTTAAATTTGCCTAAATGGTGCTTTTAATATGATATGCCATAAGATAGGGTTAATGATATAATATTTTTAAAAAAATGAAAGTTTTAAAATTAATATTTTTTGTGGCAATTTCAAAAATTTGAAAAAATTATCAAATATAGTTTATAATGTCTTAATACATACAGTAAAATTCTATCATGGGATCTCAATGAGTTCAGGAGATACAGGGCTTCGGAAATATATAATATGTTTTATAAATAATGTACCAAATTAGTAAAATTTTATTTTTTATTTACAAATTTTACTATGCAGTGTGCAGGTTTCAACGCAGTGATTACTTTATAGTACCATGTTTGGAAACCACTCTTTAAAAGAAAACTCAAGCTGATTGGTCTACAAGTAGAGGGAAAATTCACAGGACGGGCACGGACACTGTGGATTCCTTTTGCAGATGTGATATGCAAAGTGAACCCCATCACACAGAATGGCAGAACATTCAGTGAACCATACAGTGAAGTAAACAAATGTGTGGATATCTTCCAACAATTGAAGCCTCGAATTAATTAATTTGTTATATTGATTTGTTTATTATATTTTTTTTATATATTGAAAGACCGAGGTAGACTATATAATAATTTTTCACCCTTAACTTTAATTAATTAATTAAGGACGCGTTTGCAAATCAACCAAAATTAGGGTGTTTCTCGGTAGATTTTGTGACAAAACTAAACCAAATCAAATATAAGTAAAAACTACCATGTATAGATTGGTTCTTCATCTGCAAACGTATGTAACTCTTTTGTTGAAAATAGTAGTTTTTTATATTGTAAAAACGAACTTTCGTTGCCATTTTCTACAAAATTAACGATACCGGCTTGAGTTTCGGTACATGTTTTGGTCTATTATCAACATATTTAAAAAATTAAAAAATACTATAAGATGACAGACATATTCAATTAAAAAACCCTGGAGTTATTTTTTATAAAAATGTCACAAATAGTCGTAGAAAAAATAAAAACTGATGCACATTTTTTCACAAATTTTGCTAATACGGATGAATCATAATCTATTGCAATAAGGGCTATTTTATTGTTGGTGCCTGCTTTGATTTATTGTACTAAGATTTCGATGAAACCACAGTCCGCGCTCGGCCGCCGTCGTGAGTGGACACTGTATCGCCTGTTTGCAGCGGCTCATTCTGAAAAGATCGCTGTACATACACAAAATATTAGAAAAAAAAACAAATTGGAAGTACTTGACAAGTGATAAAATTATTATTTTTATACTCACAGTTTTTTATTTAGCTAAAAATAAGTGGGATATATAAACTTACCTCTGGACTTGATAGAGTGACCTGAAGGTAAATACTACTTCAACTCCTGGACGAGCGGAACTAGGTGTGCCGAGTTTGGGCTCGTTTTGTTGGTTATGATGAGACCTTACCTCCAGACTTGATGGTGTGACCTGAAGGTGTACTTTCGTGACCGCTATTTGAACATCTTGCAGAGTAAAACTAGGTGTGCCGAGTTTGGGCTTATTTTGTTAGTTATGATGAGACCTTACCACCGGACTTGATTGAGTGACCTGAAGGTGTAATTAGGTGGTTACAACTGGAACTCCTAGACAAGTCGAACTAGGTGTGACGAGTTTGGGTTCGTTTTGTTAGTTATGCTGCAACCTTACCACCGGACTTGATGGAGTGACCTGAAGGTGTAATTCAGTGATTAAACTGGAACTCCTAGACTAATGGAACTAGGTGTGCCGAGTTTGGGTTCGTTTTGCTAGTTACGATGAGACCTTACCACCGGATTTGATTGAGTGACCTGAAGGTGTAATCAGGTGGTTAAAACTGGAACTCCCAGACTAGTCGAACTAGGTGTGACGAGTTTGGGTTCGTTTTGTTAGTTATGATGCAACCTTACCACCGGACTTGATAGAGTGACCAGAAGCTGTAATTCAGTGATTACAACTGGAACTCCTGGACTAGTAGAACTAGGTGCGCCGAGTTTGGGTTCGCTTTGTCAGTTACGATGAGACCTTACCACCGGACTTGATGGAGTGACCTGAAGCTGTAATTAGGTGATTACAAATGGAACTCCTAGACTAGTAGAACTAGGTGTGACGAGTTTGGGTTCGTTTTGTTAGTTACGATAAGACCTTACCACCGGACTTGATTGAGTGACCTGAAGGTGTATTTCGGTAACTACTGCTGGAATTCCTGCACGAGTATTACTGGGTGTGCCGAATTTGGGCTCCGTTTTGTTAGTTATGACGAGTCCTTACCTCCGGTCTTGATGGAGTGACCTGAAGGTTTAATTGGGTAATTACTACTGGAACTGCTAGACTAGTAAAACTAGGTGTGTCGAGTTTGGGTTCGTTTTGGTAGTTATGATGAGACCTTACCACCGGACTTGATTGAGTGACCTGAAGGTGTAATCAGTTGGTTACAACTGGAACTCCTAGACTAGTCGAACTAGGTGTGATGAGTTTGGGTTCGTTTCGTTAGTTATGATGCAACCTTACCACTGGACTTGATAGAGTGACCAGAAGCTGTAATTCAGTGATTACAACTGGAACTCCTGGACTAGTAGAACTAGGTGCGCCGAGTTTGGGTTCGCCTTGTCAGTTACGATGAGGCCTTACCACCGGACTTAATGGAGTGACCTGAAGGTGTAATTAGGTGATTACAAATGAAACTCCTAGACTAGTAGAACTAGGTGTGACGAGTTTGGGTTCGTTTTGTTAGTTACGATAAGACCTTACCACCGGACTTGATTGAGTGACCTGAAGGTGTATTTCGGTAACTACTGCTGGAATTCCTGCACGAGTAGAACTGGGTGTGCCGAATTTGGGCTCCGTTTTGTTAGTTATGACGAGTCCTTACCTCCGGTCTTGATGGAGTTACCTGAAGGTTTAATTGGGTTATTACTACTGGAAATCCTAATCTAGTAGAACTAGGTGTGCCTACTGTGCCAAACTCGGCACACCTAGTACCGTTGTGATCACCGAATTGTACCTTCGGGTCACTCCATCAAGTCCGGTGGTAAGGTCTCATCATAACTACCAAAACGAACCCAAACTCGACACAACTAGTTTTACTAGTCTAGCAGTTCCAGTAGTAATCACCCAATTAAACCTTCAAGTCACTCCATCAAGTCCGGAGGTAAGGACTCGTCATAACCAACAAAGCGGAGCCCAAATTCGGCACACCTTGTTCTACTCGTCCAGGAATTGCAACAGTAGTTACCGGAATATACCTTCAGGTCACTCCATAGAGTCCGGTAGTAAGGTTTTATCATAACTAACAAAACGAACCCAAGCTCGGCACACCTAGTTCTACTAGTCTAGGAGTTCCAGTTGTAATCACTGAATTACACCTTCAGGTCACTCCATCAAGACTGGTGGTAAGGTCTCATCGTAACTAACAAAATGGACCCAAACACGGCACGCCTAGTTCTACTAGTCTAGGAGTTCCAGTTGTAATCACTGAATTACACCTTCAGGTCACTCCATCAAGTCCGGTGGTAAGGTCTCATCGTTACTAACAAAACGGACACAGACTCGGCACACCTAGTTGTACTAGTCTAGGATTTCCAGTTGCAATCACCGATTTACACCTTTAGGTCACTCCATCAAGTCCGGAGGTATGGACTCGTCATAACTAACAAAACGGAGCCCAAATTCGGCACACCTAGTTCTACTCGTTCAGAAATTCCAGCAGTAGTTACTGAATTACCCCTTCAGGTCATTCCATTAAGTCTGGTGGTAAGGTCTCATCATAACTAACAAAACGAACCCAAACTCGGCGCACCTAGTTTTACTAGTCCAGGAGTTCCAGTTGTAATCACTGAATTACAGCTTCAGGTCACTCTATCAAGTCCGGTGGTAAGGTTGCATCATAACTAACAAAAGGAACCCAAACTCGTCACACCTAGTTCGACTAGTCTAGGAGTTCCAGTTGTAACCACCTGATTACACCTTCAGGTCACTCAATCAAATCCGGTGGTAAGGTCTCATCGTAACTAACAAAACGAACCCAAACTCGGCACACCTAGTTCCACTAGTCTAGGAGTTCCAGTTGTAACCAACTGATTACACCTTCAGGTCACTCAATCAAGTCCAGTGGTAAGGTCTCATCATAACCAACAAAACGAACCCAAACTCGGCACACCTAGTTCTATTAGTCTAGAGTTCCTGTTGTAATCACCGAATTACACCTTCAGGTCACTCCATCAAATCCGCAGGTGGGTAAGTTCTTATTATAACTGACAAAACCAGTTCAAAGTCCAGAGCTAACATCTCACTACCAGTAGAGGGCTTCCAGTGCCAAGCAGTGTCTGGAGCAGGTATTCGTATTTCGTATTTAAATATATTTCTGAGGTATAAGAAATGAAAAACAAATTCAATCTTTCAAATTATCAAAATAATTTCATTTGACTACGATTCCCACAGCTAACCGTGCGTACACTTGTGTGTGTGACTTTTGTCAATGTAGTAGTGCGATTCTATACCTATCAATTTTGTAAACGCGTCCTTAATTTGTTTTACTTGATTTAATTAATTTGTTTACCCTTAACTTTATTTATAATATTGGTGTCCATGTGACCTTTCTGCATTAAAAAATGTAAAGGTAATACCCACTGCTTGTTTCATTCAATGAACTTTTCAAAATTTTCTGAAACAATACTAATTCTGGTATTTTTCAGAAAACATTTGTTTTTGAAGCCCTGTATCTCTTGATCCCATTGAGATCCCGTGATACAATTTTGCTGTATGTATTAAGAGGCCTATGTTCAGCAGTGGACTTGTGAAGGGCTGTAATGATAATGATGATGATTAAGACATTATAAACTATATTTAATAAATATTTGAATATTTTAAAATTGTCACTTTTTAGAATATTCTCGCTGAAACATCGCGGAATAATGGAATAAATTGGGATTAATTTGATCAACAAGCTTTTCATTGAAAGGGAGTTAGCTATATTTATTAAGTCAAAGACTTCAATTTATTTTGTTTACATAATGAATCGCACTTAAATAACTATATACAGAATTTAATTTAAAAACTGACATTATTTTAAAACCTTTACCCTATTTTATGGCATATCATATTGAAGCCCCATTCAACAGCTTTACAATGAGACCACTCCCAGCTTTATATCATCATTCGTTGTCAGTCTATAGGCATCCAAAGGTGCCAAAAAATAAATTTTTTTCATGAAAATTTAAATCTTTGAAAATTAATAACTTCAAAAATAATTGTACTAGGTACATATCTGTAATTTGGTATTTTTTCGTAAATCTATGATATATTGCTGCATTAAAAAAATCATGAAAATCTGAGACATCAATTCTAAAAATCTCCCAAAATTGTGTTGAATTGTCCTGGACATAGTGACCATATTACACTCACATATCTTAGTAGTACAATACCATTTCCAAATTGACATAAACTAACAAAATGTATTATTGCAATAAGTAAATGAGTTACCTACATTCCCAACTTCAGGTGCTACATTAATATGTTATCTTTATTTATAGGTGGTCCGATGATTTCATCTACTTCTGAAATTGTTGAAAAACTGGAGGTTGACACTCGACAAATTTCGAGAAAAGGTAAGTCAGTAGATTAAGTTTGACTAAATAGTTTGTGTGTTACACGCAATGATATTTTATAGAGACAAATCTAGTGTATTACAATGTCTAAAAACACAAAACAGCATTTTGATTTGTAATAAATTGTTTTAGCACACTTGACATAACTATTGGATGTGATACTAAATTATGTGTGACAGACTTGACTAAACTCCTGAAAATTATAGTCTAGCATGGCATTATTGTCTAACATGGCCATTTAAGGTCATCAGTTAGATTACAAATGAATACTCCTTCAATTACCATCAATTTGCTTGAATTTGATATGGGGACAATATATTATTTTGACAAAAAATCTCACTTCGTAGATATAATGCAACTGACCTTTCACATACTAATAGTATAAATACAGACTGTGAGGCATTCCATCTCAGTCCGTAGAGGTGACAACAACTTTCTTTGTTTGAATTAAGCTGCATGTTTCCACGAGCGGCAGTGGTCACGTACCATCGTCAGATGGGCTGTAAGTTCTTTGGATACTTCAGCTTTAGCTTTCTTATATAATAAAATTGTCTGCCAACCTGCTTCAAGAATCAATGGAAACGTTGGATCACACGAGAAGTGTTTAGTCAATGATTCTATAAAGAATTTGGCCCAAAAGTAAAGAAGAAGAAGTACTGGACAAGTTCCAGGCTACCCAAATGAACAAAAACATAAATCGAGAGATAAAAAGATCCAAAACGTGTTATTACCTACAAACTGCACAGCAGCCGATGGACCACAACGTCATTCAAAAAGGAAAAGTCATTGTATAAAATTAAATGAGTTGCTTTTTCATATAATCTCTTAGGGCGGTTACATCAAGCTGGGTTTCAAAGAATTGAACGTGAAGGCTGTTGTATTCTTCCTGGCTCACGCATGCTATGTTTTCTTTTTCAGAAAGGGGACTCGAGATAAGCGAAGCTGATTTAAATGAAGGGAAATCTGAAGAAACAGAGCAAACAATGACGGATGAAGAAATATGTGAAGAGATAGAAAAAGAGGAAAGCCTTACAGTAGTAATATTGGAGCCTCCATCTACTGCTGCGAAAATAAAGCCAGATACGGCGTTCAATTGTATCAATACCTGTATAACATGGGCTGAAGAAAATGGTGTATCTGCCAAGGATATTATAGTACTTCGAAACCTCCGAGAAAAAGTTATTAAACAAAAACTACAAGTTGCAAAAAATCAGACTTAATTAAGGACGATTTTAAGGTAAATTAGTTAAGTAAGTTAACATTGTCACAAAGAAACATGTATATACATACATACATATTCATATAATATGTAAATACATGTCGCCTTATTACTACATAAAAGGACTGGAAAAAGTGTCTTCGTATTTTATATACAAATTAAAGATATGTTTTTTCAAAGTTCAATTACACTAAATTATAATATGTTATATGTGCAATTTTATCCGATAACTTGTTGCCAACTAGTAGGTAAAAAATGCGACAAGTAGTTTTGACAGCCCTCTCTTGATGTTAACCTAACACTCACCCAAATAATTCAGAAGAGACCGAAACAGGTAAAAATCTGAAGGTACAAGGTCAGAAGTAAATAGTGGATGCATTAAAATTTCCCAACCAAGAGATAGATTCGATGGTTTTGCCCAGAGGTAAAAGCTCATTATAAAAATGCACTTCCAATCCTACCATAGACACAATATCACCTTATTGACTGCTGGACTACATTTTGACCATGATCTTCTGATCATGATCATGAAGGTTCTTGTCATAGGTGATCCAATTCTCATCACCAGGGATCATTCTTTTCAAAAATGGTTCGGTTTCATTACGTTTCTTTCAATGAGCTCGTGTGGTACCTAAATATCGAGCTTTTTTCGTATAGTCAGACATTTCTAAATGGGTCAAAACTTTTTTGTGGTCGATCCTCAATTCTAATTCTATGTCGTAATTACATATGTGCCGAACTTGCTCCACTTTTTCAAAAGTAGCATCGACCTTATCCGTATAAGAAGATTTGTTTACCTTGAGATTCACTATACAATCCAGTAATCCGAACATTCCAATAATCCGTCACCTGGTTTTTTAAAGTGCCGGATTAGTGAGACTACTGTACCTATAAATTTTATTTTCAGATGAAGCAATTGAGATAAGTGGACATAGGATATATATCATTTTTCGTGGTCTGCAATACTATTGGGGGCACAAAACTGCTGCCTAAATTAAATGACGTGCATGTCAAATTACGGAAAATTAAGGTGAGAAACAGTTGCATATTTCTTAATTACTTATACCTGCATGGAGTATATAATTAATTATAACTATAACTAAAAGAAATTAAACAATAAAAAATATATACTGTGGTCTGAAAAGTTTCCGACCTTAACGTGAATATAGCAGTACCCCTCAATAGAAGCTAGTGAATGTAGTTTTGCATCTTTTGACAACTACGCACCAAAATTTCGACCATTTTGGACGCTTGTTATCTGACAGTCGTTTCACAAAACATTCACATTGACTTACATGTGAATGGAAAACAATGGAAAAAATTGCGTATCAAGCTGTCATAAAATTTTTGTTTTTGAATGGCAGTACGCCTACGCAAATCAAAGATAGGTTGGTGGACTCTGTGTATGGAGACTTTGCACCATCATTTACCGCAGTGAAATTTAGAGCAGCTGAATTTAAACGTGGCCGGGAGAGCTTGGGAGATGACGAACATTCGGGACGTCCAAAAACTGGAACGACTGACGATAACATGGGCTATGAAAATGTCCAAAGAACGTGTTTGTCACATTTTAAATCAAGATTTAG
Source organism: Parnassius smintheus behrii (assembly GCA_036936625.1). Classification (NCBI taxonomy): domain Eukaryota; kingdom Metazoa; phylum Arthropoda; class Insecta; order Lepidoptera; family Papilionidae; genus Parnassius; species Parnassius smintheus. The sequence continues at coordinate 25,214,620 of JAUPFT010000025.1, forward strand.
GCACGAGAAAGCTGTCAGCGCGTTGGGTGCCGCGTCTGTTTACGTTAGACCAAAAACGTGTTCGAATGCACATTTCCAATGATCTGTTGGTGCAGTTTAGGCGCAATAAATCCGAGTTTTGGCGCCGAATAATTACTGAAGATGAAACTTGGATACACCATTAGACGACCTAAACAAAAGTACAGTCAAAACAGTGAATTACAAAGGAGGAACCGGCTCCAAAAAAGCAAAAACTGTTTTTTCGCCTGGGAATGTGATTGGGTACTGTTTTTTGAGATAATCTCGAATTTATCTTAATCGATTATATCTTCGTAAAGGAAAAGCCATTACAGGAGCATACTACGCATCATTACTTGGACAACTGAAGGTTAAACTGAACTGAAACGGAAGTTACAAGGAGATTAGAAAAAAATTAAGAAAAAATATCTTGTATCTTTGTCAGGTCGGAAACATTTCAGACCACCCACGTATATTTAACAAATAATATCAATAAAGGAGTAATTTATTAGTTGCAAAGTATCATTGGTCATTATTATATTCATCATCATCATCATTGCAGCCTATCATAGTCCACTGCTGAACATCAACCTCTCCTATAAATTGCTTCTTATAGGGTATTTGCTATATTTGCCACGTCTGGTTTGGACGGGTTGGCAACTGCTTTATTTTATTTTTTAGTTAACCCCTTTAGTCCCATTAAAATTCTCATGCAGTCGCATGCGCCCGGCAAATCCCTAGCGGTCGCATGTGGCGGCACCCACCCGCAGCACTTAAAACCATTGAAACTTATATTTGGAGACTACTTTTCTATGAAGAAGTTAGGCATAAAATTTATACAAAATTCTCTATATAAAAGTCAGGTTTTAGTTCATTACAAAAAGACTATTGCATTTTGATAACAAAAACAAAACATTCCAAGCGAATGTCGGCAGCGTGAAAATTACAATTATTTCAATATATATTACTCGAAATTATTAACGTAAAAAGATAAATTATATTCACACAAAAACTTTCATTACAATTTTATAATAAAACATTATACTAAAACACTAGTAAAATCCAAAAATCAACACAATAACATTCACGCGAAAATGGCGTATGAAATTAATGATAGAAAATTTCATATTGATTCTATAATGCCAAACTTCTTCATAGAAAAGTAGTCTCTAAATATAAGTTTTAATCGTTTAAAGTGCTGTGGGTGTGCGCGGTCGAATTCGACCGCTTCGGGGCTGAAGGGTCAACACAAAAATCGTGATGTCCATTGCCTGTACAGTTTCCAACTGTCGCCAAACCTATAGGATGATATGGGGTAGTGAATTATCTTACACGCAGTAACAACTATACTAAACGGATAATTCTTTTGGGCACTACAAATGGTCTAGTTTATTATTGGTGTGCCGGACGGGCGAAACTCTCCGGAGTAAATGTTGTCGAAGATACTTCGCGAGTCGCTCACGTCCTACACCTATAGGTTCCGGTGGGTACTTTCACTGCCGTCTTTGTGGGTGCCGCTGAAATATTGTGGACTGAGGTTCAAATCAAAATGCACGATTAATAAATACAAATAGTAAGGTAGTGGCCAGCGGTTCGACTTATTGATTAATCGCGAAATTTTATAACTATTATTTATTGACCACGGTTGTTCAATTACGGTTGTTCACTATTGGTTGGTCACTGTATATTTCAAAAGATTTCTTTAAATTTTACGGTGGTATCAAATATCTATTGGTAGTAGCTTAGCAGTTACGACCTTTTTCGGCTAGCTAACACTTTCACTATTCACTATATACTGCTACTAGTCACTTCAGCTACCACCGGATACCACTCACTTCACTTCACTTGTCACTGGTAGTTCTTCACACTACTACGGGTACTGGGTCCCGAGCCCCTAAGGTAGACTTTGGCAATACTTTACAGTGAGCCGCTTGCCATTTTCCGTTTTGCCTCTTTATTGCATAAACTTTTCACTATACAAATGGCATAAATTACAATATTTTCTATACAAAACTAATTGCTACACTAACATGCTATACATCAACAAATCTGTAGTCTGGTACTTTATAAGTAAATCATAAAGGTTACTCAAAACATTAACATTGTAAAAAGTTATTAAACGAAATGTCCAAAATTTTCATAATATTTGGGTACATTAATTCTTTGATTTTTCTATAACTATTAAATGCGTTTGATTATACAAAATATTCCTACACTTCCTTAATCTATAAGCCATATGCTAATTCAATGTCATATTTATAACTCTTTTAGAACATAAAATTATTTTCCTTATTTTTAGTATGAACTATTACGCAGTTAATTAAAAACTTTTAGAGTTCCACGATAAGACGCGCTGTGATTGGTCGATTTTTCTTAATATAATAAAAGTTGTTTATATTACTTGTTATCAAAACGACATTCTATACAAATATACTAAGTTATAAACATGCTACACAACTATATTAATACACGTTTTCATCCAGTTTTGTCGGTAATTTCACTATTAATACAAAAACAATATTCTTTATAACTTTGTTTCTTAACGTTGTTAGGCCGTCGCGAACAATTGGTATTACACACAAAAAAGAAGACATTTTATCATAGTAAACGGGCTAAGGATATGATAGGCTAAGCTATGTTGGGGGGGGGGGATACCGCTCGCGGGATTTCATTCCAACCTTAACGCTGGCCACTACCTTCTGGAGGCGGCGAAGCCGGCCTTGCTCTTTTTAACCAAGACTCAGCTGTCCTTTCCGTCTGATACTTCATATATCTTTTTTTATATAAGTTAGGGTGACAAACGAGCACACAGTCCACCTGATAGTAAGTGGTTGCTGCGGCCCATAGACATCTACATCTTTCCTCGATTACGAATCAAAATGCAGATGCGTTGTCACCCGTGAGGACTAAGATGGAATGCCTCCTTTCCAGTAAAAAGGGTCTCCGGTTCTCTACACTCACCATAAGAAACACAGCAGCATTAATCTACTATTTGACGCTGGTATTCTGTGAGAGCGTGGTCCTTCCCCGGTCGAGCCGACTCGTTCGTGCTATAACTATTAATAATAATGTCCTCCAGACCGAATTTCGGTCGGCCTGCCTCAACGGAGGCAAGCCATCGGCGCAGAACAGGATTATAGTGCCCAAGTGCGCATGCAAGCACAGGTGCACTCTCTATTCCCTCACTCTCATAATCCGATGGGACGGTAAACCGACACGACCGGAGAGAGATCAGGCGCAGGACCAACGGCTTTACGTGCTTTCCGAGGCACGGGGGTGAGACACCGCCAACTTCCTGACTCCAGGCAGCTACTGAGAATTTCTTGACAGAAAAACTCAATAATAGATTTTTTTGGCCCGACCCGGGATTCGAACCCAGAACCTCATGATTAGCGAACTGTATTTGTCCTATACTGAATCATCATCATTATCAACGTCGTCGTCATTGTCATCATCGTCGTCATCATCGATATGGGGTAATGGATTTTCTTCGCCGCCACTACATGGCTCTTATCACTTTTAGTTGAAAATGTTCTTCTGGTTTCTAACAATATCATAAATTGTCACATTTCTTTTGGCTTTATTGTGTTTATACATACATAAAGATAGTCCTCACACGCTATTTAGATTGCAATAAGTTTAGATTTTACTTTTTTTTTCTTAAAAAACGTTACCCCTATACTAAGATTTTCTCTTGTATCGTGGAGGCAGTTTACAAACATAAATTGCACAAGGACAAACATCCAGACCCGGAAGAACTATTTGTAGGCCATACAAATACTTGTTCCGTGCGGGATTCGAACCCGCGACCCCCGCGCAGCCACTCATTGCTATGCCACTGCGCCACGGAGTCGTCAAATATATAAAATAATGATAAGAATTATTATTTAGTATGGACACTTTATAATATTCATTAACTTTTTTCAGGTAAAACTTGTAAAGCTGTCCGAGGCAGAAACAAAATGACAACAGAAATATGGGAATGGATAATGAAGACAGCAGTTTATGTCATACCAGGCGGTCCCATAATGAACTGGCCTGATATAGTTCAACGCGACATGTCGCTACATGTTGTGTTGCATTAAATAGTACGTTTATCGTGCACTTAATATAAGAAACATGCATCGACATGAAATGCTTAGTCTTAGTTTAACAGGCATTTGAATAACGAGAGTCGCGTATTTTTTCAAAATGTCGAAAACTGAGTTTCGAAGTGTCATAAAGTTTCTGTTTAAAGAAGGTTTATCCCCTGCCCAAAGAAAAGAACGATTGGATGGATTGACGTGTATAAGGAGTCTGCCCCCTCCTATAGCACAGTGAAAAATTGGGTGAAAGAGTTTCGCCTCGGGAGGGAAACCGTCGAAGACTTTGGCCACGACGGTCGACCTGTGGAAGTGCTCACTCCCGAAACGATTGCTCTTTAAGAAGAGGAGGTTCTGAGTGACCGCCGTTTGAAGATTAGAGAAATTGCAGCAAGGCTTGGGCTCTCTAAGAGTACCGTTCATCGCGCGATCCATGAACATCTTCACATGAAAAAAGTGAGTGCAAGATGGGTACCGAAACTTCTTTCAGCGGTACAGAGACAGGAAAGAGTGCGCTGTGCTTCGGAGTTTTTGGATCTTTGTGGCGAAAATCCAAAGACTGTGATCGTGCGGCTAGTGACTGGTGATGAAACTATGATCTTGTATTATGATCCACAAAGCAAGCGCGAGTCAATGGAATGGCGTTATAAGGGTGAAAAGCCCCCTAGAAAGGCAAAGGTGCAACAATCGACTAAAAAACTGATGTGCACAATATTTTGGGATTTTCAAAGCATTTTGATGGTGGATTTTAAAGAACGTAATACAGTCGTGAACGGCAAATATTATGCTTCTTTAATATATAAATTACAAGACAAGATAAAGGAAAAACGAAGAGGCAAGCTGTCTAAAGGTGTCCTGTTGCTCCATGACAACGCCCCTGTTCATACCGCTGGTGTTTCGAAGGATGCAGTTCGTCAAAGCGGGTTCACAGAAGTTCAACATCCACCTTACAGTCCAGACATGGCCCCGTCCGACTATTATTTATTTCCAAATTTAAAGCGGGACTTAAGAGGAAGAAAATTTTCAAGCGATGAAGAGTTGCAGGCGGCCGTCTTCAGTCATTTTGAGGATAAAAAATGTGATTATTTTTATAAAGGTTTAGAGATGTTGATTCACAGATGTCAGAAGTGTGTTAGTATTCATGGTGATTATATTGAAAAATAAAATTGGTTTCGTTTCATTTCCTTCATTGATTCATAGTTAGGCCAATTCATTATGGGACCGCCTACGTATCTCTTATCGTTGAAAATGTCCTTCTGATTCATAACAAAATCATAAATAGATGTGTTATCGACAAATTATTTTGGTTTTAATGATGTTTGGAATGTAAACATAGTCTCTTAACTGTTCTTGTCTCTGTGCGGCCTACACATATATAAACAAATTTCACACACCACACTTGTCTATTCGTGCTTAATATGATTGTTTTTTTTATCGAAACATTTTATTAGTGTTTAAAATCATAAATGGGTTTATTACCCAATAATTTTGGGTTTAATGTTATTTACGGTGTATGTTTTCATTGATTAGTAAGTCAAAACCGAAGATATTTGGGTAGTAGTATAGACCGGACATTATCAACAAAATGGTCACATCTTATCTTTTGACTTAGTGACATAGTCAAAAGGTAGAAAATATTGCACGATGTGCATTAAGGTATTTTAAGTCCCAATATGGAGCAAACACTGAATGTAATTTCGGTTTATTATCATAAGTGTTATGTATTTACCCAATAGTTTTAAATTTTGTTTTTCCTTTATATTGTTCTTATCATTATTGTAATAGCGCCCTCTGTTATCCAGTAATGTCAGTATTTATTTACCAAATGAGTAAGTGATTGACGTTTATCGATAAAAAATATTATACATGCTGCTGATTTAATCCTCTACAATGTTTAAGTAGGTGAAACGGTAAATGATACTATACTCATACCAATAAGGAAATCGGGTGGGTTTGTGTCAGGGCACACGGCCGTTGGTTTTAATGTGAAACGTCTGTGTCAGCCCGTACAACCAGTCAACAAGGTAGCCTTTTTTAAAAATACTACAATAATTCTACAACACCAGGAGAATGACCGATGCGTTGCCGGCCCTTTAAAAAGGAGCAAGCTCGTTTCTTGAAGGTCCCTAAATCGTATTGGTCTGTAAAAATTGCCGATGGTAAACAATCTCAAAAAGTATAGAACAGTTATTCCATGTGAGGTTATGTGGGGCTGCGCCTTGTAAAGATGCAAACGGTGTGACGGCATCAAATGCTGACTCCGTTCTACTGAGTAAGCTAAGCCTTTTTAGAAGCCAATTTAGCTTTTTCTTCCAAGTGACGACGACCCTGCAGGTCGTTCGATACGTCGACGCCGAAGATACCGATACTGTCTGCAATGGACTACAAGGGAAGTGCCCTGAAACGTTTTGTAAAATGATTTACTGTGTAACGACTTTTAAGTTCAGTGCTTACCTAAAATATGTTAGATTTAAAGTGTGTTTTTTTAAAGGAACGACTCAAAAACATGGAGGCGCTCTCTTCTTGAATTTGACATTTGTCGATGTGCCTTCGGCGACGGCCGGCCAATCATATGCTACTATTATAGCGTCTAATGGACCAAATGACGTCATCCAAGATGGCACCAACGTGACTGCTGATTGAGTTCTTTCTTAGTTATTGGAAATTAAATATTTTATTTCATGACACTGAAATGACGTAAAAAAACATTGATTATTACGTATGATTTATTATGATGTGGGAGTAAATAGATTTATACAATAAAACAATCATGCGTATATTCCCTATTATTGTATCGTAAAGTATTTCAAACTCAGTAACATTCAACAAAATTATCGATACTTTGATTTCGAGGCGGTAACATTCTTATAACTGGTTTTCACCTTATATTTATTAGCGTCACCTACTGGGGAATAGCTGAAATGTTTTCCTATTAAATATTTGGCGTAGTTTTGCTATGTTTAGCTTTGGTCCAAACATATTAAAACAAGGTTTTGATACCGTATCTGTCTATTCTACTTTAAAGAGAATACTTTGGAAATGATGACTTCAATGATAAATGCAGTGGCATTTTACTTTGTTTATCTTTACGTAACCAATTTAAAACCATTAAGCTATTATGCACTACGTATTAGAGGCAACACAGCGTTTAGTTACGCTGTCCCCTTCAATTGCGACGTTATCGCCGCACTTTACTCAGTCACTAGGCATGTTGATTCACTCTCAAAAAAAACGATCTCTGAATCGATTCGAATCGGATATACTAGAATCGATTATTGATTAAATCGAGGATTAAAGGATCGATTTTCGATTAATCGCGACATTTCCAAACTAAATGTTTGGAAATGCTTCCAGAATTAGATATTTTTTAAATTAAATGGAACTTTTATAATTACATTGGGTGCGTTTGGCAGAAAAAAGCGCTAGCAAGCGCTTACAATCGCTAAAATAGTTTTCGGCCAGGACACGATTGCTACTTCAGTAGCGCTGACACAATCCGCCATTTTGCTTATTTAATTTGTTTGTTTTGAAGTAGTGTTTATAAGTTGTTGTGTGCAATATTAGTTTTAAGTAATTTAATGACATGAATAAATATATACATGTTATTAAAAATTCATGATTGTTAAGTTTTTAATATGAATACTTTATAAACATATATTTAAATTAGGTTAGGTTCCCCGGTGTGCCGTGTAGTGGCGGTTAAGAATATCCACTACCCCATATCTTCCCGTGGGTGTCGTAAGAGGCGACAGAGGGAGACAGGCAGGAGATGGGCAGCAGCATCTTCCTGATGACAACTGTGACGTAATAAAAAACTGCGGTTGCCAACCCGCTCGCCAAGCGTGGCAACTACGGCAAATACCCCCCAATGAACAAATACACAAAAAGACGGCCCCCAGTCCCCGGCGGCCCCGCTATTCCTGGCTACGGTGGCGACCATGGTAACGGCGGGGCAGGGGGTGCTAAGAATCTCCGGTGGAGGTTCAGTTGCCACCTACGACGACTCGACCTGGCAACATATAACGCACGCACCCTGAGGAGTGACGAGAAGATACTGGAGCTGGAAGAAGAGGTAGACAAGTTGCGCTGGCATATTATTGGATTATCCGAGGTCCGAAGAGAGGGGGAGGACACGGCAATCCTCGAGTCCGGCAACTTGTTCTATCACCGGGAGGGCGACCATCTGTCCCAAGGAGGTGTCGGATTTATCGTCCACAAGTCTCTCGTCAACAACGTTGTAAAGATTGGGAGTGTGTCGACGAGGGTCGCGTACCTGATACTCAGAATCACCAAACGGTATTCGCTGAAGGTCATTCAGGTTTACGCACCAACCTCGGCACACCCCGATGAGGAGGTGGAGGAAATGTATGAGGATATTTCCAGAGCCATACATTCCTCCAAAACCCACTACACGGTGTTGATGGGAGACTTCAACGCAAAACTAGGCACAAGAGAAAGCGGTGAGCTGAAGGTAGGGAAATTTGGAGTAGGGCAACGGAACCGAAGGGGCCAGCAGCTGGCCGACTTTATGGAGAAAGAGGGACTCTTTATGATGAACTCTTTCTTCCAGAAGCGGCCCCACAGGAAGTGGACCTGGTCGAGCCCCGACGGTTCGACAAAAAATGAGATTGACTTCATTATGACGACCAGACGCCAACTGTTCAGTGATGTCTCAGTGATCGCAAGGGTGAAAACTGGCAGCGATCACCGAATGGTTAGAGGCACACTGAACCTAAACGTTAAGTTGGAGAGGTCTCGTCTAATGAAGTCAACGCTCCGTCCCCCTCGTGCTCTAATCCAGAATCCCGAAACCTTTCAGCTCGAGTTACGTAACCGCTTCCAGTGCCTAGAAGATTGCAATGCAGTGGACGATATGAACGACAAGCTCGTGGAAACTGTCCATGCGGTCGGAGCTAAGTTCTGCAAGACCCGCCGCAGAAGAACACAAAAACTCTCCGATCACACTCTTAATCTCATGGCTGTTAGACGGGAGATGAGGCTGCAATCGTCAACAGATTTGACAGCATACAGGCAACTGAACAGACAGATCTCCAAATGCATGCGGCGAGACTTACGCAACTTTAATACTTCTCGTATTAAAGAAGCGATCGAGCGGAACCAGGGCTCCAAAGTCTTTGCCAGAGATCTGTCTGCCAGAAAGAGCCAACTGTCAAAGCTGAAGACTGAGTGTGGCAACATCGTTTCCGGGACACCTGAGATTTTGAGTGAGATTGAGAGGTTCTATGGGCAGCTGTACACATCATCGTTGGAGCCACACGCAAGTGTGAGTAACGATCCAAGAGCAAGTCTTATCCGACACTATTCCGATGATATCCCGGACGTCAGTCTAAGCGAGATTAGAATGGCTCTCCAGCACCTTAAAAACGGCAGGGCCCCAGGCGAGGATGGAATTACAGCGGAGCTTCTGAAAGCGGGTGGAACACCGGTACTTGTAGTCCTTCAGAAGCTCTTCAATTCCGTCCTCCATGGTGGCACTACTCCAGAGGCGTGGAGCAGAAGTGCGGTGGTCTTGTTCTTTAAGAAAGGCGACAACGCTCTCTTAAAGAACTACAGACCGATTTCCCTTCTGAGCCGCGTCTACGTGCTGTTTTCGAGAGTCATTACGAATCGTCTCGCACGCAGACTTGACGACTTCCAGCCTCCCGAACAAGCCGGTTTCCGAAAAGGCTTCAGTACCATAGACCACATACATACCCTGCGGCAGATTGTACAGAAGACTGAAGAGTACAATCTGCCACTTTGCCTGGCGTATGTGGACTATGAGAAAGCCTTTGATTCCGTCGAAATTTGGGCGGTGCTACAGTCCCCTCAGCGGTGCCAAGTTGACTGTCGGTATATCGAAGTGCTGAAGTGTTTGTACAGTAGGGCTACGATGGCTATCCGAGTACAGAACCAGAGCTCGAAACCTATCCAACTGCAGAGAGGTGTAAGACAGGGTGACGTTATATCCCCGAAACTCTTCACCGCTGCATTGGAAGACGTTTTCAAGCTACTGGACTGGAAAGGATACGGTATTGACATCAATGGCGAGTACATCACTCACCTTCGATTTGCCGACGATATAGTCCTTATGACAGAATCGCTGGAGGACTTAAGCACTATGCTCAATGACCTCAATAGTGCCTCCCAACGGATAGGTCTTAAGATGAACATGGACAAAACAAAGATCATGTTCAATGTCCATGTCACACCTATGCCGGTAGTTGTTGGGAGCACTATGCTCGAAGTTGTTGACGAGTACGTTTACCTGGGACAAATAGTCCGACTAGGTAAGTCCAACTTCGACCGAGAGGTCAATCGACGGATTCAACTCGGCTGGGCAGCGTTCGGGAAATTACGACATATCTTTTCGTCAGGTATACCTCAATCTCTAAAAACTAGATTGTACAACCAGTGCGTGTTGCCAGTGATGACTTATGGATCTGAGACGTGGTCCTTCACTGCTGGCCGTATGAGGACGCTTAAGGTCGCTCAGCGAGCTATGGAGAGGGCTATGCTCGGAGTTTCTCTGCGTGATAGACTCAGAAATGAGGATATCCGCAGTAAAACCAGAGTGACCGACATAGCCCAACGGATTAGTAAGCTGAAGTGGCAATGGGCCGGCCATATAGCTCGAAGAACCGATAACCGATGGGGAAGAAAGGTTCTCGAGTGGCAGCCTCGTACCGGTAGGCGTAGTGTAGGGCGACCCCCCACTAGATGGAGTGACGACCTGGTAAGACATGCAGGAAGTCGATGGATGCAGGTGGCTCAGGACCGTGCTTTGTGGCATTACTTGGGGGAGGCCTATGTTCAGCAGTGGACTTGTGAAAGGCTGTAATGATGATGATGATGATGAGGTTCCCCGGTTAAAACTAACATCGTGTCCTAGAGGAAAATAGCTACTTACGATTTGACAGCGCTTACCGCTTACGATCGCCATTTTGCTTATAAGCGCTTGCTAGCGCTTTTTTCTGCCAAACGCTCCCATTTACCTTATGTTTTATATATAATTACAGACTATGAGGCATTCCATCTTAGTTGACAACGTATACGTAGCCATCTTTGTTTGATGTTAAAATACATCAGACTAGGCTGCATGGTTTTAGACCTTTGCCGGCCTTAATTGGCGAATCGTAAAAACTACAACTAGTCAACTAATTTATTTTCAAATTTGGTATGATGATTTTTTTCCAGATTTCGATAGGCATTAATTATGCTTTAATCACTGACCTCTATATATACAAGTACGCTAGACTGGCTATACACCGTGACATGAAGAAGCGATTTGATTTCCGCCATTGTGGCACTGACAGCAGAAGTGCACGTCCAGCGTCCACGGAACTAATAATAGGGATGAGAGAGTGTACCAAATTATATCGACAGAAATTCTATACCCTACCTATACCTAAATAAATATAATTGACTCTATGGATAGATGAACTCTACCCGTAACGTCCATTCTATTTATGTATCATATTAATATAATGCCATTATCATTCATCACCATTAAAACCCTTCACAAATCCACTGCTGAACATAGGCCTTCTCCAAGTAATGCCACATAGCACGGTCCTGAGCTACCTGCATCCATCAACTTCCTGCATGTCTTACCAGGTTTTGACTCCATTTATTGGGGGAACGTCCTACACTTCACCTGCCGGTACGAGGCTGCCACTCGAGAACCTTTTTTCCTCATCGGTATTCGGTTTTTCGAGCTATATGCCCGGTCAATTGCCACTTCAGCTTACTAATCCATTGGGCGATGTCGGTTAAAATGGAAGTGAACACAGGTGGACATTAAAGTTGGACAAAAACATTTTAGTTGATCAATAAAGATTTATTATTATTATATACATATTTGTATAATATGTATATCTCACCAATCCTGTGCATCAAAAGGTTGTCTGGTAGAGGTCGATTTAAGCGATAAGACCGCTCATTATGCTGCCTTAATTCTCCAATGTATTTTAATTTTTTGCTGTTTTATATTTTTGGTGTGTAGTAAACAGTGCCGTCTTTAAGGCAGGGCCCGCAGGGCCCGGGCCCGAGGCCCCGAGGTAGGCAGGGGCCCCACAATTCTGAAAATTTTCGATATACAACAACAAATTTTATAACATAATAAGAAAAATATCAAATCACACACTTGGTAAAATAGAAACAAGATTTAGAAAATTTGTTTAAAAATTTATTTTTGCACTAAAATAACAGTAATTATATACAGCTTAAAAAACTTTTTTTCTCGATTTCTTCAAAGCAAAATTAGATATAAAATTTAAGGATTTTCCATCCCTTACATAGGCCCCAGCCAGTACCTTGGCCCATAGCCTCGTTGATCCTAAAGACGGCACTGGTAGTAAAGTGTAATTGTGTTGACTGGAGAATATATTATATAAGTATTAATAGGATGTCTTGCGAATGTTCTAGAGACGTTTAGAATTGTATAACATTATAAAATGTACATGATAATGTAAAATTTGTATTACAAATTTCATAAATATTATTTTGTTTCATTGAAAAAAGTATTCCTACTTACAAAAAGTCTGTCTTCTCTAGTATATATACAGTAATCTATGGTCTGTCTGTTGAGAGCCTTATTGGCGGCCATCTTGCTAATTTCTTACTATAGCTCGTCCACCGTAAGATGTCCCCTGCTTTGATGTTGGCACTATTGCTTGTCAATCTGTTGTCAGTTTGTGACTATAACGCTCGTTTTTGTGTTATTATTTAAAATATTCCGAATTAATTATGCCGAAACCATTTAGAAGCAGTGCAAGAGAGGTTGTGTTGAAGGTGAGAGAAGGGAAGAGAGAAAAGGCAAACCAAGCCCCATTAATTCCACTCAATCAAGTGCGAACTCGCGTCGCCGCCATGACAGGTTAGTAAAATAGGGATGCCAGCTTCATGCAAAATGCCTTTAGTATGGGTAATAATAAGAAATTACTAACATTACGAATTAAAATAAAAAAGTACGTATCTCAGTTAATTTAATTTGTTTTTTTATGTTAATGTCTGTATTTGTATTTTATAAATATTTAATTTTATAAAATGATACAAATTTGGTGTCTATATCAGGCATGTCGGAGAAAACCGTGAGTAGAATATCCTAAAGAAGGTGAAGCTAGTGCCTCTACATCTCAAAAACTCAAGTCTCCTGGAAAACACCGTCAAAGACGTAAAACATTGGATCTTGATGATTTCGATTTATGCGCAATAAGAAACAAAATCCATGAAATGTATACTGTAAGAAAAGTTGTTCCTACTTTAAATAAATTACTTGTAGAATTAAAGAATGACATAAACTTTGGTGGAGGTCGAACGACTTTGTGGAAAATTTTAAAACAAATTGGATTTCAATATAAAAAGAGTGGTTCGAAACGGAAAATTTTAATGGAAAGGCACGACATAGTAGCATGGAGACGCAAGTATATCGTTACTATGAGGCAAAATCGAGCAGATGGTCGACCAATAGTTTTCTTAGATGAAACATACATTCACGCATCGTATGGACGAGGACGGAGTACTAATAAGTGATTCTGTTGGAACGCGGTGGATAATTATTAATGCAGGTGGAGAAATAGGGTTTATTCCTAATGCTCAATTGATTTTTAAATCACAGAGTAAATCAGGGGACTACCATGACGACATGAACAGAACCAATTTTATAAAATGGCTTTCAGAGAAACTTATACCCAATTTGCATCCGAACTCCTTAGTCGTGATGGATAACGCTCCCTATCGTAACGTACAAGTGAATAAAGCACCTACTATGAGTTCCTCAAAACTTCAAATGCAAAATTGGATAACAAATAAGGGATTGTCTTATATACTAACAATGCTGAAAGCAGAACTTTATGAAATTATAAAAGAGCACAAAGAAGCGCCGATTTATGAGCCAATTATTGCTTTCTCATGGCCATAAAGTGGTTAGGTTGCCCCCTTACCACTGCGATTTAAATGCGATTGAGTTTATGTGGAGTCTTTTAAAGAGACGAGTAGCCAGCAATAATGTCGGCCAAAAAGCTGGGAATATCGTGAAGTTAACTGAAGAAGCTTTTTCATCTATAACCCCTCAGGATTGGCAAAAGCAGTGTGAACATGTAAAAAATTTAGAAGACAAGTTTTATATACTTGATGGCTGTATGGATGATATTACTGATAAATTCATAATTGAATTAGGAAATGACAGCAGCACAGATTCGGATACAACAGATGATGATGACGACGTTTATGAAAGTGACAGTGATACGAGTATGTCTGGAATTGTTCCTTTCTACCATAATTATTGTCGGAAAAGATAAATCAATAAATAATTTAAAAATTAAATTGTGTTATCATTCACAACCTTACTAGTCTTTTAACTAACTGTATATTAATGACTATGATAAATAGCAATTCACGCTCGCCCTAAAACAGTACCTCACCAACAAGTGATCTGTGTGTACGTCCCCCGATACTCCCGAAAATATTCAGTTTGGTATATTAAACCCCATAATGTCGTGTTGTTCTATTCGGTGTATATCTGTTCGAATTATAAAACAGACGGAATCACGTATCATCGGTAAGTATCAATAAACTTTGATTTTGTTTCAATTTACATCCATTTAATACGGCTCAAGTTAAACTGGCCATTTAGTATGAATCACTTGGACGCTTGTCTATGCGTCTTGCTCTTACCTAGGTGTAACCAATATAAGCCATCTCATTTTATTTATTACGTGTTTACTAGTGCTGAGTCATAATCAAATTACCGGATTATACCGGTTTTTTTATTTTACCGGATATTTACCGGAAAAGGTTATTTGTTTAAACAAATAAGTAGATGTAATAAATTGAATACATTTCAAGACAAAGTTTAAATAAGTCGATCTAGAGTGAGTAGTAGGTAGTGAGTTATTTGTCGATTAATTTAAGCAGACCAGACCTCAATACAAAAATATCCTACTAATAATAATACAAATCCTACTAAAAATATAAATCTGAAAGTTTGGATGTTTGTATGTTAGGATGTTTGCGTGTCACGCTAAAAACTACTGAACGAATTTGAAAGAATTTTAGCACACAGACAGTTTATATCCCGGTTTTCCCCTCGGAAACGGGAACTGTGCGAGTGCAACATTTTTTGTAATTTGTTTTTTTTAGGTTTCCTAAGGATCCGAATCTTAAAAAACAATGGATAGATTGTGTAAAAAGGGAAAACTGGTTTCCAAGTAATTATAGTGTCATTTGCTCCAGAAATTTTACAGAAGATTGTTTTTATACATTAAAAAGTCGCCGCCGCTTGTTTGATACCGCAATTCCTACACTAAATTTGCCTGTAGTGGTAAGATATATAATAAATAATCCATTTTATTCAACTTCATTATCAAACCTATTGTCTTTACAGACTCGATATATGTATTATTTTGTTTTCTTTGCAGAGTAACATATCAGTTCAGAAGATGCAAGTCCGATACCATCATCGTCTTCTCAAAAGGAATCGATATCAACTACACCAAGGGCAACTAAACGAAAAGCTACCGAACCTGAAACTCCTTCAAAGTTTCACTCTCTGACCAAAAAACGTCTTTGCAGACGTGTTTTGCAGTTAACAAGTCAAGTTAAGCATAAAAATAAAACGATTAAGGTATTAAGGGACAAAGTCCGTTACTATAAAAAAAGAGTGGCATCTTTAAAAGTTATAATAAAGGAATTAGAAAAGAAAAATCTCATTAAAGCCGAAGACGCAGATATTTTTAAAAAAATTGGTGTACTTAATCAAGAAATCGTTCATCGTCAGTATCTAAAATGTAAAACGGGAAAAATTATTAAAAAGAAATATTCGTCTGAATTGAGAACTTTCGCTCTCACATTGAATTTTTATTTATCAAGAGCTTACAAATATGTAAGAAATACCTTCAATACTTGTTTACCTTCCATGCGAACACTAACAAAATGGTACCAGACTGTGGACGGTAGGCCGGGTTTCACGAAAGAGGCTTTCAACGCCTTAAAAGCCAGAGCAGAAACATCCAAAGAAGAGTTAGATGTATACCCTTGTATTCGATGAGATGAAAATAAAAAGCAAGATAGAATATGAACCATCAACTCAACATTCATTCGGCTACGTGGATTTTGGTAATCAACTGGAAACTGACTGCAATAATGAATGCACAGAAGCACTAGTGCTTTTAGTAGTCCCATTCAACGGAAGTTTCAAAGTACCAATTGGTTACTTTCTAGTTGATAAAACCAGTGGAGAACAAAAAGCTAACCTGGTAAATATTGCTCTTGAGCTGTGCCATGAAAACAAAAGTACTGTCAAAGCGTTGACCTTCGACGGCCGTCCAGCAAACTTGGCAATGGCAAAGCAACTAGGATGCAAATTACAAAAAGTGCAGCTAAAGACGAGCTTTAAACATCCTGTGACGAGTGCTAATGTTTTCGTATTTTTGGATCCCGTGCATATGCTCAAATTGGTCAGAAATACTTTTGAAAAATATCAAGAATTTCTAGATGAGAACGGCAACACTATACGATGGAATTACCTAAAATTATTACAGGAGCTCCAAGAAAAAGAGAATTTTCACCTAGCCAATAAGTTACGCGCTGAACACATTTATTTTAAAAGGAATATAATGAAGGTAAAATTAGCTACACAATTGTTCAGTCGCAGCGTAGCTACAGCATTAGATTTTTGTGAAGTAGAGTTAAAATTGACAGACTTTCAAGGAGTTGGTGCGACATCCAGAATGATACTCATAAACGATTTATTTGATATTTTAGATTCCAGAGTTCACGGGTATGGATACAAACGGGCTTTGAATTTTGATAATTATACTAGAATCTTTGATAGAATAGAGGAATGCAAAAGATTTTTGGTGACTGTCACTACAAAAATAATAATACGAAAGAAGACGCAACACGTAAAATTAATAGAATCACCACGGTTTACTGGATTTCTAGGTTTCTTTGTTGCAATCGAAAGTACTAAAGGTTTATTTAAGGATTTAATTTGTGATGAAAATTGTCCTATAAGATACTTACCTATGCACAAAATTTTACAGGATCACATAGAACTCTTTTTTGCTAATATGAGATCACATGGTGGTTCAAATGACAACCCTACACCCCGCTTAATCGAAGCCATTTACAAGAAATGCTTAATTCATACAGAATTATTACAAACTTCGACGGGTAACTGCATACCGTTAGAGAAGATATCAATTCTTAATTGTTCTTCGGCAATCACAAGAATAAACTTGACCACTCACAGCGAAACTGAGCAGACTGTTAATGATGATGATCATGAAAACGAAGAAGAATTTAATATTCGGATGGAAGCTGTCGAGCTTTCGCAGTTTTCTGAGAATGTGATAGAATACATAGCAGGGTATGTATCTAGCGCACTAATTTAATTACGTAATAATTACGTAAGTAGCGCACTAATTAAAGTATTAAAGTGGCGCACACTTGCGTGCAAGCATTAGTATGCTTGTCAGAAAATAAGAGAAGCTTAATTTTTTACAGAGATAAGGGGGGCTTAATATATCCATCAGTTAATGTGCAAAAAATTTGTCGCCGTTCGGAGCTATTCACAAAAAAATTTCATTGAGAGTGTAGACATAGTACGACGATGTACAAGTGACTTCTTAGTTCACAAAACAATAAGTAGTTTTGTAGGAGAAAAACTATTTCCCGAATATGAGTACCACCAAAATTACACAGAAGAGACAAACCATATAACTGATTTAGCTCAAAGTATCATAAAAAAATAGGTAGATACGAGACTAACATTCCTCAGCAAAAGAAAGAAATATAACGAGAAACAAGCAGTGAGAAGAATTTATACTAAATTAATTCACTTTAAAAATCAGTAATAGTAACGCATAAGTAGCATTTAAATCTTGAATTTATTATACACACCAAAGCTATGATCGATAACTAAATAAACAAAAATATTGACATTTTGCGAGTTTTTCCTTAATTTTTCATATGATACAATAGTTTTATTTCATAAATTTTTTATAATTTCATTTATAGCCTTAAATTCAATTTTATTTCATTTATTACTATATTTTTTTAAGTATGGAAGTTTCATTTAAAAGTTATTATTTCGAACACACATATAAACATACACACACGTACTTACACCTCCATATACTCTTACCTAATAGTCCTAAATAAAAATTATATATAAATCCGTTATGTACCTACTTACCTGGTCCCATAATACTTACCTGACCTATAAGGGTTTCGTTTTTTTCCTTTTCAGGTACGAAACCATAAAAAAGTTTATGCTTTATAACAACTTTCGCTCAAAACAACCTTTTGACTAATTTCAACATAAGATATATTATTTTAAGATATATTATTACAATCTACCGAAAAATAATGCGTTACATTGTAAGCAGTATGTTACGGGTTCACAATCTTTCAACTGTTTACATACTCGCGAGATAGATATTAAACTTACGATTACGATTTTTACGGTTTACGGTAACAAATATTTTATTGGACAGCTCTAGTGCAATACTTGACTTTGAATCGTCCAATCAGAGCGCAGCGACCGGCGCAAAACAAATAACAATACCGCTATATTTCAGGTTAAATGCTCGATGTTTGCCAGCAACCACCAAGTGGGGTAAATGCTCGATATATTGTTGGCAGCACCGTAGACAATGCTGCCATTTCCCAAGGCAGGGGACATCTTACGGTGAACGGGCTATAGGTGCACCTAGTCCAATTCCGTATAAATACTCGATCCAAATACCTGTTCCACCTAGTCCATAAAGCATCAAGTACACATAAACTCGTACGCATAACTCAACTGGTAGTGGAAGTACACTTGTTCCCGCGGGATAGAACTGTGAGTATTGTTACGCGCATAAGTCGACGGCACTAGCGCCATCTAGTCTCGAACCGAAGAACTAAACTTCTTGAAGTTGAAACTCGAACTCTCGGTACCTTGCGCGTGTTTACTTGAATATTCTGGATATTTCGGTGCTACTTTATATTTATAGGCGCTGCAATATGCGATCGGGGAAGTATTGAAGTTGGCAAGACAAGCGAAGCTTCGGAGCGGAATAAAGTGAATCAGTGTGATTAATTATTAGTGTTTTTTAACTTTAATTAGTGTAAAGTGAATTAAAGTGTTAATTGAGGTAATTCTATCGGCAATTTTTATTGTCACGAACCTCAAGCTCATAACAATTGGTGTCAGAAGTGGGATAAAATCATGCCGATTTTACCTAAGGAGGAAACGGAGGGTGTCCGTACGCGAAGTCAACGCCAGCAGGAGATGGACCAAAGAAGATTTGGTGGTGCAACGCCGCAGACGTCGGAGGGCCAGCCGCCGGCTGCAGGCCCGTCAGTAGCTCCTACATCTGCAGCAACTGACTTAGGTGCTCTGATGGTGATGTTGCAGGAGCAGGCTCGCCGACAGGAGGAACAGGTCCATCGTTTGGAAGAGCAGCTGCGGGGCGGACAAGAAGAACAGGTCCGTCGTTTGGAAGATCAGCTGCGGGGCGGACAAGAGGAACAGGCCCGTCGGTTGGAAGAGCAAATGCTCCTCATGAAGGATCTTCACGCTACCTTCGGGAAGGATATAAAGGAGGTTAAGGATAGGGTTGCTCAGCATGACAACCGCCTATCGGAAGCTGAAACTCAAATCGCGAAGGCTGAAACCCATATCAAGGAAGCTAAAACCCAAATCGACCAAGTGAACAATCGGGTAGACAACGTAGTGGCTGATGTGAAGAAAACGCTGGACGATCTCAAACTGGGGGATGGAACTACACCTCCCGTAGTAGCTACAACACCTTCAGTACGTGGATTCAAAGTGCCGTCGTTCGACGGGACTTCTCCCTGGGCGGCCTACAAAATCCAGTTCGAGGCTGTTACGAAGGCACACGGCTGGAATAAAAGTCAGGCCATGACTGCTCTCACACTAGGCCTGCGCGACCGGGCCTTAACTGTTCTAGAAGCTCTCGGTAAAGTAGTGACTTACGAGCAGCTCCTTGAGGCATTGGAGGCTAGATGTGGCGACGCTCACCTGGAACACGTCTTTCGAGTGCAGCTTAGAGATCGCGTGCAACGCAGCAACGAAAACCTGCAGCAATGGGTTCTAGAGATGGAGAAGCTGGTGCGAAAAGCATACCAGTCTGTACCTGCGCTCATTGAAGGGAACCTGGTGCAGACATTCATCGATGGCAAGTCAGAGCTGCTGTGAGGCTCGGGCACCACGAGACGCTTAAAGACGCCTTGGCCCATGCACTGGAGGTGGAAGCCGTGCGGCAGGATCATCATTCCCATCGCATCAGGGAGGTTGCAGCAGCTACAGTACGCGACCGCAATAAAGGATACAGCCCTAGGTGCTATGGCTGTGGGGAAAAGGGCCATCTTCGATCCAGCTGCCCTAAGCGAACCCTAGAAAGGGAAGGTGAACGATCTCAGGAGGGTAGTGCGGCCAACAGCACCGCCCAGCAGCAGCAGGGAAACGAGTAAAAGCCAGAACTGCGGGGCGGGTGCTGGCTGATGTTAAAAGAGCCCCAAGGATCTCGATCTCACAAACCCATGATGGGAACAGTCTAATCATCAAGGGCGAGGTCAACGGAGTGCCGTGTAAACTGACCATAGACACTGGAGCCTCTCGTACGGTTGTTAGTTCCCAACTTATAAGTCAGTTCCTTGGGGACTCCGCATACAACCGAGAACGCATTAATTTGGTAACAGCCACCGGTCAGCGTACACCCGTCCGTGGAGAGAAGGAGATGAAGTTGAAGCTAGGCAACGTGATCTATCTGCACAATGTCATCGTGGCTGACATAATGGACGACTGCATCCTGGGCCTAGACTTTATGAGGAATAATTGTTGTGAGATCTATTAATTGTTGAGAGAGAACTTTATGAGGAATAATTGTTAAGCAAGGTGTTTTGAAATGTGGACAGGAGGAACTTTTTATGAAAGGTGCGTTACCAGGGAACGTGTACAGCATTAAGAAGATTGTCCTTCCGCCGAGATCGGAAACGATTGTTCCGGTTAGTCTTCCTCGAATACTTGTGGAAAGGGTAAACAATGACCTTCCCTGGAAGTAGCTCGAACCTTGACCACTGACATCTCAGGAGTACGTGTGCTGAACCTTTGTGACCGGGAACAGATTATAGAAAAAGGCACGCTGGTTGGTACTTGTGAGGAAGTGGATTGGTTACGCCGGTGCCAATATATATCGAGTGGGACCCCCAGCAAGGATTCAGAAACGAGAGTGATCACACTTTTGGAAGACTGTCGCAGTGTTCTCTCCCCGACTGAATTGGTCAAGGTGAAGAAGTTGTTACTCAAGTATGCCGATGTATTCTCATCAAACGATGCCGACATGGGAAAGACTGGCTTAGTTGAACACAAAATAAACACAGGAGAAGAATTGCCTATCCGTCAGCGGCCAAGAAGAAGAGCCGGTAGCACGTGAAAAGGAAGTGGAAACCATGATTGAGGGAATGGTGAAGGATGGTGTTAATGAACCTTCATCTAGTCCATGGTGTTCACCCATGGTGCTGGTAAAGAAGAAGGATGGAAGCATGCGGTTCTGTGTTGATTACCGCCGTCTGAACGACGTTACAAAGAAGCACAGCCATCCCTTGCCAAGAATTGATGACACGTTGGACATGCTTACAGGAGTAAAGTGGTTTAGCACGCTGGATCTAAAAAGTGCCTACTGGCAAGTTGAAATTGACCCTAAGGACAAGGAGAAAAATGCGTTCTCAACGGGAAAGGGTCTGTGGCTATTTAAAGTAATGCCGTTTGGGTTGTGCAATCAACGTTTTTCTCTCCAGCAACGTTTGAAAGGCTGATGGAACTTGTACTTACCGGGCTAATTGGCGATGCCTGTCTGGTCTACTTGGATGACATCATCATCGTAGGCTGGACGTTTGAGGAACACCTTCAAAACCTGGAACGCGTGCTCATGAAGATTCAGAGTGCCAACCTCAAGTTGAGTCCGAAGAAATGTTCACTATTCAAACGGCGAGTTAACTTTTTGGGGTATGTAGTATCGGAAGAAGGTATCCGCATGGATCCAGAGAAAATCGCCGCTGTCAAGGATTGGCCGGTTCCAAAAGACAAGACACAGGTTAGAGCATTTTCGGGTTTGTGTTCCTACTACCGGCGATTTGTGAAGAACTTTGCAGATATAGCCAAACCTCTGCACAAGCTAACCGAAGAGAAGCGACATTTCTGCTGGAATGAAAGTTGCAATATCGCATTCCAGGAGCTCAGGGACCGTCTATGCTAAACACCTATTTTGGGATACCCTGATGCATGCATAGAATTTATAGTTGACACAGACGCAAGTGATATAGGACTTGGCGGTGTGTTGTCTCAACGGAATGGTGACCAAGAGGTCGTGATAGCGTACTTCAGCAAGTCGTTGTCGAAACCGGAAAGGAACTATTGTGTCACAAGACGCGAATTGCTAGCTGTGGTAAAGTCGTTGCAACATTTTAGCAAATATCTTCTGGGACGAAAATTTCGCTTAAGAACTGACCATGCTGCACTAAAATGGCTATTGCGGTTTAAAAATCTAGAAGGACAAGTTGCGAGGTGGATTGAACTACTGCAAGAATACGACTTTGAGATCGAACATCGCAGCGGGAAATCTCATGGCAACGCAGATGCATTATCACGAAGACCTTATCCTGAAGATTGCAAACATTGTACTAGGCAGGAGAGTAAGGAAGTGGTATCCGTGAGGATGCTCAGGACAGCCCACCTCAGCAACAAATGGAAGGACAGCTTACAACATGCCCAGCAGGAAGATCCGGACATTAAGCCGATTCTGGAATGAATGAAGGTCAGTGCTCCCAAGCCCAAGTAGAGCGACGTCTCAGCGATGAGTTTGACCACTAAAAGCTATTGGGCCCAATGGGACAGCTTGCTGCTTCAGGATGGAGTTCTGTGCCGTAAATGGGAAAATGTTCGGGGAGACAGCTGTCACTTGCAAATGGTTGTCCCTAAATCTAAAGTACCACATGTTCTACAGCTGTACCATAATAATTGTTCCGGAGGCCATCTGGGACTTAAACGAACTCTACTGAAGATCCGAGAACGGTTTTATTGGGTCCACTGTCGAAACGATGTCGAGGACTGGTGTCGCAAATGTACAAGTTGTGCAGCTGTAAAGGGACCTCAGACTCGTAGTAGAGGTGCATTGAAGTTGTACAATATTGGTGCACCATGGGAGAGAGTAGCCATTGACGTGGCGGGGCCGTTTCCGGAGAGTGAAAGCGGTAACAAGAGTATTTCATGGTTGTGATGGATTACTTCACTAAGTGGCCAGAAGTCTTCGCCATTCCAAATCAAGAAGCTTCAACAGTTGCAGATAAACTAGTTCATGAAGTCTTCTGTCGTTTTGGAGTACCTTTAGAGATTCACAGCGATCAAGGAAGGAATTTTGAGTCTCAAATATTCCAGGAAACTTGCCGAGTTATGAGTACTCATAAAACAAGACGACTTCTTATCACCCGCAATCTGATGGAATGGTAGAACGATTTAATCAAGAGAAACGATTCAATCAACAATAAACAAACCATCGTAAGTAACAGTTTTATTGTACGTTTAATTTTCATACGTAAGAATATAGACATAAACAATAAAATAGAGTAATCTCTGTTTGTAGATATTTAACGGTTTGTGATTCCGGGAAGCGAGTCACATTTAATTTAACTAAAATAATTTTTAAAACATTTTTGACGGAGTCATGAACTCGTTTATTCATAAAATTAAAATATAACTAAAAAATGAGTATAAAAAATTTAAAAATTTAAATGTTTATAATATTATAAAACTTAAAAACTGTGTGTAAATAGCCAAACAAACAAACAAATTAATTGTACAGTGTAAATAAAAGTGCAAAAACAAATGACAGTGAAAACGTTGAAAAAGTGTAAATAAACTGTAAATATCAATAATCATTGTATATACAATCAAATTGACTTGTAAATATGCATGCATTAATAATTTTATGAAAATATTAGTGTCATAGTAAACGCAAATCAATCATAAATACATTTAATGCAGTCTGTCCTAAACCTGAATAAAGTATGAAGGGAAGTTAATTTATTGATTTAACAGAAAACAGTTACTGTATAGCTACAAACACGGATTGTGATTTTCGTTTCGTGTGTAACTGTATAGTTGGTGGTGATATTTATGCAAACAATCACAGTAGCCGAATAAAAATGGCCAGTTACAAAAATCACTAGTTTCGAAACAGGTGACGCCGATCAAGTCACTGGTTTCGTTACGTTTCTTGAAATGACGTAACGACCCACGTCTCGAGTCATCGATAAGATAAGGCGCGGGGCCTTATCTTATCGATGACTCGTATTATTCCCTGGTAGTGACGTGATATTAGCGTGTGGCTTAATCTTCATACGCGTAGCGGATTTACGTAGGTCTAAGTGAAGAAGTCCCCGAAAATTTGTAGAATTTATAGCGACGCTGCCGCTAGTGAGTAGTGGCTACAAAGATAGCTGTTTATGAGTACAAGTAGATGAAGTTAGTTGAATAATGTACAAATTTTCTTCGCGGCATTGGTGCATACATAATCGTGCTCCGTAATTTTTTATTTTTTACAAAAAGAAACATTAAAAAATGGAGGAACATTTGATTTTGCATGGAAGTGGTTTAGCATCTGATCGGAAAATAGACTGAAAATGACTTTTATTGTGAGAACTTAGCGATCGCAGCGCCTCACTTACTCGTATTTTGTCCATATTTCTGGGACAATATTTTCTACAGCGATCGTTCTCCTTCTCTTTAACCTCCATGCTCCCATAGGAGAATAGTTGAAAATGTGTCCAGATGGACACATTTCCAACTATTAAATATTGTATGTTATATAAGCAGTAAATAACAGTTCAAAAACTCTCCACAACAGCGCTCGAGTAGCTACAGGATATGATAAATCGCCGTAAAATACGTTGAGAGTGATTTTGGTAAATAAAATTTTGTAACCAATAAAATGATTATTGTAAAAATAGTTATGGTGAGTCTGTGCAGTAAAAATATTATAAAAATATCTTTAAAATACTTAAAAGTCTGTACGCATCGCATTGTTAGGAATGTCCGATGATGCAGAAACATCGATGTTAATATCGATATTGGTATCGATGGCTCAACATCGATGTTCGATGCTTATCCTGCTCAAAACATCGATGATGTCCATTCGCGATGATTTTTGCACATGTACCTATTTAATAGGATAGAAATAAAGAATTAGTCATGTTGTTTACGGTTTATTATTGATGCAATAAAAGAAATTAATAAAAATGTTGTGTCAAATAGTAATTAAAAAAATAAAAAGTTAACCTCTAAACAGTGTGACTAATGTTTCCGCCATTTTGCGTATCTGTGATGCCGACCGTCGGCAAGCGCACAGACAGGGATATTATAAGCATATGTTTTTTTTAAAGTTGGATTTCCTCGATTTTTTTAAAGGAATGCTGTACGCTTACAATTAAAATATTGGTTTTAATTACCTATTTTGTATATATCTTTACATATTTAGCATATTGGTAGTTATTTGCCATAGAAACATTACTACTTAATATGGGGTACAGAAAATTTTATTGTATTTCTTGATAATTTGTATAAAATAAAACAATAATTAAACTGAAACTAATTTTAATTAACACATTACATATCTAAGTTTACAATACAAACCAAAATTAACAAGGTCCTATACATTTTTTTCACACAACACATGTTTACAAAGTTGACACAAAAAATACTTCCACTTAAAGTAAACAAAAAAGGGTCTCACATTTCTTGTTATCTAAAATGACCCTGAGCGAATGGGACAAAGACCTTTTGTTTGCAGCAACTTAAGCTTATAAGCTACAAATATAAATAAAAGAATCATGTTACATTCAATATAAATTTGAGTATGAGTGGAACAAACATGGTATGTAATTTGACACCAAAATTAGTACCTCTAAAAAACATGTCTATTTTGGATAATATCTACTTACAAATGGAAAAGAAATTATTGTTTCAAGATATACATTAAATTTAGTAATCAATTAAACAAAAAAAACAAGTTGTTTCTAAGAAATATTTCAAACATCAAGCTCATGAAAGTAGTAAATATCTAAAAATTTTAGCCTCATACATGCTAGCAAAGTGTGGATACGACTTGTCTTCAACAAGATAATGACTAGGTGATTTTTGTAACCATCATTATTTTGAAACATTATAGTAAACATAACGGGTCTAATAATGACAATCACTTGGGATACTACTTAATATGACATAATTTTTAAATCATGCTTTGTTCACGAATCACAGCAAGAGGTAAAATGAACCGGCGGCTTGTAGGTTGAAGGTGAAGGTTTAGGCAGCATGTTGATACCCAAGCATGGTTGGTCATAATTTACCATTGTTCGATATGTACAAATATGTACAATATACACATAATATATGTATATATATGTACATGGCTACCGATCATGGACATATATATACATATGTTACAAAATGCCAAGGAAACGTACTGAAAATTAGGTTGAGCAACCCCCCCCCCTTCATTGCGTCCCTAATTTTCGTACGATCCCTTATCAGTATAATGACGTTTGCAATTTGAATGAATGACACGGACCTAGGTTCCAACAATTTTATGATGAGCCAAAATTTCAAAAGACAAACATACATATTATAACTCGTTAGAAACAAATTTATCACAAAAACATAACCCTCTATCTGAGGCACTACATACATACATACGCACATACATACATACGCACATACATACATACATATACAAACTATAGTATATAAATGTGCAGCTTTTTGTTTTCCAAATTTCCCATTACGATTTGGATGGTAACACCTACCTACTTTAACCTTCCCATTAAAATAGCGGCATACCCTTTTTACTGAAAAGGAGGCATTCCATCTTAGTCCTCAGGGGTGACGATGTATCCACTTACCATCAGGTGGACTGTGTGCTCAAGTACAAGTGTTTTTCAGATAGAACTTCAATACTAGTGCCTAAATACCTTGTGTGTAAGACAGTGTTTTTGTGTAGTTTACTGTGAAGTGTGATATGACTCAAAGCAACCAAACACACACAGGGGCACGTTGCAGGCTTTGCAAAAGCTTGATGTTCGCTTTTTGCAAACTGAACAACTACGCCTCTGGTGCTCGTTCCGTGTTGTTCCCGGGAGCAGATCGTATTGCCCCGGAAAATGCCAGGTGTTCGGCAGTGCACGGGTAGGTGCTGGTGGTGTGTGTGCTGCCAACAATTCCCTCACCAAAGTTTGGCGAAAATTTCGGTGAGAAATTGAGCGGTGTGCCTTGTGGAGTATGTAGGCATTTAGAACACTAGCATTCAAGAGCTTCCTGAAAAACTTTTTGTACCAGATTTTGTTCCGCCTTCTTTCAATGGGGTACATGGCGAGCATCTGGTCTTTGCGATCAACCCCCCCCCATACAGACATTATAGTCTGGTATGACGGTGGGCTTGTGTGTATCGCCGCACATCGCGGTTGCTAGCCCATGGTATGTCGAGACAAATGCCACACGGTTTTTGTCCCGGTATACGATGAGGTCCACATCCCCCGAAGTGCAACCGTTCACCTGACCTATCGCCATGTCTTTTTTCGTAAGATTCGTCAGCTCAATGGGAACAAACTGACGATTCGTTCGTAAGGTCCCCACGCAGTCAAACCCCCGAACTTTCAATTCTCGCGCAAGCGCGGGAGAATTGTAGAAATTATCCATCCAAATCGTGTGGCCCTTATGCTCAAGACCATTTAAAAGTCTGAGCACAAGAGCTGGCACTTTCCCAGAAACTGGACTGTCCTCTTGTGGGTCTGAGGAGGTATCATGGCCTGCGTGGACTTCAAAGCGTCACAAGTAACCAGTCTGGGACTCACACACCTCGTATGTTTTAATTCCTACTGTAGCTGCTTTGTTGCGGATGAATTGGTTAATATCTAACCAACCCTTCCACATGGTCAGACTTTCATCCACAGACACGTTTTGACCCAAAACATATAATTGTTGGAATTTGTTGTTAAGGTGATCCAAAATTGGCTGCACCTTAAACAACTTGGCCTGAGCCCGTGTCATCAGTTCAGGATCGCAACCGTCATTATCCTGAAAGTGGAGACATTTGCTCAACAGCATGAAGCGGTCATACGTCATCGCCGCAGTGAACCCGGGGGTACTGAAAATGTCCAGCGTGCTGTTCCAGTACTCCTCGAGACGTGATTTCACCACTATCCCGGTAGCGAGGATTATAGCGAAATAAACGTGCAATTCACTTACGTCGGTGTCTTTCCATTTGGTGATGCGGCTGCTCGGACAGAGCGAACCGTCCACCAGCATGACCGTTGCAAGCTGTTGTGCATATCGATTCGTCTCCATGGCAATGTGTTCCATTATATCGCGATCCCATATGGCAGTAAATGCGTCATATGGGCTCGCATATGGAACCGTGGGCCCACAGTTTATCTGGGAGAACGGTTCCCTCCTCAGCTCAGGAGGAGTTTGAGGTTGCGGGAACCCCCTCCATTTAAAATCAAATTTATTTCCTGGCTCCGACATGGGACAGGATGGGGACGAGGGAGTATGGGTAGGTAAGGAAGGCGGAACAGAATAATCAGGAACATGGGATGTGGAAGGAATGGGACCGGAAGAGTTAGGGACAGGTGGGTGATCATTGGATGTCGGAGGCCAGGAAAAAGAAATAAATGCGTCTACTTCCCCACCTTCACCCTCATCCTCCGATGCCGCGAACATTTGTACCACCCTGGGGACTATGGTGGATTGGAGTCCAATTTCTTCTTCGCCATCTTCTTCGGAGTCCTCGTCGCTGCCTGTAAAATATAAGATAAAATAACCACATTGGCCGACTGTAATAATTTACGTTTTTTTTTAAATAATCTGTTACATAAGTAGTAACTTAATACAGTCAATTATTCTAAAAATAATTGACTGTATTAAGTTACTACTTATGTAACAGAATCAGTAACATGAGAGCTGATGTTTATAGAACACAGTACGGGTTTTATTTGTATTTTTATTAGCAGCTAAAGCAAAACTATTTTCCCTTACCATAATTAAGGGCGTTGGATATTTCAATATCCCTTAGAGGACGCGACGAAGATGACGAGGAAGTAATTCTAAAAGAAGAAAATAAATTATTAAGAATCAAAATATTAAGTAGACACTTCTGCACATAGAATATATATTTATTAATAGGCACTCACAGACGCCGTTTAGCCCCCATGTCATTGTGGTCCGATCTGAAAAAATAATGTTGTTTTTTGATTTCTATCGTAATAGTTATATTCGAACAGTTAACAGTTCAAAGTCAAATACTATCAATATTTAATAAAGCAATAAAGGAAAAACTTACGCATTTCGCTTTCGGGACGTTGGAGTCCGATTAGGTGTGGAGGTTCCACTCCCTCCAACTTCAACGTGTCTGTAAAACATAAATAGTGTTAAAAATACGTTATTTTATGACCAGTTACGAAAAGTTTAGCTTCAAAATATGAATATAAGTAAAAACTTACAAAGCAGGTGAAGGAACTGAGCAAAGCTCCATATCAACTACTGCTGGTTGGGCCGCTGCAGCTCGGTCCTCCTGAGGGCTCAGCGGCTGGGTCGGGTGGTTGCCGGTGAGGAGGTCCATGGACGACCACAACGACACCGGCACGGGACTAAAAAGAAAGTTAAATTCAATGCCCTGCACGTGAATCGAGTAACAAAACCAACTTCGAAGTGCTTACCCTCGCCTTGCGGCAGGCAGTACTCGAGGTCGCCGCTGAGTCAGCGGCCGCTCTAGAGGCCTCCCCACCGGCAACTCCCCCACCATGCCACAGTAAACTCTAAAATATTAATGCAGAATATTAATGTTGCTAAAAAAAAACGAAGAAACTTGTTAGTTGTTAAATTTGTTATTACGGATCAACAGCAGAAGGCCTTTCGGTGTGGCCAGCACCACTAGTGGGCCCACCACGCGTCCGCGCACCACCAGTGTGCGCGTGCGCCCCTTCACCACCAGTGTGCGCATGCGCCCCTTCACCACCAGTGTGCGCATGCGCCCCTTCACCACCAGCGTACGCACCACGCCCACGCCCACGGCCACGAGCACGACCACGTCCACCTCTTTAAAGAAAAAAGCAAAAACAAAAAGCATGCAAACCAAAGAGAAAATAAACACAAAAATGCAAGAGATACGCGAGACATGAATGCAAAAGGTGCCCTTAGAGCTAATTTAGTAATGTCCATGCGTAACTTTTTTAACTTACTATAAGACGTCTAGAAAATATGTAAATATTATTTTTGGAGAAATTTTTTGAAAAAAAAATTGGTTGTCAAAGTTAAAAATAAAATTATTTATTTTTAAATTTATCATCGTGCAACAAACACTTTTTGTCCCAAACAATTTTGGGCTTGGACGCTCTTCAAATGCCTTTATCTCGGCCCAGGTTAGTCTAAGTCCAAAATTGTTCAGGAAAAAATTGTTTGTTTGGGTGCCCCCCCGACACGACGCAAACGAAGAAAAAAGAAAAAAGAAACAAAAATGCTGTATTTTTATCTTGGTACCTACTTGGTACTTCAAATACCTAAATATCTTTGCTCAGGTTCATCCAAGCCCAAAACTTTTTACGACAAAAAGTGTTAGTATATGCGCCCTCTACATGATGCAAACATAAAAAATAAAAAATTACAAAAATTCTGCTAAGTTTTTTCGCTCCCATATTTTATATTTATTTATTTTATTTATTTAATATTCTTTATTGCACACCATACAAAGCATACAGAAATGACATACTACAAAAAAGTATGCA
This sequence comes from Parnassius smintheus behrii, assembly GCA_036936625.1. Lineage (NCBI taxonomy): Eukaryota > Metazoa > Arthropoda > Insecta > Lepidoptera > Papilionidae > Parnassius > Parnassius smintheus. The sequence goes on from JAUPFT010000025.1 coordinate 25,245,540, forward strand.
ACTTCCACTATATCTCCACAGTAACTAAATGTTTATGCAATTAAAAGTGATGTAACATTACATGCAAAATATTTAAAAATAACTTCAAACAGAAAATACAAAAGCGTATCTATAATTTCTAGCATGCCCGACATGCCGCCGTTATGACGTCATCAACTGCCAAAACCCTGTCTGTGCCCCTGCCGACTGACGGTAAAGAAATAACCTTCACGTATTTAGACCCAAAATTAAAGTTTTCAAAGCTAAATACACGTTTACCATTGTCATCCATTGCAAATTAATTACATTAGTAGCTTAAATTCTCCAAAACATTACGGTTTTATTCACTTTTTAGACCAAATATTGCAGAAATAAAAGTACGTTCATAGTTCGTTAGACGGCTATGTCGTTGGTTTGGCCTGGTTTTTACAATTAAATTAGCAAAATTATATGTTTCCCAGTAATAAAAATGTGAAAGTACTTACCTTTCCATGGTTTCTCCTTCAAATCACAACAAATTTGATTCAAGAAAACTTATCAAAGGCGTGACAAAACCGGAGTCGGTTGGTTTGACAGCGTCCAATTTGAAGTGCCGATATTTTTTTTTTTACGGAGCAAAGAGTAACAGTAAAGCAGTTTGACACTGAGTATATATTATTAGTCTATGATTTCAAGTGTCGCACCTAAAAAACGCATCGTAGTTCCGTCGTAAAGAGCGCGAAAACATAAACAGGAAACGATGCCGACTGCTGGTCGGCTCACAGACGCGCAAATAATTTGACGTGCCGACTGCTGGTCGACGCACAGACAAGGGGTTAACAAATGTCTAGTTTATTTGTTATATAGTCCAATATTTCTTGCCAATGATGATGAATGTTTCTATTTTGTTCTTTAAATGTTCCTATACACTCACAAATCTGGTATGAAAAAAATTACTACGGAACCTAATTTAGGATTTAAACGTAATTTTTATGTGAACTACTTTTATCGCGAAAGAAATAATATGATCATAGAGGAAAAATTAACAAATTATACTAAAACATAATAATAGAAGTCTATTATTATGTTTTAGTGTGATTTGTTAATTTTCCATCACCTTTGTTCACAATTTTTAATCAGACAGCGCAAGCAGTAGGTATCGACAGCCAATTTATTTTAAAAATAAACAATTAATTTGAATATCAATTAACGTATAATAGTTATTTGGCGACAACTAACGACGACACTGTGACATTACAGTTCACACTGTCGTCAGTAAAGGGGGATGCCCATATTAGGCCATGGAACGCCCAACAATGTGCATTTGTTAAAAAAATATATCTTTATTTATGGTTATTAATCGCGGTATTCATTTATCCTAAAACAATGGGAATATTTTTGCACAAATTAAAAGTACCGAAAAGATAAAAATAAAATTAGGTAAATACGTAATTCATTAGTCTGTGAATAAAATAAAAAATGTTGCCAATCACAAAAATCATTAAAAAATCGATTCCCCTTTTCGATCGATTACTTATGGTGTCATTATTACAATGCTTATATGATCTTTCGATAATTATTACGATGTTATGATATAGGTTTAAAATAACCGTTGACAATGGATATTTATCCAAAGCAGTCGATACGCAACCGTTATTAACCAAATGTTTACCGACTACAGACGAAAAAGGATGGTTATGTTTTTACTGTGTGCGCGGATTAGGCTATGTTGAATCGTTTTTTGCTATGGTGCTTAAAACGTAGGATGCATTTTATTATTGAGGGAGCTACTATCAAAGAATATTTTATTCGCTTAACTCGTAAAGTACTTGACCAACTTTAAGAATTCTTTCACCACTAGATTGTTATGTATAATTTTAGATATCTAATATAGGGTTAATTTTATTATAGAGGGCGCTACTTTCAATGAATACGTTTTTTGGCTAATCTCAAAAATTACTAGACCGATTTTGAAAATTCTTTCACCATTACATTGCTAATGAGGGCGTTAGCTGTGTGATAAATTATATTATTACAATAAATAATTGTGAGATTAATATTTTCTAAATAAATAAAACTAAATACCTACCTAAGATGTTCAAATCCAATTATTATTTTTACAATTTAAGAATCGTATTTACACACTTTACTTACTCAGATTGATTATTATAGATAAAGAGGTAATAAACCTAAAGTAAAAGAGCTCCGCTTAAACGAAAAAACTATTTATTAGAATAAAACTAAATGTTGAAAAAAAGTGGTTCAGTGCGAGTCGGACTCGCAGGCCCATGAAGAGTTCAGTAGTAACAAGCATATATTTTAAATCGAGTCAAAATACCACTATCATTATCGCCAGCAACAAATTATTTTGTTTTTCATAGTGTTTGTATAAATAACAAAGTTGTTTTTGCGGTTCCTTAAAATGTGCTACTTGTATCAAAAAAAAGAACTATTATACATTAAAGGGGTTTCTGTGGTTTATTCGTTACCAAAGAGAAAAAACTTATTGCGCAAAATAGGTTTTTATTAATTTCAAGTCATCAAAAGCGGCAGTCAACCGTTAAAAACTAAAACAACCGTTGTTATAGGCTCGGTTGAATTCATTGACAACCTTCACATTTATAGTTATGATAATTAAACAAGCGAATTACTAGCTGATTTACCAAGAATTCTTTAGAGTATAACAAAACGCTACTGCACAAGTTAACTGTTATTCTTATCTGTTTTTAACATAACATTTAAAATGGAATCATGTTATGATAATTCAAGAAGTTAATTTCCAGCTGATTTACCACGAATTCTCTAAAGCATAACAAAACAATACAGCACAAGCTAACTGTTCTTAAAAATACATTTGAAATAGAGTTTCAATAAATAAAGGAAATTATATTTTAAAAAGCGTGCAGAACTTAAAACGCGTCAAAGATTATTCTTTTTATGATATTATTAATCGAATAAAAATCGATATCATTCCATAGATTTTATGACAGTTAAGTGGCAACATCGTATCCGACAGGTAGGCCGCTGTCACTGTTATGTCACAAGAATTAAATTACTTGTTATTGTTTTGTTGTAAAAGTAAAATGCAATTGTTGATCTCTCAACAATTGGTTCGAACACAGCAGGTAAATAGTTGGTACATATCACGATGTGGTATGTCTTCCTCTAAGAAATGCTTTATAACTGAGTTTACTTGAATAATTATTATATTGATATATAATAATTGTAGCTTCTTTATTAGGTACAAGTTTTGAGTACAGTGAACGTGTAGTGTGGCACTCGCAAAATGCACCAATAGTTCGTCTTGAACATCTATACATCAGCTGTGGCACTGACACTTATGAGAATAAGATCACACACATTGTTTGTCTTCGATTTTCCACGTGAGCAACTATTTGCGCTACGTGAGGTAAGTGTTTAACATGTTTAACATTTCAATTTATTAAATGTGATCCATATATATCTGATAATTATACATGTTTTTACACTGATTGTATATCAACTCAAGAACTTGTTTTATTTTTTCACATCTGCCCTAGCTATATCTGACAAACATACTAGCTTATTTATGAGATTGACCAGTTTTATCAACTACCAAGAAAGGAGACAGTTGATTTTTCATTGTTTTTGGACTGCTGGTAGTCTGTCAGGCCTTAATTATTAAATAATATAGGGCATTAAATCCGTCCTTGTGCAGTAACATTTAACTTGATAAATATTTTATTTATATTTGAGTTTGAAATAAATCTATTTTATTTTTATTTTTTCACTTTGACTTCATTTTTTGTATTTTACATTATTTCAGTTTTCATGCCGTGTATATCATAATTGCTGGCAATGAACTGATAGAACAGCATCATGTTCAACTGCAGAACGGGAACCATCTGAATCATCTAGTCCGTCCTCGTTGCAATCTGAAGTGAGTAATGTATTGCACCCAGAACAACAAAGCTTAAATCATACATCACACAGTGTACTGCTAACTAATTATATAAAAGCACAATGTTTTTTACCAGGTTGTAACAGTTCCATCAGCATTGCAAGTATGTCTCTTTTGTGATTAACTACATTTTGCGATAACAAACATACATAGTGACAAGTACTATGTATGTGTGTTATACTTGGTAGAGCCATGCTGCAGTTATATTAGAAGTATAGTTGTAGCATGAATGGGTCGGCTCGACCGGGGAAGGAGCACCCTCTCACAGAATACCAGCGTGAAATAGTAGCTTAATGCTGCTGTGTTTTGTATGGTGAGTGTAGAGAACCGGAGACCCTTTTTACTGGAAACGAGAAAATGATCTTAGTCCTCACGGGTGACACCGCATCTGCATTTTGATTTGTAATCGAGGATAGATGTGGATGTCTAAGGGTCGCAGAAATGTCTCCAGCAGATGGTGAATCTCAGTTAATGACAAGATATGCTAATAAATTCAGAGCCGTGACTATGTGTCGATATGGGTAGTAGAGGTGGTGAATGGCATTTTTAAAACTGAATTTAAAATATTTCATCAAAATTACTTTAACAGGGCTTCTACACATTTGATGATAGACTGCTGTGGCTTCTGCTATAGTTAATAAATTCCACACAAAAATAAGGGACAGGGATGATGCGGCTCAAATCCTTGAAATAGTTCATCAAAATATGGAGACAAATAATGATTTTTCTGAGTATGCTAGGGAAAACAATCTAAATAGAGCTAGGGCAGGCAGACTTTAAAAATATAAATGTAGACTTTAAAATGTTAGGGAATTTCCGGTTTTAACTTACAGCGACTTAATATTAATTGCTTGTGTCACATACCAATTAAAGCAAGCTCGCTACTATTATGGTGAGCATATAAGATTTAATGGTTGCTACCGGATAGAACTCTGTAATAACCAGAGGAGCAGCATTATGGAAGGAATAAAGTTAAGCCCTAGCTGATCTTTACTTAGGGCTAGAATTGCAAGTCATCACTATTAGTCGTAAAGTGTATTTTATTATATAAATTCTATATAATATCTAATATATAAATTCTTTTTTAGGAAGGAGGCTTGGTACTACCACCTGCTTAGGACCCTGTAATTAATGAAATTAAAAACCCAAGCATACCACTGCAAGACTTCTAGACACAGTGAGTTCATTCTGTAGATCGGACAATAAATAAAAATTAAAAATCTGAAGGTACTCCGGGTTAACACTGACATTGGGACGTCGGTCACCTCAGTCTGCCGTAACCATGGGTGCTGGAAAGCACCCGAAATGTCTGGAATTAAAAATCAAAGAAATAAAACGCGATAAAATCGATAAAAATAGTTGTTAAAAAAAACTGCATTTGTGAAAATAAAAACTTCAAATATTTTCAAAACCCCGACTTTTTTTAAAGCAATTCCTTTACCATTTCATTGTTTGAATTGCATATTATCATATCTATATGCTTTTATATGTGGGCACTCATGGCCAAAGTGTCTATGAAGACTGGGCATTCCCCTTTGACAGTATCAGTTAAATTTGACACACCATTATAATATTTTGACGTGACAACGTCTAATAAATCGATGAACGGCGGCTGCACGCACGAAAAGGATGACTCATTGTAACGTTCCACTCATTGTAACGTTAAGATCGCAGCGAGAGCGCTGCAAGAACGAGCGAAAGGCACAATCGGCTTGAGTGTTCGGCTTGCGCCGCATCTATCTCTCTTCTACAAAGTATGCAATCATTTCATCAATGTTTTGTTATGACGTTGTCTTGTTAAACTATCGTCCGTAAGCCACCTTTATAGAAAACCAATTTTTTTTAGGTGATTTAAGCGTTTACGAATTCTGAATTATTCAAAATTTTAAACCTTTAATAGGAGATGCAAGATTTATTTAATATGGATTACGTGCGTTCGCATTTTTCACAAGTTCCTATTAATCGATTATGGATTCATTGACATCGATGTTTCGATGTTTGACATTTGGCAACATCGATGTTCATCTATGTTTTAATATTTTACATCGATGATCATCGAACAATCGAATATCCCTAGTTCCCTTCCCTACACACTAAATTAGTGTGCTTCCGTTATATTACTATACTCTTTGATTAGTGTGTGATCTACGGGCAAGGACGCTATGTGACACCTATTTGAAAAGAGATGTGTAAATAGTTTTGTCATCAATGTAACAAGTAGCAACTTTTAAAATACGTATATATTGTGTTGTGTGAACTGTTTGAGGTGGTTTTTTTTGGATATAGCCCGGATTGCAGTGAAATCAGTGACAATGCAAATGTAGTGAAAAAATATCGAGTGGAAGTGATCGGTGCTCATAATCGTAACATACACAATTATAGCCAGATGAGGTAGGTGCCCCAAATAAATTATTCAATGAGTAAATTTTCCTTGTGTGTATATAGCTGCTATTTGCTTAGTTAAAAAACTGCATTGAATGCGTGTATAGATAGAACGGTTAAATATTTGTGTTTATCCAACATCAGTATTTGAATCATGTGTCAAAAGAGTCAACGTTTTACGTGATGACGAGTGGCTCCTGCAGCCAAAAGGTGCATTATCATTTCTGAGGACTTATGTGAAATGTCTCACAGCCTGTCATTACACTCTATCTTCAAGACATTGGTAGATTGGTAGGTGTTACATGGCAGTAGAAATTGATAGGTAGTGATACTAACCCAGATAAACTCCTAGGAATCCTCCGACCTAGGAAATAAAAATATGGCTACCTCATTCAGCAAAAATTGCGACAAATATTTGTTCACCTGATGGTAAGTGGATACTGTGGCTTTGGCCCACAGACATCCGGCCTCCATTAAGAATCAAAATGCAGTTATGTTGTTACACCTGAGGATAAAGATAGAATGCCTCATTTTCAGGAAAAAGGTTCTCCATTTCTCTTTACTCATCGTAATATGAAATATTGGCACTTTGAGATTATCCCGTCGACCACTCAATGCTCTTAAACAGAATAAAAATTAAACATGACACCAACCTTGCAATATTAGTGACAGTAAGTTAAGGTGTACATTATTATATACATTATTTTGATATAATCATTAACCATAAATGGATTAAAATAGCATTGAAAGGTTGATGGGATAATTCCAAAGCACCAAAATATTATATTATATTCCTTAGTGTGGTATTTCCCCCATTAAGCCTTTTATTCATACTACAAATATAATATAGCCGCACCATGGCTCTACCACATATAATATACTCTCATATTAGATAATTCCATTTTTATAGACTGTCAAATGCTCTTAATATAATAAAAAAGCAACCTAAATGGTTTGCAGGTTTCTACCTTTTTTTTGTCTATATTCCATGCATTAGAATCAAACGGTTTGCTTGGTTTTTGTAATGCATACTAAAGATGGGCCAAATATTTGTTTCATATTCGATATTCGGCAGCTTTACCAAATATGAAATTGTTGATAATGATACTCAAAGTGTCCACTGTATTGAAATGTACGAATTGACTAATGCCATGTCTCATAATTTTACTGTTAAAAGTATATTTTATCTATGGGTCTACTTGCATAGCATTATGTTTTTGAGGCACAGTAATTTTATATCAAATTTTAGCAAATAGAAAGCTTGATTAAATGTTTTGAAATCAAACAAAGAAACATTACATTAAACTTTACTTTGGTCATCAGTTTCACTAAAAATAATTCCAAATAGTAGATTTCCTGCTACTCATTTTTATCATATAATTATCAATTTTCACTAAGGATAACACAACAAAATACTTTTTAGGGTTCCGTAGTCAACTAGGAACCCTTATAGTTTTCTCATGTCTGTCTGTCCGTCCTCGCTTAATCTCTGTGACTGTTAGCACTAGAAAGCTGAAATTTGGTACCAATATATGTATGAATCACGCCGACAAAGTGGTAAAATAAAAATTGGAAAAAATGTTTTATTGGGGTAGCCCCCCTATATGTAAAGTGGGAAGTGATTTTTTTTTATTTCAACCCTAATGTGTGATATATTGTTGGAAAGGTATTTAAAAATGAATAGAGGTTTACTAAAATCATTTTTTGATAATGTCAATAATTTCGGAAATAATCGCTCCAAAAGTAAAAAACAATGTGCCCCCCCCTCTAACTTTTGAACCATAAGTTAAGAAAATGTGAAAAAAATCTGAAAAGTAGTACTTTATAAGGACTTTCTAGGAAAATAATTTTGAACTTGGATGGAAACAACAGTACCCACTACCGGGAGCAGTTGCAGGAGTGCGGAGCGCTGCTGGAGCGCGAACATAATGAATACCGACCTTTAAACTCGTAAGTGGGAACACTTATTGTGACGGACGGGAAACTATGGAACCCTACACTGAGCGTGGCCCGACACGCTCTTGGCCTCTTGTATTTTCTCACAAAAATAGTCAAATCATAAGCATGTGCCGGTAATTTTCCAGTACTAGATGATGCAATAACATGTCAGGTGTGGCGGGAGAGCGAGGGGCAGGGTCTGGCTCTAATCCCGCATGCTTTACAGTAACAAGTTTCGACATAAATTGGATAGGAACCTAGGTGATCCTGCCGAATAATGTTTGACTGAATATTCAGTTCCATAAAAGTTTTACCGAACTTTCGGCCCATCTGTAATGTGTGCAGCAAAAGGCATGAATAATTTGCTGGTGTCTATCTTTTCATCTTTATGGCAAGAGTGGATAGGCTTAGTTTAGTTTAGTTTACGACTTTCTGTTTTCCACGTCTAAGCGCGTATTTTGCGTGTGGGCAGGAATAATATGCTTATTCGAGCCATGATATCTCCCCGAAGAAGCTCAGCAGTCCCTTGATGTTGCAAGCAACTTCGGGGAACGATCCCGGCGTGCCGAGATGTTTAGCCCTGTATGAAGCGACTTCTGGACATGTCAGCAACACGTGAGCCGCCGTTTCTTCCTCTCCCATGCATGCCCTGCACAGGGGGCTGTCAGTAACACCTATGGTGAACAAATGTTTGTTAAAAGAGCCATGTCCTGTGATAGCACTTGTTACTATCCTGATCTGTGGCTTGTTCAGTCTCATTAGAACCTTGGTTAGACGACTGTTTATTTCAGGTAGGGCCTCCCTAGCTTGTCTACAGTCTACTAAATTTTTCCAAAGCTGAGCGTGTAAATTATTGAAGTATCTACGTACCAGTGAACGAACGTAGCCAAAAGGGATGGGTATTATTGGTTCCGGCCCTATAGTTGCTAGGGCTGATCCCCTTCTGGCCAGTACTGCTGCATCGTTGCCTCTAGATCCACTGTGTCCCTTGATCGATTGCAGAGTCACATTGTTGTGCTTACATACCTCATTCAATCGTTGATAGCACTCATATATAAGTCCCGAGTTCGTCACATTGCAACTCAGAGCTTGTAGTACCGCCATACTGTCGGTCAGTATTCTGATGGAGAAGTCTTTCACCTTCCTAGCATCTATTGCTATGACCACTTGGATGATACCCATGCATTCAGCCTGGAAGACTGTGTTGTGGGTACCCAGTGGTGTGCATATGTGGATATTAAGGTCTACAGAGAAAGCCCCAGACCCCACACCTTCAGTTGTCTTAGAGCCATCCGTGAAAACTTTGAGCTCTCTTGGACCCAATCCTTGCAGATGGTCAGTTTCCTTCAATTGTATCCTGTACTTCTTATCAAATACAAATTGTTTTGGGATCCTATCATCTTTGGCTTGTAAGATAGGTATTTTTGAGTAAATTCTATCGATTATATCTGTATGGGGGACTCTACTCTTACTTAAAAGATTTAGGGTCTTGAGTCTAATGGCAGCTTAAGTTGCTTCTTTTTGTATATATAGATGAAGCGGTGTTAGCTCCAGCATAGCCTCCAAAGCTGCTGTTGGTGTTGTCCTTATGCAGCCCGTGGCAGCCATACAAGCTAATCTCTGGTAACGCTGTAGCTTTTGTATAGTGGAGGCTTCATTGGTTTTGGTCCACCATACCAGAGAGCCGTATGTGATCATGGGCCGAATTACAGTTTTGTACAGCCACAGTATAATTTTTGGCGTTAAACCCCATCGTTTGCCAATCATGTTTCTGCACTGCCAGAAAGTTAAACTAGCTTTGCTGATTTTGTTTTCTATGTGTTTGTTCCAGTTAAGTTTACTGTCCAAGTTAAGACCTAGGTATTTTACCTCGGAAGAAAGTTGGAGTTTTGTGCTGAAAAGACTTGGAAGATGATAGTTATTCAGCATTCGTTTTTGTGTGAACATTACTATAACCATTTTATTTGGATTAACGGTTAGGTCATATTCCCTGCACCATCTCTCCACAATACGGAGAGCCGCTTGGGTCAGGTCGCACACAATGCTTGCTGTTTTACCAGAGACCAGTATTGTCAGATCATCTGCATAACCGACTGTGTAGAAATGATTAGCGTTTAATTTGGTGATGAGCTCATTAATGACCATATCCCACAGGAGAGGTGAAAGAACCCCACCCTGCGGGCATCCTTTCATGATCTGAATTGTCTGAGATTCACCAGCAATCTTTATTGTTCGTGTACTGAGCATATTTACTATCCAGCCAATCAGCGCCGGTTCAACATTATGTCTACTTAGGGCACCTTTTATGCTGGAGAAATTTGTTCTGTCAAAAGCACCTTCTATATCTATGAAGGAGCCTAGACATATTGCTTTGTTTTGGATGACCTCTTCAATCTTTGTTATTACCTGGTGAAGTGCTGATTCTGTTGATTTAAATAAGCTATAGGCGTGTTGTTTTTCATGTAGCGGTAAGTTAATTAGCGCCGACCCTCTCAACTCCCGTTCACACATCCTCTCCATCGTCTTTAGGAGAAAGGATGTGAGGCTAATAAGCCTATAGGATTTAGGGTCTGTATAGTCGTTCTTACCTGGTTTGGGTATGAACGTGACTTTCACTTCCCTCCATCCCCTAGGAACATATTTAAGAGCCAGACATGCTCTCATTATGGCAACAAGTCTGACTATTAGGACTTTACCCCCCCACTGAAGAAGTGCCGGGAATAAGCCGTCAGGTCCTGCTGCCTTATAGTGTTGGAAACTATGAATGGCCCAATGGATTTTGTCCATCGTCACCACTCTTTGTGCTAATTCCCAGTCTTCTTTTGTTGGTGTCAGTGCATCTTCATGCCGGTTCACCCTTTCAACTACACAGCAACCTGGGAAGTGAGCATCAATTAGGATGCGTTGGGTTTCATCCGGCGATGTTGAGTAGCTTCCGTCGGGTTTCTTTAAAGAGATAGATCCCGGCATGTTCTGTTTAGCTAGGATTTTCCTTATCCGATTTGCTTGTTCACAGGTTTCTATGCTACCACAGAATTTGCGCCATCCTGTTGAGCGTCGATACCTGATACATTTTTTGTATTCAGACTTAGCTTTCTTATATAGAAGCCAGTCTTCATCCTTTGAGGTATTCATTGCCCTATTTAGGGCTTTTCTTACCTTCTTACATTTCCTGTCTAGTTCTTTACCCCACCACTGTTGCTTTTGCTCCGCATGTTTTGGTGGAGTGATTACTGGACATGATTCATGGTAGCTATCGATCAGTGGATAGGATTTTGTAATGTTAAGACTATCTAGGGCTTACATCACCAGGTGGGTTTGTGGCCAAAAACTTATAAATAAGTTAAAAAACCTAGATGTTGCCTATAATAATATACTAAAATTAATAAGGTACAAATCTTAATGTTGTCCAATGTTTTAACTTATCACATTTCCCTTTGAAGTACCAATTGGTACCTACTTAATATTAACAACTTTTTTGATATTGATAAAGCTCACTATGTACAATTCCGTTCCAAAAATTCTCCCATTGGGTTACATGGAAATGTATATTAAACTTTCGTATTAAAATTTATACAAAATATAAATTAAATAGTTAAACCAGTCAGCATTTCAGTTATTGATAGTAACATTATATTATAGCAGTAATTATTTTTTATGGTTGTGTAGCTTGCCAAAAGTCACAATTTTTTAATATAATAAGGATAACAAACTAGCATGTAGCCTACGGTAAGTGGATGCTGTGGCCTATAGACACCTATGTCTATTCTACAACTATATCTATTTTATAATGCAAAATGCAGGTGCGTTGTCCCCCCTGAGGACTAATATGGAAAGCCTTATATAAAATGAGTCCGATTCTCTACACTCACCTATGAAACAGCAGCATTGACTGCTATTTATGCTGATATTCTGTGAGAGCATGGTCCTTCCCCAGTTGAGTTGACTCATTCCTGCTACAACCATAATAATATAGCTGCGGCATTGCTCTACCATGTAATAAATAAGTATTAGTCTCTATTTTTGTTTACTTCTGAACTTGTTGTAAGTAGTTTCTTTACTTTCATTACACCATATTTCATTAAAGACTGTTTTATAAAGGGCTTGTCGGGGTTTGCCATATTAGTAGTAGTTTACATAAGCTCTATTTTGATACTTATGTTTTTTTTAATAATATTGATTTTTGAAACAAACAGACACACAGACAGTTAAAAAAATTTAAAATTGTTTTTTTACTTTCATTACACCATATTTCATTAAAGACTGATTTATAAAGGGTTTGTCAGGGTTTGCCATATTAGTAGTAGTTTACATAAGCTGTATTTTGATACTTATGTTTTTTTTTAATAATATTGATTTTTGAAACAAACAGACACACAGACAGTTAAAAAATTTTAGAATTGTTTTTTTTGTTATAAGTATGATGACATACCTTCATAATGCATTTAGTAAAAATATGTTGTTATATTTGACTTTACAAACAGATATTTCAATTTTATTTATTTATATAGATGATTTTATAGTGTGCTGAAAATTTATTGATTTCATTTTGTAACTGTGTAAGCAAAGCACAGTACCTGTTAATGATCCCTCTACTATAATTTTGTCCTCCACTGATGGTGGATAGTCTCTGTTGTGGCTGGCTGCCGTGACCAAAACTCGGTCTGGATGATCATTATTACTATGGTATTTTAATATGCAAAGCGTTCATAGATCGTAAGTTTACAGCTAACGTGTCTGATTCTCGTACTAGTACCTTAGTTGTAAAGGTGATATTTAACTGATGATAATGTCATTGGTTCTAATCTTCTATTGAGGTCGATTACTTCTAAAGCGAGGGCGGCGCCTCTGGACTGAGGTGACGTATTTGACAGATTGCATGCATAGCAGAGCAAGAAAAATTGTTAAGAAAATATTATTAGATGAAAATAAACAAACCAAATTACGGAAAATTCTAAAAGTAGGGTCTGCATGACATTATTAAATTGATATGTATAATATGACATTTTAAAAACATGGCATGTTATTGTTTACGTTAACCAAATACAAACATTATTAACTTTAACATATTTATGATTTGATGATCATGATGAATTCAATCAAATATCCTAAGAGGACGGGCAAAACCAGTTGATACAACAAGTAAATAACTTAGTATTTAGGTATTGGTTGAGTGACCTCTAACCAAAGACTATACCTCTAACAAACTGTTTGATAATGAATACAAATTCAAATTAATTAAAAGTTACTTATAGCATAGCAATGGTCAATACAAGTATCATTGTTACTGTTACTGTTACAGTCCATTAAAGTCCACTGTTGAACATAAGCCTCTGCCATGGATTGTATCATGGGGGGGGGGAATATTTGCCAGTTGCCACGCTTGGTATGCAGCTCTTTTTATTTTTATTCACTAATAGGAAGACTCTGCTGTTTTTTAGTTTTATAGATTAAGGGTGACAAACGAGCACACAGTCCACCTGATGGTAAGTGAATGCTGTGGCCCATAGACATTTACATTTATCCTCGACTAAGAAACAAAACAAAGATACATTGTCACCCCTGAGGGCTGAGATGGAATATCTCGTTTCCAGTAAAAAAGGGTCTCAGAATCTCTACACTCACCATATGAAGCACAGCAGTATTAAGCTGCTGTTTTATGCTGCTATTCTGTGAGAGTGTGGTCCGTCTGCCGTCGAGCCGAACCATTCATGCTACTATATGTACTAATATACATATATATTGACTGCCTCGTTGTTCTAATGGTTGTAGTAGTGCGACTGCTGATCATGAGGTCCTGGGTTCGAATCCCGGGTCGGCGGAAAATTAATTATTGAGTTTTTCCGTCAAGAAATTCTCAGCGTGGCTCTACTATGTATAACCTCTACGCATCTCTTGATTTGTTTTCTTCTGTCGACTATTACGACACCCACGTAATGATACGAGGTAGTGAATATTCTTACACGGTATCATTGTGAAACTATCAAATTAGAAATGAAACAATGTAAGTAATTAAAGAAAAATGTTTTTTTAAACAAAATCCGAATCACAGGACATGGCTCTTTTAACAAACATTTGTGTACGATAGGTGTTACCGATAGCCCCCTGTGCAGGGCATGCATGGGAGAGGAAGAGACGGCGGCTCACGTGTTGCTGACATGTCCAGAAGTCGCTTCATACAGGGCTAAACATCTCGGCACGCCGGGATCGCTCCCCGAAGTTGCTTGCAACATCAAGGGACTGCTGAACTTCTTCGAGGAGATATCATGGCTCGAATAATCACATTATTCCTGACCACCCGCAAAATACGTGCTTAGACGTGGAGTTGCGGAAAACAGCCCGTCGTTAACTAAACTAAACTAAAAAAACAAATATTAGCTTAACCCCTTTGTTGTCGATACTACACGCATTAGAACCCAACTGTTTGCGTCAACTTTTTTTAATGCGTGCAGCAAAGGAGTGGAATAATTTCCCGGCGTCTATCTTTCCATCTGAATACAATCTGGGCGTCTTCAAGGCAAGAGTAAATAGGCATGTGTTACGCTGTCAGAGCGGCTTACTATCTAAGGCAGCATCACCTCTTATCACCAGGTGGGATTGTGGTGAAGCACTGGCTAATAAAAAGTAAAAAATATGACGTCTTTTGGCGGTAAACGGATAGATGTGAATTCATTATATGCTTCTCTATACATATACAGAATGATCTTTTTTACCATCTGGAAAAAAATAGGATGTAACATGTGAACTGAGTACAATAAAAACGTGTCCCTTAGAAAGCGCTAAATAAGGGTGGCGCCACTGTAGCTACAGTCTAAATTTTAAGGAACTTTTTATAATTTTTTTTATTGCACATACTTTCACTATAATTCTTTTTACAATAATTATTTTATTGCTTTCAAAATTTTTATTTTCGAAACCACTTTGAACGTATTTTACGGCGATTTATCATACATACCCTGTAGTGTTGTGGAGAGTTTTTGAACTGTTAGTTACTGCTTACAGATTTTCAACTATTCTCATATGGTAGATTGTCCTCCTTTACTCTATACTCCATGCCTACTGCACTGATATTATACAAAAAAAAGCAAATAATTTGAATTAAATAAATAAATTATCTAAAATCTATCGAAATTCAAAACATATCCACCCCACTTTACGAACGGCAGTGAAACAATATATTTAGTAGGCATCTTTGACCTTGTCACTTCGCAGGGTCACAGGCTTAAGGGCAAAGTTCAAAAAAAAATTCAAACGTTTAATAATTCAAAAGTTAAATATCACTGCGCCATAGGCTGGCGCTGGCATCTACTCCATTTACATGTTACGCCCAATTTTTTTCCAGACAGGAAAAAGAGGTCATCTATTATAGTCTCGCTAAAACTTCACACGGCTTCCAGTTACCATCAGGTGAACTGTGTGATCATTTGTCACCCTTATTCTATTAAAAAAAAAAGTATCTATTAAAATTACGTGTTACATTGTTGTTTGTCCGCGATGAACACTTTATACGTGGTAGAGCCTTGCTGCAGTTATATTAGTAGTATGGTTGTAGCCAAATAGTAGCTTAATGCTGCTGTGTTCCGTATGGTGAGTGTAGAGAACCGGAGACCCTTTTTGCTGGAAATGAGGCGTTCCATCTTAGTCCTCACGGGTGACAACGCATCTCCATTTTGATTCGTAATCGAGGATAGATGTAGATGTCTATGGGCCGCAGCAACTATTTACCATCAGGTAGACTGTGTGCTCGTTTGTCACCCTATCCTATATAAAAAACTCTTATCCCAAAACTACCTAGACATTTATCGGGATAGTTTTTATCCCGATAAATGTCTCTTTTATAGGACAAAGGGTCGTTGGAAATGGCAGGACAATGTCTGCCTGACCAACTATTATAACTAGCGAGCGACAATAACGTAGATATATAGTATCAAGATTTTTTTATGGAACTATCGTAAAATCCGTTCGTAGTGAATGTCTAAATTGCGAAATGCGTAACTACTATACTAAATTTCTAGTCAATCGGGTGTATAATTTTAGAAATAAATATTCTACACGAAATTGTTATGTCGAATGTTTTTATTTCTTGATAATTGACAATTAACAGACAATCAAGTACCTACGTAGGAAACGTTGACTATTTCTTACGTACTTAACCCTATTCTAAGGTCTGTGGTCTCGATTCGTCAGTTCAATCCAGCCAACGGAACAACAGTTCGATCAAGTTTTTTAAACGGTTTCGTCATATTAAAACAAGAAAGGCGCTCCGATATCGTTTTCAATCTTAATGTATTGACACTAAAGTTGAATTTTAAGTGAATGACTTTTAATTTATAAGTATTATATATTTTAATGTTTTTCATCTTACTAGGTATATCGGCAATAAAGTTTAATTTTGAATCAATGACTTATAAATTTAATGTAGGGTAAAATTTCACATAAGTTGCTCCCTCGACTCCAATCGCAATGTACGAACTATTAATTATGTAGTCGTTTATTATTATTATTGCAGAAATCGTCTACGTGTAATAGATGCTAAAAGAGAAAGGCGCCAAAAACCGGAAACAGCTGCACAGATAATAGCTAGGTTTGCTCGGTCACAGATTAAAAAAGGCGCGATACAAATTCACAAAACGACCGCGAAAATCTATATAAATAAAATAATTGAGGTTTGCAGTTGTGCGCGTGCGTATCACAGAAAAACTACTGGATAGATTTCAATTAGGTTTTCTAAGTTTTATATCTTAGACAATTGTCCCTTATCTAAAAAAATATTGTGATACATTTAAAAGAATACCTTTAAATGAATCGGAGTTTTGAGGGCGTGGCTTATCCCTTTGTCCGTGAAGCTCACGAACTACTGAGGGAGTGTCAAAATGAAAGTGATACAATGACTTTATAGTACGCTAATTATGAGGTAGGTACCTATAACAGCTATGCCGAGTACGTGCTCGGAAAAAAACTATGTAAGCGCCAGACTACATTTTAATTTTTTTAAGAAGAAGAAGAAGTAGAATTTCGTTTATTTAAGCAACCAAGGCTCATATTTTGTTAGTATTACTTATAACTTAACTTATAACTATGTTAGTAGGCATAATATTGTTTGTGAAATACAAAAGAAAAATACATTTATTATACCATTTTTTCACCAATGCACCCGATATGGCACTACAATGGCGTATGTATAGGCAGTCCAGTCTGCTAGCAATCACTTTCAGGATACTAACACAACTTTATTATGGATAAAAAAATGGTTTATGAAAACTTAGATATGATTATTTACTACGCCTTGAAAATAATTCCATGAACTTATTCGTAAAAATATTGTGGTGTCATGGAGACATGTAACTAATTAGAGCCTACATTGCAATTTTTTTTCTAACGAGAAAATTACGTGTTATCGTGCTTTCCTTTTATTGAAACTAAGGTAATATAATCAAAAATCATGTACCAAAAATTTAGTTCGTTATCTATAACACTTAAAAACCACCAAATTTTCCCTATCACCTTAATATAAAATAACTGAAGTTTTATGAAAGCGGACGAAGTCGCGGGTATCTAGTATAGTATGAAAGGCACCACGTGAAAGTATAAGATTCGAGGCAGGCATGCGTAATTGCGAATAGATTGGTAAAAATAATTCCTTCTAAGCGTGGGCACGACGTCAGTTTAACTTGCGCCTTCCCTTCCCCCCGATTCTCACCTCATTACATTTCTCTTTTGCGAGCGCGCTTACTCTGACACATACAATAACTTTCGCAGGGTGAGCAAAATTATTTTCTACAATGGTTAAAAATTATATGTAGGGTAATTTCTGAACCTCGACAACAGCACCAGCTACCGGGTCTGTATGTGAATATATATTTATTTATTTTATTTATTTGTTTATGTTTGCACACCGAGTACAAAAAGGCGGACTTAAAACAAGGCATTCTCTGCCAGTCTACCTCCAGGTTAAGCAGAGAAGATATTATGGGTGCAAGGTGCAACTGAGGTAAAACATCTTTAAGTAGTCATATACATTACATATTACATTACATGTTATATACATAAATATACACATATATTATTATATAGATATACCATACAAGATATATAAATATATACGTACATATATATGCTTAATGCTGCCCTAATATGCTATATGTATATATATAGTACATACGTAATTAATAAATATAGCTGTTTCTGATTCAAACACCTATAAAATATTTGAAATAAAAACAGGAAAATGGAACAGTTAGAATTAGAGGATACAAAAACTGTTAATCGACAAACTACTCCTGCAACGCCAGAAAATGATTCCATAGCAAGCGTTTGAACGATGCGTTACTCGTGGCTGCACGTACACTGCTCGGTAGCTCGTTCCACAATCTTATCTTGTGAGACGTAAAAGATTTATAACAAGAAGCTAATGTGACAGAGGGGGACGTGGAGATTAGACTTTTCCGCAGAATGGAGACAACGGTTATGAGAATCACCCTGATACTGAAATTTAAATTTCAGATATATTTTGTTCCTGACAAACGGATCGTATAAAACTGAAAATAATGTGCACAGTATTCTGAAATATCTGCGATAGCGGAGAGGCAACCATTTAAGCTGAGAACGATAAGAGGAGATGTGGTCGTATTCTTCACGTAAACCGAAAATGAAACGTATACAATTATTAAGAAGTCGATCCAGTTTGTTTAGAAGTTCTTGAGAGGCAGCAGCATAGCAAAAATATGCGTAATCTAAAATAGGCAACACTATACAATCGAGGGACCCATTCAACCACAAAACAAAAAATTTCATCAAAATCGGCTGGATGGTTTCGGCATAGGTGAAAACATAATTTTTGTTTTATACATGTATTAGAACAATTTATTAAAAATAGTTGCCACGTCTAACAAGCGGTTTGGCCACCGCAGTTTTTTATTTTTAGTCTTTCTTACTTTTTTTTTCTTATATTCTTACACGGTGTTGTTTTTGGAAGAATATAAAATACATTTAATTTCAAAAACCATACATTTGCAACACAAATATCTGCCGACCGTACCCTGTAAATAAGAACCCTGTAAATAAGAGCAACACTAAACTAACCACTTATCGCGTTTAACTAAACTAAAGCGTTATTAAACCCTTGACCGGATAGCATCCTTAAGCCACTCCTAGCGCAGTAGCGCGTCAATGACGTCACCCGCTCGAAATGGCGAACCAAGTGTGTTTATTTTTTCCCATATCAATACAGCCGGTTTGGTCGGTATCAGTCCGCAGTTTTGCAACGAACCTGCTTGTTGTGATTCATTCAGTACAACCCTATCAAAGCAATCGGGGGAATATGGGCCTCCCCGTAGAATACCTCATAAGAGGTGATATTCGCTTGGCAGGCGGCAACCATTGCCATTATATAATAATAATGTCCTCCAGACCGAATAACGACCACGGCGGCCTGCCTCAACGGAGACTAGCCATCGGCGCAGGACAGGATTACAGTGCCCAAGTGTATGCGCAAGCACAGGTGCACTCTCTATTCCATCACTCTCATAATCCGATGGGACGGTAAACCGACACGACCGGAGAGAGATCAGGCGCAGTACCAACGGCTTTACGTGCTTTCCGAGGGGTGAGACACCGCCAGTTTCCTGACTCCGGGCAACTACTGAGAATTTTTTGACGGTAAAACTCAATAATTAATTTTTGGCCCGACCCGGGATTCGAACCCAGGACTAATATTAATAACACTTGTTACTCACTGTCACACGTGTGAAATGATTAAATACAGTCCATTCAACTTTTTTGCGTATCATTTAGCCCAGGCACCAATACGTTCGTTCGCAAGGTACGAGGGGACATTTTAAAGTTCGCGGAAAGGGGGGTAAGGAGTGGAAATAAAAATCCAAATTTATTTTTCCTTTACAATATATTCACCAGCTGCACTTATACATTTTTCGGATCTTTCAATTAACTTATGTATACCCTGAGAGCCGTGGTAGCTCAGATGGTTAACGCTCGCTGTAAATATGTATAACAGAACGCGAGTAACTCGGGTTCGATACCCGCTAGCACAAATGAAATTGTTAATTGCAATTTTAAGTGCTGATTTACCACATGCTCGGCGGTGAAGGAAAACATGGTGAGGAAACCTGCATGTCTGAGGAATTAGAAAAAAAATATTTCGAAGACATGTGAAGTTCGTCAACACACATTGGGCCAGCGTGGC
This sequence comes from Parnassius smintheus behrii, assembly GCA_036936625.1. Classification (NCBI taxonomy): domain Eukaryota; kingdom Metazoa; phylum Arthropoda; class Insecta; order Lepidoptera; family Papilionidae; genus Parnassius; species Parnassius smintheus. The sequence continues at coordinate 25,265,960 of JAUPFT010000025.1, forward strand.
GGACACTTCCTTGCCCTAAAACCCTCTCAGAAATGAGGGGAGGCCTGTGCCCAGCAGTGGGACGTGTATAGGCTGTAACTTTACTTTTAACTTTTATGTATACCCTCAAAAATTATTTCTTTGTCTAAAAAAGACGCCGAAACTGCTTCCTTCACTTCTTTTATTTATTTATTTATTTATTTATTTATATGGTTCACCAACAAATGTTACACTAATACATTTGCTTAATTCTAAGACAGTGATATAAACTAAGTGCACATTCGATAATAGGTAAACAGCGCATGCTTAGTACTCACAGCATTTCCTACAAGCCTTTACGTAATAGCTAAAAATATACAATACACAATTGAATGATACACAAATGAAAAAATGAAATTAATACCAAAAAAAATTAGGTACTGGTCTTCGGTATATAGGTATAAGTAGTTCGGTATTAGGTATAAGTCTTCATCACTTAAAAACTTCTTCCCACGAAGTTCTTTTTTTAAGTTTGGAAATACATAATAATCACTGGGGGCCAGGTCAGGACTATAGGGAGGGTGTGGCAAAATTTCGAAGCCCACCTTCTGCAGGGCAGCCATCGCAACATGGCACTTGTGAATAAGCGCGTTGTCGTGCAGAAGAAGGATTCCTTTGGCCAATTTTCCTCTTCTTTTCTCCTTTATGGCTTCCTTTAATTGTTCTGGGATTGAAGCGTAGTAATTTCCGGTTATGAAGACACCTTTATATTTATAATTAATGAATAGGATTCCTTTTGAGTCCCAAAAGACGGTCGCCATGATTTTCCCAGCCGATTGTGCCACCTTAAATTTCTTGGGTGGTGGTGTGCCTTTTTTGTGCCACAGCATAGAGTCCTGTTTGGACTCACGTTCATAATGGTGAACCCAAGTTTTGTGTCCGAAAATTCACGAGAACATTCCACGCCCTGTAACTTTTGAGGGGGCGTGAGCGTTCTAGGCACCCATCTTGCGCTGACTTTAGTCATGCCAAGATGGTCATGAAGAATTTTTAAAATGGTTGTATCTGATACTGCAACCATTTCTGCGAGCTGCTTTTTCTTTAGGCGGACATCTTCTAATATTAATTTTTCGACATTGAATAATTTCCGAAGTGGTCACCTCGATCGGCCTTCCTAGCCGTGGGTCGTCTTCAAGTGACTCTCTGCCTTGTTTAAAAAGGGTATGCCACTTGTAAATCATAGTTTTTCTTGGACAAGAGTCCTACGGATGACATCTCTTCCAGTATAGTCTGAACTGATTTTCCGCGCTTGGTAAGGAACTTTATAGAAACAGAAACTTTTTTATTCAACGTAGATTATACCATACCATTCCCAGGGATTATTATCATCCATAAATTCCTTAATATTATAACAACCCTTTTTATACAAACTTAGTTTAATAACATTTTTGAACTTTGCGTATGACAAATTTTGTACATTTTCTGGGATTAGCATATTTTTAGATTCGTATTTTATTTGGGATAGCGGCACGGAACTCGATTTTCTCCATTTTACAATTTCTTCCTGATTGACTTGTTTGGTTGACGATAACTCAAAGACTAATGATCTAATTACAGTAAAACCCGATGTTTATACTAATAATGAGTTGCTCAATTAGCAAGTAATTCAGACACGTCCCCGCTTATTACCTACATATCCATTCCAGGAACTACGTAGAATTAAAAAAATCAAATTTATTTAACTTAATTTATTACTTAACATATAAGTTACTATAAGTGACAAGTGTACGATGTTCGTTCCAAGAATGACCTTAAAATTCGGTGACTTGATGTACGCGATCGCGAACGATGTCGCGATGTCGCAATGCGTCACCTCGTAGGGTCCGTGGGAAATAGGAATTGGGAAGCATCGCGGTGGCTCGATGACGTATCGCAGACTTGCTAATACCTCCTGGGTTGTACTTGTTCATAACACACCTAACAGTGGTTTAAACAGATAAACGTTGCAATAATTACTTGTCAAAACTTGTGTACAATATTGGCATTCAAAATAATATATATTTATATACGAGGTAGAGCCATGCTGCAGTTATATTAGTAGTGTAGTTGTAGCACGAATGGGTCGGTGCGACCGGGGAAGGACCACGCTCTCACAGAACACCAGCGTCAAATAGTAGCTTAATGCTGCTGTGTTTCTTATGGTGAGTGTAGAAAACCGGAGAGCCTTTTTACTGGAAACGACGCATTCCATTTTAGTCCTCACGCGTGACGCGCACGACAGCGCATCTGCATTTTGATTCATAATCGAGGATAGATGTAGATGTCTATGGGCCACAGCATCCACTTAACATCAGGTGGCCTGTATGCTAGTCACCCTATACTATAAAAAATATATTATGGAGACCAACCTCACGTCGGCAGTTACTTTCAATTATGTTGTATTAATTACGTTCAACAATCACTTTTTAACCGACTTCAAAAAAAGAGTAGGTATTCAATTCGACTGTATCTTTTTATATGTTACCTTATACATTCAAAAGCTGTTTCTGCTCGTTGCTGTTTCAGATCTGACCTGTAGTTTTGAGTTTTCCTTAATAATGCGTATTTAATTGGTTGCGACTGTGAACATTGATGATGTTCTCATTTTATTTGTATTGAAGTCGGTTGTACCAAATTTATTATATTCCCTTAAAAGAAGGATACAAAGGGCCTATTTAATGCCTAAAGGTATTCTCTACCAGTCAACACATGGAGTGGTGAGAGTTTGTCGTAGGTGTGGCAATTAAAAGAAAAGAAAACAATAGAATCTGACTTAACCCTTCAATCCTAATAAAAATCCCATGCAGTCGCATGCGCCCGGCAAATCCCGAGCGGTCGCATGCGACTGCACCCACCCACAGCACTTAAAACCAATAAAACTTACATTTAGAGACTCTTAGAGAATCTATACAAAATTCTATATCCTGTGGTGTAAACAAAAGTCAGGTTTTACTTCATTACAAAAAGATTTTATTGTATTTTGGTAACAAAAAAAAACATACCAAGCGAATGTCGGCAGCGTGAAAATCGCAATTATTTCAATATATATTACTCGAAATTATTTACGTAAAATGATAAATTATATTCACACAAAAACTTTCATTACAATTTTATAATAAAACACTATACTAAAACACTAGAAAAATCCAAAAACACAATAACATTCACGCGAAAATGGCGTACGAAATGAACGTAGAATATAAATAAATATTCATAGGAGTGGATAGGAATGCGCTATGGCAAACACTGAACTCATTTGGGTTGAGTGCTGGCTTGATACAGGCATTGGAATCTCTTTATAGGGACTCTAGTGCTTGTGTTAGGATCAACGGGGTCTACTCGGACTGGTTTGGCATCCATAAAGGTGTCAGACAGGCCTGTGTGGCTTCCCCGTGGTTGTTCAACCTATTTATGGACAGTTGTTTGCAAAATTTGAAAGTTGAAGAATGCGGATTAAGAATGGGTGAGTTAACCATCAAATGCCTTTTGTACGCCGATGATCAAGTTATTCTTGCGTCGTCGGCGGCTGAGTTGCAAATGGTGGTTACGTTAATGAACAGATCATTAAAAGAAAGGGGTATGAAAGTGAACGCAAGTAAGACGAAAATTATGGTTTTTGAAAGAGATGAAAATAAAACGATATGTGAAATAAGAATAGAAGGGAGTTGATCGAGCAAGTAGATGAGTTTGTATATTTGGGGTGCGTATTTAGCAGGGATGGGAGATATGATAAGGATATAGAACGACGAGTGAACGCAGGAAACAGAGTAAATGGGGCCCTGCACTATATTGTGAAAAGTCAAAATGTGTCAAAAAAGGCACGTATGGCAATTCACAATGCTGTGTTGGTCCCTACTTTAACGTATGGTAGTGAAAGTTGGGTATGGCAGAAGAAGCACGAGAGTAGAATAAATGCAGTAGAAATGCGGTCGTTAAGGAGTATGTTAGGGCTGAATCTGAATGACAGGGTGAAAAATTGTGTGATAAGAGAAGAGTGTGGTTTGCAAGATGATGTTGTGACCAGGATTAAGAAAGGAATGCTTCGGTGGTTTGGTCATGTGGAAAGAACGGATGAGGAAAGAGTGACAAAGAAAATTTATGTTGCAGAAGTGAATGGCAGAGTCGGAAAGGGACGTCCTAGGCGAAAATTTATCGACCAAATTGGCGATTTATTGAAAACGGGCGAAATTAGGAGTACCCTTAACCGACGAGCGTGCATGCGTAGGTGAGGTGTATGGATGTGAAGGAGACGAGAGAGGTGTGTCAGGATCGTGCCAAATGGAAGTCTGTGGTCTCTGCCTACCCCTCTGGGTGACAGGCGTGAGTGTTTATGTTATGTTATTCATAGCATAACTATCTTTTTATTGCACTAAGGGATGGAAAATTTCATATTGATTATATAATGTCAAACTTCTTAATAGAAAAGTAGCCTCTATATATAAGTTTTTATGGATTAAAGTGCTGTGGGTGGGTGCGACCCCATGAGACCGCTAGGGATTTGACGGAACATGGCCGCGGTCTCATGAGACCGCTAGGGATTTGAGAGGTTAAATACACAATATATGTAACAAAATATCATTATCGTCGTTACAGCCCTTCACAAGTCCACTGCTGAACATAGGCCTCCCACAAGGAATACCACAGAGCACGGTCCTGAGCCACCTGCATCCATCGACTTCTTGCATGTCTTACCAGGCCTTTACTCCATCTAGTGGGGGGTCGCCCTACACTTCGCCTACCGGTACGAGGCTGCCTCTCAAGAATCTTTTTTCCCCATCGGTTGTCGGTTCTTCGAGCTATATGGCCGGCCCATTGCCGGCTTACTAATCCGTTGGGCTATCTCGGTCACTCTGGTTCTACTGCGGATATCGTCATTTCTAAATTTATCACGCAGAGAAACCCCGAGCATAGCCCTCTCCATAACTCGCTGAGCGACTTTGAGCTTCTTCATACGGCCAGCAGTGATAGGTGAACATTATTGCATTTCTAATGATTTCCCTCAGTAGTTGCTCGTGAACCAACTTTTTATTTATTTTAATCATTGCCATTTTTAACCGATTTCAAAAAGGCGGGAGGTACTCAATTCGACTGTACGTTTTTTTATGTATAGTGTTACCTCAGAATTTTTTCTAGGTAAACCGATTTTGATGTCTCTTTTTTATTTGCAAGCTGGTACTTCTCACGTGGTCCCATATAAATTTGATCAAGATCTGACTATTAGTTTTTTACTTTTAATAATGCGTATTTAATTGACTTCGACTACATTGATGATGTTCTCATTTTATTTATATTGAAGTCGGTTGTACAACGTTTTTTTATTTTCCCCCACATGTTTATATTAAAGTGCATCGCTTAATATACAATCTAGTGTTGCCCAAATGCAAGAACCTGACGGGACTTAGCCAGTCTTGGTCATGCAAAAATATAAGAGCAAGATCAAGACCGATTTTGGGCAACACTAATACAATCTTAAAAATGTTACGTATTACGGTCGATTTCCGAATACTAGGCGACCACAAGTATAACTTCAAAGGCGATAGCGGTCACGTTGTTATAATATATAATATATTTTGATATTAAAACAAGTTGGCGTGCGAGCCAATTAGCGAGAACAAGGTCGGCCCAATTACTGTTTATCTGCTACGTATAGTGATTAGTGACGCACTAATGTGTTGGGTTTTATATAAATACAGTTAGCACACTCGACACGTAAACAATCAATAAACGTTATGATTTTATACCAGCACGCAGTCCACCTGATGGTAAGTGGATGCTGTGGCCCATAGAAATCTACATCTATCCTCGATTACGAATCCAAACGCAGATGCGCTGTCACCCGTGAGGACTAACATAGAATGCCTCGTTTCCAGTAAAAAGGGTATCCGGCTTTCTACACTCACCATAAGAAACTTGGCCACATTAAGCTGTTATTTCACGCTAGTATTTTATAAAAACGTGGTTTTACCCCGGTCGAGGCGACCTATTCGTGCTACAGCCATAATATAGCTGCTGCATGGCTTTACCACGTAAAAAAGAATACAACTTTTGAACGTTATCTAAGGTTCTCACTATAAATAGTGTTACCGGTCAATCAACGCTACTCTTTAAGACTTAATGCCTTAAACCACGATTCATTTTTAATCAATGATTTCATATGCGAGCGAATATTATCTAAGCCTTTCTTTTATCGTTCATCGGCGTATCGCCTCTCCGTATTTTGACTCTGATGACTCGCATCACTATCGCTCAATATTGAACCAAGAATGAATGGTGTAATATAAAAATGATCATGATTCAAATTGAAGTTAGTTACTTTCTAACTTCAATTTGAATCTGATCTGAAAATCAGAATTCTCACAAAATACCAGCGTAAAAATAGCAGTTCAATGTTGCTGTTTTTTTTTTAATGGTGAGTGTACAGAACCGGGGATCCATTTTATTGGAAAGGATAACTCATCTGCATTTCATTTTGTAATCGAGGATGTAGATGTCTATGGGCCACAGCAACCACTTACCATCGGGTGGAATGTGTGCTCGCTTGTCACCGTATCCTAAAAAAAAGAGGTAGAAAATGCATTAGTCTTCTGCACTTTTTTTGCAAAACAGTGGAAACAAATAAATAAAGACGGAAGTTATCCTGATCTAAATCTACCAGGGGAATATGACTCCGTATATTACATAGATAGCCTGCAACTCGTAACACTCCTAGAATAAAAACCGATAAGGAGTTTGAGCTATTTTGTGTTTTCCCCGCTCAAATAGGTTATCAAATGGCTATAAACATTCTGCTAGAACTGTGTTTAAACTATTGTATAAAGCGACCAATCAATAATAACAGTAACAGCACGGTAATATTATCTATACTGATAGAGACTGTGCCGCAGTGATGATTTTGTGGAATATATAAAAAATGAAGGAAATAAATAATAGAATGGAAATAAAGAAATAATAAATCCGAACTTCATTTAAAACCAAACATATAAATTATAAAATATCTTTTACTTGGTTATAGATACCTCTTTATCCAAGTAAAAGATATTACTTTTCTCCACCTTGTCCATGTTTCGCAAAATAATTTTAAATTAAGCTTTATATTATAATGCGGATTTTTTATACTTAAAAATTTAATAATAAAGTAATTCGTACGTCTCAGCCGAGGCGCAAATATTTTTCGGTCGCAAATTCATAAGACCTATTTGTTATTCAAACATAAACTTGGTTTTTTAATTAAATTTACCAATCAAAAAATGACACGCATTTTTATTGAAAACTTCCTATTCTATTCACAAAGTACCTATTATATTTGTTTATATAAAAAAAGTATATCTACAATCATAAAATTAAATGGAAACACAAAGTAGGCAAATGTAAAAATGCTGGAGGCAGGCAGCCCCATTGATTTGGTATTGTTTAACTCAATGGGCAGAGCCCTATCGCATGTTTACGTACCGCGCGGCTGTAGGTATTTATTTCAAAGATACGGCCGAGTTACAATACTGTATAGATAATATTACCGTGTCACTAGTGTGGGCAAGGGGACGAGGAAGAACACGTGGCTGCAAACGGTCAAGTTGCGTTGTTATGGCTATCGTTAGGGTTGCTCTTCTTAAGAAAGGAAAATATTCGATATCGATAAAATGGATATTATCATTATGAAAAATACTCAATTAAAATCATAGAAATAACATTTAATCTAAATCAATCAGTTACAACGAAAACATGTATTTATTATATTATTATTGATTTTTAAAATGAATTAAAGTTTAAGGGATCTGATTGTTCTTTGTAAAAAAATATAAACAAGCGTCTACATATTTGTAAATTATGCATCTTGCTAATTCAATTAAATGATTTGTTGATTCTATTTCAAATTGATGAAAATGAATATCCGGGAATCAATAATACCCAATCAGAGATTTTAAAACCGATCTTATAAAATAATTGGTATTATATTTCGAAGACAGCACTTTTGAACCACTCTCATTGATCGCCTTCTTAATAAAAATTTCACAACGACGACAAATATCTATTACTTTAGTGGATCCGTACAATAACTTGTCTTTAGTGTCCTTTTGTAATTGTAAGGCGTTCTGATTTGGTACACCAATCTAACTAATTTAAAAAATAATTATAATAAAATAATTGAAAAAATACCGACGAACTGAGAACCTCCTCTTTTTTTCTGAAGACGGTTAAAATTAGATAAGTATTTTTTCACAGTGTGTGAGTTGATTTTAATTTTTGTGAAATGAATTGATTTTAATCTTTCTATTAATTTTAATTTTATTATTTTCGATATCGACTCAGCTATTAAAGGTAACAGTAAGGTACTAATGTTTACGATAAACATACAAAGGGAAAGAAAAGGATGGAAGCATTAGAATTGTCTTATAACAGAACGAGACTAATTAGTGCATGCCCATAAAGTATGACATTAAAAGGTACTGTGTGTCTGTACTACTAAGAAATTCAGGACTTCATAGGCGTGATTTTACTGACAGCTGTCGCAGAGATCAAGCTATATTTTATGAACTAATTAGTGCATGCCCATAAAGTATAACATTGACAGGTACTGTGTGTCTGTACTACTAAGAAATTCAGGACTTCATAGGCGTGATTTTACTGACAGCTGTCGCAGAGATCAAGCTATATTTTATGAACTAATTAGTGCATGCCCATAAAGTATAACATTGACAGGTACTGTGTGTCTGTACTACTAAGAAATTCAGGACTTCATAGGCGTGATTTTACTGATAGCTGTCGCAGAGATCAAGCTATCTTTTATGAACTAATTAGTGCATGCCCATAAAGTATAACATTGACAGATACTGTGTGTCTGTACTACTAAAAAATTCAAGGCTTCATAGGCGTGATTTTACTGACAGCTGTCGCAAAGATCAAGCTATCTTTTATGAACTAATTAGTGCATGCCCATAAAGTATAACATTGACAGGTACTGTGTGTCTGTACTACTAAAAAATTCAAGGCTTCATAGGCGTGATTTTACTGACAGCTGTCGCAAAGATCAAGCTATCTTTTATGAACTATAAGCAATTTATGTCGAAATTTGTTACTGTAAAGTGCGCGGGATTAGCGCCGGACCCTGTCATACTTACGTTTTTACTATTTTTGTGAAGAAAATAGTATTTCGTTGTGTTATTCTTAGTGAAAATTGATAATTATATGATAAAAATGAGTGGCAGGAGATCTACTATTTGGCCTTATTTTAGAGAAACTGACGACTAATGTAAAATGAAATAATAATAATAATAATAATAATAATTTCTTTATTTGACACTTATAATTTCATACAACATCATTGAGCCCTGACTCCTAAACTAGGATACCCTGTATTTCAGGAGTCAGTTCCTTCCCATTCAGTAACTCTTTGTGTCAAAATACATTAGAGAAATGTTGATATATATTTAATACACAGTTAACACTCTATACATGTGTGTGTGTGTGTGTGTGTGTGTGTGTGTGTGTGTGTGTGTGTGTGTGCGTGTGTGCGTGTGTGCGTGTGTGCGCGTGTGTGTGTGTGTGTGTGTGTGTGTGTGTGTGTGTGTGTGTGTGTGTGTGTGTGTGTGAGTGTGGGTGTATGTGTGTGAGTGAGTAGCGTGTTTGTTGCACTGCACATAAAGTTATTCATATGGAGCTATTAAATTTTCACATTTATCATAGTCACATTCTTTAAGCCAATTATATAACATACTTTTAAATGCATGATTTGAAGCCTTTCTTGTGCACACTGTTTTATTTAGAATATTATATAACTTGGGAGCTACGTAATTATAATTCCTTTTGCCGAATATGAATTTAACTTTGGGGATATTTATACGTACAGTTCTTTTTGAATTTAGTATTTGCGGAACTCTACATCTATGAAAGCGTCTAAGACATTGATATATAAATAATTTGCGAACACTTAGTACATCAGTTAACTTGTATACCATTTCTGTCGAATATCTATAAGGAAGTGAAAGTATTACTTTTAGTACAGCCCTTTGAGCTCGCTCTAATTCTATAAGATGTGTTTTAGCAGCGCATCCCCAAGAACATATGCAATAACTGATAACGCTCTGGCACAAAGCTTTGTACGTTTGTAGTAGTAGATTTCTGTTTGCAACTGTTTTTAAATTCTTAAAGACATAGATAAACTTTCTGATTTTGTTAGATATAAATGAAATATGTGCAGCCCAATTAAGCTTATCATCAACAATAATACCGAGATATCGAATTGTGTCAGCTTTACTTAGAGTGGGACACTCACATGCCGAATGAGTATTAAAGTTTCTATTACAAGGATGCGTGTGAATTATTATTTTAAATTCGTTTCGTGGATTACAAGCAGCGGTTTTAGAAAAACATAGAAATTTTGTTTTAGTGGTGTTTAATGTAAGCAGGTTATCTTCCAGCCAACTTGTAACCTTACACAGTCCTTCCTCAGTAGATTTTTTAACAGCATCCCAACTTGGACCATGAAAGAGTAAGACTGTATCATCTGCAAACATGAAAAGGTCTGCATCACGAATATTTAAGTGACACAAGTCGTTAATGTACGCCAAAAACAGAGTTGGTCCCAGTGTACTGCCCTGCGGAATTCCATATGAGCAGATAGCAGTGTCACTGAGGCAGTCATCAATACGTACTTTTTGGTTCCTGTTGGAGAGATAATCAATAAACCAGTCCAATGCTATTCCTCGTATGCCAAAATTCTGAAGACGGGTTATAAGGACAGGAATGGATACTGTATCAAATGCTTTTTGCAAATCTAAGAAAACTCCTAAGCACTTTTTACCTTCATCTAGATATTGTGATATTTTAGTGGTCAAATTAAAAACCGCCTCTTCGGTTGAACGATTTGCTCTAAAGCCATATTGATTTCCAGCAAGGAATTTGTTGTTTTCTAGGTACTTAATTAGTCGCCTATTTACAAGCTTCTCTAGTATCTTAGAAAGTGATGATAATAGAGCTATAGGCCTATAATTTGATGGAGATGATTTGTCTCCTGCTTTATATATTGGACAGATTATTGCTTGTTTAAATTGATCCGGAAAAACACCAGATAGAAAACTTAAGTTGCATATATGGGCTATGTGAGGTGATAACAAGGAGTTAAATTTTTTTAAAAAACCTACAGAAATGTCATCCCATCCCGAAGCACAGTTGGATTTAAGGCTACTAATTATGAGTCTAACTTCGTCCGGATCTGTTAAAAATAATGACATAGATTGGGCTGGACCAATTTGATTAGCTTCCCTAGCAAGTTGTAGGTCAGTTTTATTTAATTTTTTTAGGATAGTATTGGCCAAATGATTTCCAATTCATATAAAGAATTTATTAACTATGTTGAGAGATACTTTTGGTGTTTCAGCAATTTTACTTAATTCGGCGGATGTATTTCTAGGTTGATTTAAATAACATACGTCTTTTATTAATTTCCAAGTGTTTTTTGAATTGCCTAAGTTTCTTTTTAGTTAATTTTGATAATACTGCCTTTTTAACGATTTAATAATGTTTGTACATATATTCCTATATTTTTTGTATACTTCTCTTATTTCATCATTTTCGGGTAATTTTTTAAGTCTTTTATGAAGCCTATCTCTCTTTTTAATAGATCTTATTACTCCTGGGGTAATCCATGGTTTTAGTGGCTTGTTTCTTTTTGAAATATTGACAACTTTACTGTTAGTATTAATAACTTTCTTTAGAGTATTAATTAAAATATTTGTCGCTAAGTTTACGTTAAATTCATTATATAAATCTACCCAATTTAAATGCGTTAAAACTTTGTTTAAGTTATCGAAATCTAATAGTAATTTTTTGTTATTTATGTTTCGTTTTTCGAATTCCGCTTGTTCTATGTATAAGAGTATAGGACAGTGATCGGTTAATTCATCAAAAACAATCGTTTTAATTGCCTTCATGCTTTTTACCATAAAGTGATCTAAGCACGCGTTTTTCCTCGTGGGTAAATTAACGCATTGCAATAGACCATGAGATAAGAGGATACTTATATATTCAGATGAGTAACGAGAAAGGTTGCCTGGTAAAATATCCAAATTAATATCCCCTGTGAGAATAATATTTGAACAATCAAGGTTACATAGTATAGCATTTAAAGCATCCAAATAGTTTGTGGGATTATTGAAACAGGGAGGTCTATACGAACAAATTATAGTGTATTTCGAACCGAAGCTTAAGATCAAAAAGTTTCCATCACTTGGGGCAGGTTCGTAGGCATCTACTACAATCTGCTGTTTAACATAAGCAATTACACCATCATTTTGGTTTATTGATTTATTTGTACGGAATACCTTGTAATTTGTAATTGAGGGTACCTCTCTGTCCTCACCTATCCAGCACTCAGTAAGCACAATAACATCAAGTCTTATCTGTAGTCGCGTAATGAATATAAGCAGGTTGTCAATATTCCTTCCTATTAATACTTCGAATGTTTACTGTTAATATACTTAAGGGATCTTTATTATTTAAATTTAGAATGGTGCAACACTTAGCAGGGTCCTCCACCTTAAAACATGAAGGTTTTAGTAGGCTTTCTAGTTCATCGCTAATAAACATAATTTATTTCTTTCGTTTTTACTTAAGTGAAATAATATATGAATATGAAATAATATATATATATATATATATATATATATATATATATATATATATATATATATATATATATATATATATGACCAGTTTTGGGGGTTTGATGATAATATCTTATGAATTTGTTGCAGTTTGTAAGGCAGTATCGATACTCAAACATCATTTTTAGCCTATACTCTGTTTTAGGTAATAATGCAGTGCTAGAATATAGATACGTGGACAATTTTTTTGAACAGTCGATTTTGGGTACAAAACTAGTAGTAAATAGTATGCTTGTACTGATTGTGTTCGTGTGTAGTGTGTTACATGCATATTTTTCTGTGTTTTGATTAAAATTATATAAAATAAAAGAAACATAATAGTAAAAATTACAAAGAAAAGACATTTTAAAAAATATATGGTTAAAGAAAAATACTAAAAAATTAATAATTTTTGAACAAATATATAGTCATTTTTTACTTTTTAGTTTGTTTATATCACTTTCACTATTAATTGTTATTAGCGTGGATCCATCTTCTTTACGCAACAATATTTTGCCGTATGAAGTCCAACAGTATTTATAACCGTATGTCGACGCAAATTCTCTTGCCAGGAAGAATAAACGCTTACTCTTGGATGTGAGACTTTCCGAAATATAGACAGGAGTTTTTGGACCGTTTAGATTTAAATGACGGGTACTAAGCTTATCATCCTTGTTAATCTTATTAAAAGTTTTTATTGACTTTTGAAATTTATCTTTTATTAAGGCATTTGAGAACTTTTTACGTTACGTACGTTTATTGGTTGTCTTGGAATTGACTCGAAACACATCCTTGATTTCTGATGGCTGGAACTGGACATTAATGGCTTTACCTAAGTTAATAATAATACCAGTCAAATCTTGCTTATTTTCGGATGCCTGTTTTGGTATATTTCTTATTTCTAAACTGGTTGATCGGGACTGGCGTTCCAAGTGTTCAATCTTTTCTTCTAGAATTTGTATATACTTCCGATCTTCTTTTCTCTCCTCCTCAAGATGGCAAATTTTTTGTATTACCTCATCGTATTTTTTAGACATGAATTCCACGGACTCATGTAATTTGTTGTTTTGCGATTTGATTTCGTCGACGTTAGAACTAATAGATGCAAGGTATAACCGTTGTTCTTTTTTAAATTCAGTTAACATTTTTATGAATTCCTTTTTAAATTCAATAAATTATGATTGTTTTATACTTTCTTCCCTTTTCCTTTTAGGTCGGCTGGTAATTGTACAAGGTTCTGGCTCATCAAGCTTTGTGCAGATATTTGGGTCAGACGCAGAGTGATCCGAGTGCACAAGCGTCTTAGGCGGCGTACGATCGACAGGCATTGTGTTCTAGTACCAGGGTCGCAGGAGGAAATAAATACTTAGTAAAGTCTATATGGTAGCTCTGTTTGAGGAATATGACCACTATTACCGTTTAATTATAACCGAATACGCCGTACTATACACGGTGTCTGGTAAACAATGTGTTACCAGAGAGGTCTGAAATAAATGGTCGCAATCGACGAATTCATACAAATATTCTTTCCGTCTGGTTTATTTTGATCCACGCTCCAATAATATTGTTTATTCTTTTTGACTCGGGTTATTAGTGTAAGTAAACAATTTTCTGTCCTTTATTTTGATATAAATACAGGGTTACTCACATAGATACAGGCGTGACGTGTTCTTAAAGTTCACACTCGTACATTTTATCCAACACACAAACGTTGTCATCTCAGTTATGCACTCCTATTATTGGAAGTAGATTTTTAACTTTACTTAATTGAATAAAATTAACACAATTTCTTGAACACGTTTGCACTTCTCGGATGTCCGAGGGGAAGGCCAATGAAATGTAGGTACTAATGTAATGTAATGTTTCATTGTTTGATTGCAGAAACATTTTATCAAGCTTTCTATTTGCTATATAATCGGAAATACATCTACAGTGCCTCAAAACACAACGCTATTTTACAAGTAGATTTAACTCATAAATAATATATACTTTCGACAGTAAAATTATGAACAACATGGCATTGCTCGATTCGGTACATTTCAATACGACACACACTGAGTACCACTTTAACCAATGTTCTGTGATTTAGCCGATTATTCGGACCATCCCTAGTGACAACAATTTTTTTTTATATAGGGGTGACAAACGAGCACACAGTCCACCTCATGGTAAGTGGTTGCTGTGGCCCATAGACATCTACATCTATCCTCGATTACGAATCAAAATGCAGATGCGTTGTCACCCGTGAGCACTAAGATGGAATGTCTCGTTTCCAGCAAAAAGGGTCTCCGGTTCTCTACACTCACCATACGAAACACAGCAGCATTGTGCTAATATTTTACGCCGGTATTCTGTGAGAGCGTGCTCATTCCTCGGTCGAGCCGACCCATTCGTGCTACAAATACACTACTAATATAACTGCAGCATGCCTCTATCACGTATAAAACAATAGCGAAAATCCCTCATATGAAGAAATCTATGGGGAGAGGCCTGTTTTCAGCAGTGGATTACAATAGGCTGCGACAGTAACATGTTACAAGCCCCACACTAACGTGGGAGGGGTACCTATAAGTAACAGCCCAACATGGGACAAACCAAAATTTAAAAAAAAAGACCGCATTCACCAGGTGTTTCGTATAATTTAACTCTTAAATGCTATTTCAATGCTATCGTGCCGCATTCTAAGTTCGTGTTGTGATAAGCGTTTTGTGATAATCTTGTAATGGGTTTTATCTTTTAATGTTTACGGACGTCATTTCAAGTCCAAGGTTACTAGGAACAGTGGCGTTAAAGTGCCATGGAATTGAAGTCAACACCATTGTAGTAATGTGATATAATGTTCAAAAATAACGTATTTCATTAAAAATCTTTAAAAAAGCATAAATTTTGAACTCGTAATATTAAATCGCTTAAGATAAGCACACGCAAGCAACGTATTGCCCGCGCGCCTCCGTTTTTAACAAATTTATTCCCAAAAGCCTGGCTTTACATCTCCATACTAATTGCTATATATACAATCGTAGTTATATTTCATTATAGAATATTTTGCCATAGGTTAGAAAGAGAGCTATCGTCTTCTCGAAAGCCCCGTAAAAAGGCCACGCGAGCGAGGGAGACAATAGTGTTCCTTGTGATGAATTGAAGTGTGTTAAAGTGATAATCGGAGAGGAAATCTTTAAACTTTGTTGAGGTAATACACAAGGTTAAGAGTGTATTTCAGACTTATCAATTATCGCAATTAAAAAACAGTTATTGGTACAATTAAAACGTTCACCAACATTTTACGTGGACGTGATTAAATCTTTCCATAAGAAAGCGAGACGATTCCACTTATCTTATCTTATCTCTTATCCATTAGAATGTAAATAATTTTTTTTTTTTTTAATTTTGTACGTAGTTTGTTTGTACTTTGTTCATGTTTTACTTTTGTTCATGTATTGTATTGGATGTAAATATATTTTTTTCTTTCGCTTAAACAAACCCAAGCGGCTTTCTTCAAAGCCACCGAAGCTATGCAATTGCTGATATGTAATACAATCTATCTAGCAGTGATATGCCTTCTGTGTGCTTTGTTAAACACGTCCTTGACAGCACTGAATATAAAACTGAAGCGTGGAGACAGATCAAGATTTGTGCATTTTTATAAAACTGCTAAAAACAACAATCTATATTTTTATCAATTTATATCTTGGGCTTGCCCTAGCTTGGAGCTCTAGCTTCGCCACTGAACGCAAGGGCTTTTTCAAACACTCATGGAAATGGTTGCATTTGAGTAATAAACGTGCATTAGAAAGCTAATATGATGTAGAATAACATAAGATTAAAATTATATTGGATTAAGGGGACGATTTTTCGAGAAATTTTAAAGTTAATGTAAAAAGGATGAAAAAATACCAGATTTTCATCAAAAACCTCTTTATTCTAATTTTATGACGTTCATTTTTTTGGAAATTTTTCTTTATTGGCACGGCTTATTATTAAAAATAAATTAAAAATTTATTTCATTTTGATAGAACATTCAGTTTAAAAGTTATAACAATTTATTTAAATAGGGTTAGCAGCTGCAATTTCAAATATTAAAATATTCATAAAAAATAAATAATTTTTTATAATTTTTCCTTCTATGAAATTATATATAGTTTCCCTGGTTTTGATATGTGCACTTGATAAAGATTCACACTGTATAAAAAGAAGGATATTAAAATATTAAGTAAGTATGCACGCAACTGATAACGTCATTCGTGGACATATTATACACTCCTTCTAAAGAAATGTCTGGTAAAAATAATTTCCTATCTATACAAATAAATAAAACTGAAGTGTTTGTATGTAATTTCAGAATAACAACTTTTACTAAATGCATATGAAAATATGGTGCAACAAAAAAAAACAATTTTTATATGTTTGCCTGTCTGTTTGTCTGACTATTTGTTTCGGCTAATCTCCGAAACGGCTGGATCGATTTCGACAGGATCTTCACTGGCAGATAGCTGATATTGCGAGGAGTAGGCAATGAAATCTCGTTCTCCAAGATCTCGACCTTTTTTTAGCGAGATTGATCTCGGACGAAAAAAGCGCGAGATCTCGCGAGTTTAACGAGATTGCATTCGGGCATAAAAACGTCTTATTTTAAACGCGGACTGACACAGACGGAGTTCCTCGAGATCTCTCGGTTATCTGGCCAACAAAATAAAAGGCCGTTTAGCACTTTCAAAACAATTCGTAATGGCTTGTGATTTGAACTGAACAAATCTTTCACTTGATTGGTAAATTTTGTTAATTATTCTGTAATATCTAATGGATCTACTGAGTAGATATAGTTTTATTTAATTGATAATAATATTTCAGTTTAGTTTTCAACTCAACTAAGATAATAAGTTTAATTTTGTGACTTCTCGTTGTTTTGTTTGTTATAAAAGTACTTATTGTTTTATTACTAAAAGGTTTTTGTTAGATATTAGAAGAAAAGACTGGTTGTTTCTTTCTTTAAATAAATAACATATTTAATAGATACGTACGTCAGTTTACTAAAAAAATAATTAGGATTCGGCACAATTTTTTTTTAACATAACGAAAATTCATACTGTTACAGTTTTACAGTTTGCCAAACTGCTCAGCAGTTTGTTGGCAGAAAAAAGGGCTCACTTTCTAACATGAAAAATAAAACATAATAAATAAATAGCTTAATACGAATATACTATACCTCTAATATAACAAACCAATAGTGTTAGTATAACATTAATCAATATTTTTTGGACAACGGTGTTTTTCATATATGTACATAATTTTGCATGTACGCCATTCACTTAAGCTTACATACATACATATGGGTACATAATTATTACAGCTTTTATATATATATATATATATATATATATATATATATATATATATATATATATATATATATATATATAATGTTGTACAATGGATCGTCACGATATATTCAATTTTTTACTGTTTATTAGTGTAAAGTTTTTTTAACATATTTTTAAACTGTTTTATTTATGCGTAAGGTGTTCTTGTGGTACATATTGTTATATTTTTTTGTTATTAAATGTTGGAACGTTCTATTACCATAGTAATTAGCACATTTATATTATAATGTTATTACTTTATAGTTATGCGGTCTGCGCGTATTCTTATTTATGTGGATATATAATACTGCGCAATGCGTCACATAAGATTGTATGATATCTACTTATCACATGTCGCGAATAATATTTTTAAATTGTTCATGTATCCGTATTAAATTACACTCTTGGAAGGGCTGTTATTATCCTTAAATTTAATTTTGGCTTTAGTAATTAATAAAAACGCTATAATAAACGCGGAGAAATCGCAGAGAACCGCTAGTCTATCTTTTAAAATATAGTACACAGCAGTATCGCTTAAAATATAGTACATAGCTAGTATATACTTTAAAAGTAGTACCCGGATGACCGCGCTTTGCTCGGTTTTTTTTTTTTGATCTTATTGACATAATAGAAAAAACTGAACTGGTTATTCGAATTAAAAATCATGAGTGCAATTAGTTTAATAAAAAATTTCGTATTTTAAAAACTTCTAAAAAAGGCCTCGAAATAATAAATTTTATAAAAAAAGAAGAGAACTTGAATAAAAAAGGAAAAAAAATCGGACCGAATACAGGAGGCGAACCATGGCACTACGATTTCGCGACCGCTAGATATCCACTTGAGCTATTACGATCATTAACACAGTGTTAAAATTTACCTTCTTATATTGTAGCAGTTTTTTATTGCCTGAAAACACGGACAAAAGCACATTTTCTAAAAATAAATCCTAGCTAGATCGATTTATTGCCCCCGAAACTCCCTGGACACTAAATTTTATGAAAATCGTTGGAACCGTTTCCGAGATTCCGATTATATCCTATATATATATATATATATATATATATATATATATATATATATATATATATATATATATATATATATATAATCGGGAACGGCTCCAACGATTTTCATAAAATTTAGTGTCCAGGGAGTTTCGGGGATAATAAATCGATCTAGCTAGGATTTATTTTTAGAAAATGTCTTTTTGTCCGTGTTTTTAGGCAATGGAAAACTGCTACAATATCGTTAGAATAAGAAGGTAAATTTTGACGGATTGTTGGTGATTATAAATAGCTTAATTGGTATAATGGTCGGTCACAGAATCGTAAAACCCCGGTTCGAGCCCAGACCGACTGACCGACTTTTTAACTTTTTTTTCATGTTCCTTTCTTTTTTGAGAAAATCCATTTTTTCGAGCCCTTTTTTAGTATTTTTTGAAAACAGGAAAATTTAAATTAAAATAATTGCACTCATGATTTTTTTTTTCAAATAACCAGTTCCGTTTTTTCTGTTATGTCGCTAAGATCAAAAAATATTATTTATATTTCATCAGTATGTAATTTGTATCTAAATATAATTTCCAAAACACACGAATTAAAAAAAAATCGAGCGAAAAATACCGAGCAAAGCGCGGTCAACCAGATACCATATATTTATATACAAGAATTGCTCGTTTGAAGGTATAGGATTTAATGTTAAGCCACGTCCTATTTATAACAGTAATTACGCAAACTTTGAAAACAAACAAAGTTATAAATTGCTAATCACATAATAATGAATCGTAAACCTTTATCACGATCACATAATTATATCATGCCGATATATCGTGTATTCGGATACGGGCGATCACTTTTTACTAGGTGTTAAGACTAGGACGGTTAGGTTAGGTAGGCACCACCATCTTATCCATATCTGCAGCAAAATAGCAGTGCGTGCACTGCTATATTTCAGTCTGCAGGGTATAGAGAGTCAGTGTAATTACACGCTGTGAGGCGTTCCTTCTCAGTCCTCAGAGGAGACAACGCATCTATAACCTTCTTTGGAAGTTGGCTGCAGGTGTCAATGGGGTCAGCAGCCACTTATCATCAGGTGGACTGTGTGCTCGAGTGTCATCATTAATCTACAAAAAAATACATACATTTTAGATAATTCATAGAATCAGGCGTTACTTTGCGGAAATCCATTATAATAAAGATATTGATTAATTTGAAACCTTCCGCTAACTAAATACAATGATGTGTCTTACCTGGATTGAAGAGCACCTTCCGCCCTCCCTCAATTGCGTGCACTAATTCCGTCACCACTAGTCCCAGCACCACTACTCCCGGCACAACTACTTCCAACACCACTATTCCATATGTGGTAGAGCCATGCTGCAGTTATATTAGTAGTATAGTTGTAGCACGAATGGGCCGCCTCGACCGGCGAAGGACCACGCTCTCACAGAATACCAGCGTAAAGTAGCAGCTTAATGCTGCTGGTTTCGTATGGTGGGTGTAGAGAACCGTAGACCCTTTTTACTGGAAACGACGCATTCCGTCTTAGTCCTCACGGGTGACAGCGCATCTGCATTTTGATTCGTAATCAAGGATAGATGTAGATGTATATGGGCCACGGCAACTACTTACCATCAGGTGGACTGTGTGCTCGTTTGTCACCCTATCCTATAAAAAATACAGATTTACCAATTCATCAACAGTCTTGAGTATTCGACTTCGTGATTAACATGGGGCCCGCGCATTTGACCTTTTCCGCGAACGGTAGTCAAGGTCGCGACAAATTTAGATTATACGCAACGCCAGGAGCGATGTTTTTTATTTGATGCGCATTTTTCTGTTTTACGTCGGAGGCTAAATCAAATCAAAACATCAACGTTTCTGTTACAGGCCTATAGGCCTCCTCCATAGATTGCCTCATAGGGTAGATATTTGCCATAGTTGTAAAGTTACTGTTGATCTAATAATTTCACCTCTCAGCGGGTCATGTGCTCCTGGTAGATTATCTTCTATACATCCATCCATTACAGCCTATTAAAGTCCACTGCTGAACATAGGCCTCCCCCATAGATAGCCTCGTAGAGGGGGGATATTTGCCATAGTTGTAATGTTACTGTTGATCTAATAATTTCACCTCTCAGCGGGTCATGTGCTTCTGGTAGATTATCTTCTATACATCCATCCATTACAGCCTATTAAAGTCCACTGCTGAACATAGGCCTCCCCCATAGATTGCCTCATAGAGGGGGATATTTGCCATAGTTGTAATGTTTGTTACTGTTGATTTACAAACTTACAAATTGTTATATCTAATAGTCAAAATTTGCACGCCTCGACAAGGCAGAATGTATAGGAACTTTCATGTTTTAATAATACTATTGTAATATCTACCTACATTCTATGCAAATAAATAATTATGAATTATGAATTAATAATTTCATCTCTCAGTGGGTCATGTGCTCCTGGTAGATTATCTTCTATACATCCATCCATTAGAGCCTATTAAAGTCCACTGCTGAACATAGGCCTCCTCCATAGACTGCCTCATAGGGTAGATATTTGCCATAGTTGTAAAGTTACTGTTGATCTAATAATTTCACCTCTCTGGGTCATGTGCTCCTGGTAGATTATCTTCTATACATCCATCCATTACAGCCTATTAAAGTCCACTGCTGAACATAGGCCTCCCCATAGATAGCCTCATAGGGTAGATATTTGCCATAGTTGTAAAGTTACTGTTGATCTAATAATTTCACCTCTCAGTGGGTCATGTGCTCCTGATAGATTATCTTCTATACATCCATCCATTACAGCCTAATAAAGTCCACTGCTGAACATAGGCCTCCCCCATAGATAGCCTCATAGGGGGAGGTGGTATTTGCCATAGGGTTGGCAACCGCAGTTTTTTGTTTTAAGAGGATACCCTGAAAATGAATCGTAGTTTTGAGGGGGTGGCTTATCCCTTTGTCCGTGAAGCTCACGAACTACTGAGGGAGTGTCAAAATGAAAGTGATGCAATGACTTCATAGTATACCGAGCAAGCGCTCGGAAAAAAAACAAGTAAGCGCTAAACAACATTTTTTAACAAAACTTTGTTAAAAAGTGTGCTTAAATGAGAAGTGAGATAAGATTCTCTAACATTTACTAAGCCTTAAAAATAATTTTATGAACTTATTCGTAAATGTATTGTGGCGTCATGGAGAAATGTAACTAATTAGAGCATATTACTTTGCAATTTTTTTATGTCGAGTAAATAACATGTTATCGTGTTTTCCTTTTATAAAATCCAAGGTCATATAGTCGAAAATCCTTTACCACGAATTTGGTTCGTAATCTGTAAAACTTAAATGAATATGTGAAATAGTAGAAAAACACCAAATTTTCGTGGTATCACTTAAAGTCGTTATCATGAAGACGCTGCTGCTGCAGCCTACGTCCTTGTTTCCCTCGGTCGCCTCCTACGACACTCATGGGACGATATGTGGTAAAGGATATTCTTACACCACGGCCCCACCATCCAATCCATTATATTGAAGATGTGAAAATTGATATAACCTCTTTATACTATTCAAACTATTTTTTAACGTGTATATAACTAATTAATTTTTAAATGTTTATCGTTAAATTAAACTATAAAAATCCCTAACTTAAGAAACAGTACCTACATCTCGTGTTTTTTGGTTACAGGTACCAAACCAGCTCTACTCACAATTATAAGATCAATTAAAATGTGTAAGTAAAGAAATCTTAGAGTAAGCAAAAAAGAAATACGGAGCCTACTACGGAGCATAGTCTTCTTCCATGGATTATTACATGTTACCACCTACCGTCTACCACCTACCACTTGCAATCACCGAGTCCAACTTTCTTTGCTTTGAAGTCAACTTTCTCGTCGATTCTCCGAGCCTTTTGGCAGACCTATTGTCACTTTAGCTTATTGACCAATGGGGCGATGTTTCATCCATGGACATCTGCAGCCAACTAAAGATCAGTCAAGTTAAGATGAAGGGCAGTATCCATCTGCAGCCAACTTTGCGTGATTTAGTAAGATTAGTGGCAAAATTTTCCTACTGGACGTTTGAACGACGAAAAAAACACCACATGAATCCCTTTGTAGTTGCTTTGGTGAGAGTAGTTCAATATCGTGATAAAAAATTCGAAATCTTAATGGTTTGGTTGACGAAAAAACAAAACAACAGTACGTGAATGCTTTTGCAGTATTTTTTCTTACTTAACTGTTTTTAAATTTTTATAATCAATATATCATTTAAAAATTATATCGAAACTGATACGAATTCAACACTCTAAAATAAATATTGATTATCAATATATCGCGATTAAAAATATCGACGATAAATATATCGAAGTATCGCTATTTTTATCCAATCCTACTCGATCGAAGTAGGACTACGCTCTCACATAATACCAGCTTAAAATAGCAGCTTAATGCTGATCTGTTTCGAATGGTGAGTTTAGAGAACCGGAGACCTTTTTTACTGGAGCATTTCATTTTAGTCCTCAAAGGTGACAACGCATCTACATTTTGATTCGTAATCGAGGATAGATTTAGATGTATATGGGCCACAGCATCCACTTACCATCAGGTGGACTGTGTGCTCGTTTGTCACCCTCATTTAAACAA
The DNA here is from genome assembly GCA_036936625.1 of Parnassius smintheus behrii. Classification (NCBI taxonomy): domain Eukaryota; kingdom Metazoa; phylum Arthropoda; class Insecta; order Lepidoptera; family Papilionidae; genus Parnassius; species Parnassius smintheus. Next base: position 25,289,592 of record JAUPFT010000025.1, read on the forward strand.
ATGAATATGATACCAAAAAATCCGCGAGCAAAGATGTAAATAACGCTCGTCAGACGTGTATGTAACAGATAGACGATCCGATGAATTTATGTATACTGCAGCGACGTTGATGTCAATCCACTCGTTTATACAAAGTGAGTTCGATAACCCGCGGTAATAAAATATTATTATCTATTTATTTTTATATTTTAGATAGAGCTATAGTTATGTCATCAAATTACATTACAATTATATATATATATATATATATATATATATATATATATATATATATATATATATATATATATATATATATATATATATAATTGTAATGTAATTTAATTTATAAAGTAAAAACTGAATTTGCTCGGCCTTTCTTAAGTGTTTTAATAAATTTTGTGATAAAATCTCCCAAAAGTACAAGGGAGGCGCATACAGTATATATATATATATATATATATATATATATATATATATATATATATATATATATATATATATATATATATATATATATATATATATATATATATATATATATATATAGTGCGTTTCTAGGGCAGGCGGAAAAAAGTACATTGACGATATCATCGGGGTAAGCAATCTTTTTTGTTTACGTTTATTTTTTTTATCCTTTTATCATTACATACATCATCAGAATGAAAGATAAAGGTGCCGAGTGCGAAGTTCCTTACAGGCCCTATGTCTATTATTATATTGTAAAGAAATAAGATTATCCTGTACCTAAATGAATTAAAAAGCGAATTAACATTAATTTAAGTTCATTATTACGTTAATAGTAGATAAGTACTTTAATAAGTAGGTAGGTAGGCAGATGTTTAAAACATAACCACTTCTTAGCAGTCAGGTAAAAAGATGAACTTTTAATGCTAAGCATTCTTAAGCAGCCAACCTTGAAGGATGCATAAAACTTGTTATAATATATTGTCAGAGACACTTGACAGACTATTAATCTGTATCTATTTCAGAATCATTTTATGATGAAGACGTAGAAGAGTCCGACACTTTGATTATAACCTAAAATATCGGCAGTCTTCTTTTTCATATCCGTTTTGGATGTATATACGTCACTAGACCACGTTTATGACGATATTAGACCGAAATATGCGACACTTTACTCTTCTTTCGTGGTGACGTAAAGTCTTTATGAGATTTTCATGTCGATGGACTCGATTTCATACTATTGATAATATATACAAAACGTCACAAAACAATAACAAAAATTTTAATCCAAATATTAATAATACAACTAACAAAACAAACTCAATAAAAATTAAAACAACTACTGTAGCCGAAAATTTTAAATCTCAAAACTATCTACACGCAAGCGCATACCGAAGCAGAATGAAGAATTAGTTCTGCTTTTTTTTTTTTTTTTGCGCCCGAAGCAAATATGGGCAACCCTCCGGAAAGCGGGGGAGGGAGGCGGTGAATGCTCATAGCATACCACGCAGCCGGCTGCGTGGTTATGTGGAGACTTTTACCCACTAAACACCGCCTTTTAGGAAATGGCTTAACGATCTGACTAGAGATCTCTAAGCCGTATACGAACGCGACCCTCCTTGGCAGAAAGGAGGGCGCAAGCAGCGAAAAGCCGCTTAGAAGAGTGCCTAACTAAAGCAGATTAATGGATGTGTTATGGAGGCTCGGCCTGAGCCGCCAGGAGGCAGTTCAGGTCAGCCGAAAGCTTGTTGGGGGGGTCCGAGAGAGAGTTTCTCGGTCTGCGCACACTATAGCGAGTGTGAATAGGGGCTGCATAGGCAGCTGTCTCACGAATGAGATGATTTGGGTGGGACTCTGAGGCTTTGAAGAATCTCTCAGAGAGTGATTTAAGAAACTGTTGGATTGTTGGGAGCTCTAAGTCTCGATGTAGGTCAGCATTACGGACATAATAGGGCGAGTTAGTGGCCCTACGACAGAATAGATTTTGAACTATTTGAAGTTCATTTATAGCTTTGGGCTTAGCATGTGCGAAAATGGGGGCCGCGTAGGTCATGACAGGTCGTATGCAGACCTTATATAGGGTTCGCTTGTTGCGGAGGGACATTTTACTGTGTCTGCCCAACATGCTGTTGAGCCTACCCATGTAAAAACGTGCGGTGCGAGTAACTTTCTTGATATGGGGCTCGAAAGTGAGCCTTGCATCAAGGGTGACGCCTAGGTACTTGGCTTTAGTTTGCCATGGGACAAGGGTTCCTAACATCCTGATTGGCGGAGTGGTGGTGAGACGGCGTCGTTTATATTCGAAGCAAACGGCGGAGCTTTTCTCCGGGTTTACGTCGATACGCCATTTTTGGAACCAAGCTCCTAAGTCGCTTACTGACTTTTGAATCTTGTTCCGAATCTGTGGTAGTGAGTTGCCTTTGGAGTAAAGGGCTGTGTCATCTGCAAAGAGGGCTAGTTTGACACCATTCGACGGGATAGGGATGTCGTTGGTGAATAGTATGTATAGGAGGGGAGCAAGCACAGAGCCTTGAGGAACACCGGCTTTTATTTGACGGGTAGAGGATAGCGTGCCTTCGTGTCTAAAACGAAAGGTACGATCCTTCAGATAGGAGGCTACAAGGCGAACGAGACGGTCTGGGAGGCCTAAGTCGTACAGTTTGTAGATGAGGCCCTCGTGCCAGACTTTGTCGAATGCCTTGGCAATGTCAAAGAAGACCGCGATGGTTTTTTGACGGCGAGGGTAAAAACCGCTGAGGATGTATTCTACTATGCGGTGAACTTGTTGGGGGCACGAGTGTTTGGCTCGAAACCCGAATTGTTGTGGGATGACAAGAGGGTCGCCGTCTGTGGGAAACAAATGGCGCCTCAAGCGCACGAGAATGACTCGTTCGAAAAGTTTGCCCATGGCCTTGAGGAGGCTGATGGGACGGTGATTGGAGGGGAGGTGGAGAGGTTTGCCTGGCTTGGGAATGCCAATGACAGTTGCCTCTTTCCAAGAGGTGGGAAAGTAACTGAATTCGAAGCAGGCGTTAAAGATAATGGCCAGTAAGGCGATTACCTGCTCCGGGAAGTGTTTGAGAGCTTGGTTGGAGATACCATCCGCACCCGGTGCTTTTTTGGGCTTAAGTCCTTTGATGGTAGATGAAATCTCATCTTTGGACACAGTGATAGGGTCAGAGGCGGTAGGGGGCGAGTTCCAGCGTCGGACCTCGTCCTCCACTAGTTGAATATGTAGGGGGTCAGTGGGTTGTGAGCTAGGAGAGCATTGAGCGGCAACGCTGTCCGCGAAGCACTCAGCCTTTTCTTCGTCTTCGAAGGCAATGGAGCCGTCGGGACGAGACAGAGGGGGAGTATGGGTTATATTAGTTCTGCTCCAACTGCTTTCATAAATACGCACGGCGTGAGACCTATCGCAAATCGCGTCGAAACAGGTTTATTATCTCTGAATGACCGCTTCCTTCACCTTACCCCGTACCATGAGACACGCTTAGCGCATAACGATACGTAATCTATAAAGAAATGTATGTAAGCAATAACTGTCGTTTTGTTTCGATGCTAACATAATACTTTAGGTCAATGTACTTTTTTCCGCCTGCCCTAGTAACGTACGATATATATATATATATATATATATATATATATATATATATATATATATATATATATATATCGGTCATGTATCGTATCTGTCTGTCTGTCAGTGCTAATTATTCAAACCGTTTACTATGAACAGATGTCAATGCCAGAAGTGATCGAGGCTATATTTTATACGAAAAACTAAGTTTTTTTTTCGATAATTAATAACGCCACATCGATTTTTCTTTTCAATTTGGTTTTATTTAAAGAAAAAACCTTAACTTCACTTCTTCCTATAGAAACAGTTTACATAGGTACATACATTTCACAAGGAGAAACATCCAGACTCAGAATTATCATTTGTACACCATACCATCATACCATTTTATGCGGGATTCAAAGCCGCGGCTCTTAGCGAAGCAACTTATTTTAAACCATTGCGCCAGGGAGCCGCGCTATCGATCCTACCTAAGTGAAGCCGGAGCTGGTCGCTAGTAAAAACTGAATTTGCTCGGCCTTTCTTAAGTGTTTTAATAAATTTTGTGATAAAATCTCCCAAAAGTACAAGGGAGGCGCATACAGTTTTCAACCGACTTCAAAAAAAGGTTCTCAATTTGACTGTTTTTGAAGTGAAAACTTCTTTAGCGTCGTTGTGATTTGAAACTGAATGAAACGAAAAAGCGTCAGTAAAAAGAGACAAATTTAATGTGTGTGATTTATCGTGCGAGAGAATGAGATAGAATATAGTGTAGTAAGCGAAAGTAGCCTACTGGAAAGGTGCGGATCGCGAACTCAAAAGGTCGTGGATTCGAATCCACCATTTTTCTGTTTTAAACTTATCACTAGTGATTAAAGGGAATTTTTGTAATGTTAATAGCATTGCTAGTATTTTTTAAATAGTGTTTTCTATTATTTCGGTCTCCTCTTTGTGCGGTGCTTAAAAGATGGTTAGTATAAATTTTAACTGTTAAAATAAACAGTTAAAAATTGTTACATTAAAAAAATTAACCCTATTGAATAAAATTATCATAATATACCAATCCACTATTTCATAAATTTATGCCATCTATCGCCTATTGTTCGTACCACCTTGAGAGTCAACCAAATTTTGTTCGATAAAAAGGCTTTTTACAAATAGAATAAAGTAGACAGCGATATTACAAAACAAATTTATTAGAAAGAAAACAAATTTAGAATTTTTTGACTGAAAATCCAATAACAGATTTTGACCCGAGCCGACATACAAACCCGGGACCGTGTAGTGGCGAACTAAGAATGTACATACGTGTATATGTGGTAGAGCAATGCTGCAGATATATTAGTAGTACATATAGTTGTAGCACGAATGGCTCGGCTCGACCGGGGAAGGACCGCGCTCTCACAGAATACCGGCGTGAAATAGCAGCTTAATGCTGCTGTGTTTCGTATGGTGAATGTTTTTACTGGAAACAAGGCGTTCCATCTTAGTCCTCACGGGTTACAACGCATCTGAATTTTGATTCGTAATCGAGGCTAGATGTAGATGTCTATGGACCACAGCAACCACTTACCATTAGATGGACTGTGTGCTCGTTTGTCGTCACCCTATCTTATTGAAAAAAAAATAAAAAAATTGAAAGAAAATATTCTTTTGATTTATTACATTAAAATTTTGTCTATAACTAATGATGATTGTTACATTTATTTGCTACATAATTAAACTATTATGTTGAAATGGTCATAATATTAAATAAATCTTATGCCGTTAAATATTTTTATTCTATATTTCATTTCATTTGAAGGTTTTCACTTCTACCGCGTGTGAACTACACACATGTTTTTTTTGTGTGTTTTACCACAGATCTTTTTTCTAGGTGAACCGATTTTGATGTTTCTTTTTTGATTAGAAACCTGGTGCTTCCCATATGGTCCCATATAAATTTGAAGCTGTCCTAAATAATGCCTATATAATTGACTTCGACTACATTGGTGATGTTCTCATTTTTATTTATATTGAAGTCGGCTGTACAAAATATTTTATTTTACCAATTATAAATTAGGTGATCTCTTCTTCAAATTACAATGAAAACAAGTACGTTAAGGCCATGATAACTTTCCTTCCCCGTTGATTGTCTATATTATGGTCATCCAGTTTCCACTTCAGCTTACTGCTCCGTAGCGTTAAATCGGTTGGTCTGTTTCTACTGCGGATATCCTCATTACGAAGTCTATCACGTCGAGAAACTCCGGGCATAGTCCTCTAGATAACTCGCTGAGCGATCTTGACCTTCGTCATACGACCAACAGGTCAACGTCTTACATACATATGTCATCCCTGGCAACACGCACTGGTGTGTGCAGCCAAAACACAGACAAGTTAATTACTATTAAACGCAGTTAAGCCAACTGTAGTCATCTATTTATATCCATAGATTAAGCACTCTGGTAGAACCATGCGGTCGGCTCTACCGGGGAAGAACCACGCCCTCACGGAATACCAGCTTAAATAGTAGTATAATGCTGCTGTGTTTCGTATGGTGAGTGTAGAGAACTGGAGACCCCTTATACTAGAAACGAGGCATTCCATCTTAGTCCTCACGGGTGACAACGCATCTGCATTTTGATTTGTAATCGTGGATAGATGTAGATAATAGATGTCTATGAGCCACAGCAACCACTTACTGTGTGATCGTTTGTCACCCTATCCAATAAAAATAAACACGGTCCGCCGGTGATCCGTGTTGCTCTATGTAACTTATGAAATAAATAAATATCACTTCATTGCCACTGGTGAACGTAGGCCTCCCCTGAGGAATGCCACAAAGCCTTACTAATGAGAAATCGGTACATTACCATTCCGTACGTCGAAGACCTCGTAAAAGCCGAAACAGACAAGCAAACAAAATACCTAATCTAGATCTGGCTCACGACCATGACCGACATGTGGAGTGGTCTGCCGACCGAAATTAATCCTGTAATCGTCTCTGCGAACGGGCTAATCCCGGTCAGTCACTCGGGTCATCTGAAGCGACTGCGGCTCCGTGATCAGCGCTTCGAACTCAAATGCAGAAGGCGGTGCTTCTCGATCCCGCCCGCATTGTCCGCTGGTTTCTGTCTCTTTCCCCCTAATCCTCGGCCGTTTTATCTCCCCTACCGAGGGCTACCATATTAAACGTTATCTATACAAATAAATGAAATTGAAGTGTGTGTTTGTAATGTTAAAATAACAGTTTTGCACTAAATACATTTATAAAAGTATATACGATACTTATAACTAGGGCCGGTACAGATGCAAAGGTAAAACCTTTTGCTAACATCATAAACGGAGCTCAGTAAAAGTCTAAATCGCGCGCTTTTGTTTTACGTTTATTTTCCCATAGACAATTTAGTTTTTGGTTATTTTTTAATATCTTCTAGACAAATTCCCATTTTTATTGTTTGCGTTGAACTACAAATATTGCCGAAAAAATTATGTAAATTGGCCTACGGGTTACGGAGGAGACAGATTTCAAAGAATCGTTTTCTTGCGCCATTGGAGCTCCGCTCTAATAAAAAAACAATTTTTAAAATTTTGTCCGCCTGACTGTCTGTTTGTTCTGGCTAAGCTCCGAAATTGACCGACCGATTTTGACTGGGCTTTCACTGGCAGATAACTGATATTATAAGGATTGACATAGGCTAATTTCTCAATCTCACTCTCAATTCCACGCCGATCAAGTCACGGGGAACAACTGGTATTAAATAAGTACTTTTAAATTATTTTTAAATTATAATTAAATTAAATCTGGATCTCTTAGATAAATAAAATTAATCGGATGTGATTCAGTTTTTGTTTACACGTTACTAGGATATCATGAAGCACTGGTTTACAGGCACTCCTTCCTCCCATAGATGTAACATGTGCGTCGTTAAAATGCAACCGCATCACGACACTTGCGTCAGAATGCCACTGATTAATTACGGTCATAAAGTCCAATGCTAAAACATCAAAAATAAATAAATTTTATTGCTACTTCGCTTGCGTTTTAGATTTTATGAAAAAAAATCAAAGTCCACCTGATGGTAAGTGGATGCTGTGGCCCATAGACATCTACATTTAGCCTCGCATTAAACTCAAAACGCAGATGCGTTGTCACCCCTGTTTTATTGCTACTTCGCTTGCGTTTTAGATTTTATGAAAAAAAATCAAAGTCCACCTGATGGTAAGTGGATGCTGTGGCCCATAGACATCTACATTTAGCCTCGCATTAAACTCAAAACGCAGATGCGTTGTCACCCCTGTGGACTAAGATGGAATGCATAGTTTCCAGTAAAAAAGAGTTTCCGGATCTCTACACTCAACATACGGAACAGCAGTATTGATCTGTTATTTTACGCTGGTATTGATTGAGCCGACACATTCGTGCTACAACCATAATATAGTCGCAGCGTGGCTCTACCACGTATAAAGTACATGTTTATGGTACATGTACTTGTCTTTCCCATAGAGCCAAAATATTTTATGTGCTTACACATAAAATATTTTATATGTGTGGGTAATATATAAATGTAATACTACACACCGAGATTTTTTCCATCTTTATTTTTAAAGCCGAGTAACTAAACCCAAAATTAAGTTCAATTATGTATGTATTATAGTATTCTGTGATTCAATCTTTCGTAGGCCTATTATGTCCATGTTCAAAGGGAACAATAATTAACACTGAATTATTAAACATGTTGTTGACAATTGAAGCAATGTTGTCCGTATTAAAAGATAATCTTTTGTGTTTTCCTACGAGTTCGCGTTATCAAGTTCCCCAACATTTTGCAACCCAACAAAGCAACTCGATAATTTTATTTATATTTATGCGGCCGCGTGTTACACCGCAGCGTTTAAATTAGCTTTCGTTCACTTGGAATTTTATGTTAAGGTATTAAAATATTTTACTGTGATGTAATTGCAGTTTGCAACACTACAAATATTGGTTATTTCGTCATCATGATCATAATTACAACTCGTGGTAAGTGGTTGCTGTGACCCATAAACATCTACATCTATCCTCGATTACGAATCAAAATGCAGATGCGTTGTCACCCGTGAGGACTAAGATGGAATGCCTCGTTTCCAGTAAAATGGGTCTCCGGTTCTCTACACGCACCATAAGAAACACAGCAGCATCAAGCTGCTATTTAACGCTGGTATTCTGTGAGAGCGTGGTCTTTCCCCGGTCGAGCCGACCCATTCGTGCTACAACTATATGTACTACTAATATAACTGCAGCATGGTTCTACCACGTAGGTATAGACTTGCAATACAATTACAATGTTATTTTTGTGTCTACCTCGTATAAGTAGAAGCCAGTTTTGAAAAACTTAAAAGATTAATTTTTTTTTTTAAGAAAATATTTTTGCTCCTTCTGAGTAAACTTAAGAATAATAACAATTACAATGTCATTTAAAAAGTTATATCATAAATTCATCCCCTATTTTGCACCCTTAGGTATAGAATTATTTCTTCATATTTGTATGGGACCATTCCTTGAGCATGTACTATTTAATAAAAAAGAATCATTTAAACCGGTTTACAGCAGATGAAGATAATGCGTAAAACACATACAAAAAGAAGGTGGATACAGTGATAATGTGAACCCCCTTCTTTTTGAAGTCTTACCTACTGTGGGAGATCTTGAAAAAGTCTAAGTTCATTACGATTTTTTTTAAATAATCACATGTGTTGAGACAATCCCAAAAATAATACAACACTCTTGTGTTGAGGATCAAAACAAAAAAACAGTAAATACATCATAACAAAAATAACAATGTAAATAAATATTAAGTACATAAGAAGCCACTGTGTAGTAGCGGTGTAACAGCCTGGCCACGGGACATTCGCCGTAGCGAAAATTCGCGCGGCGCGAACGGCGAGGCGTCTAGCGACTAAAACAAATGTAATAGAAATGTATGGAGCAAGTCACACGTAGCGGCGAGTGGCGACGCAACCGGCGGAATTTACCGGGCGAATCGCGCGGGCGACCGGCGGCGCGGCTGGCGACTGAAACAAATTAATGTATGAATCAGTACGGTGCAAGCCACGGAGTCGGGCGGCAATCGCGGCGGCAGACGCGGCGAATAGTATAGGGAACAAAATATTTTAGTTGTTTTCGCCGCGAAAAATGCCGGGCCGACTAAAACAACTTAAAATTCTATCCGCATTGACTTTTATATCCAATTCTGGTTGAATATTAACAAGAATATAATCGCAGGTTTCGACACTCATTTTGATATTTACTCGAAATTTTTTTCTAGATGCATTATGCATTCTATTTGTTGTGGAATTCTCCATCTATAACCCCATTTCCTATTCAAATCGTGTACTCCGCAATCTCTTCCAAATATTATGTCTTGAATCAAAAAACAATTACTTTCTAAGCAATATCGAGATAACTTTGATAAAGTTAAAGACATTTCACTGTCGGCCTATCTGGTCGCGGCGGCAAACGTGACTTCCCGTGGCCGTCAAATCGCGCCGCGCGAATTGTCGCCCCGCCTGTCGCTTCGCCGTTCGCGCCGCCGATCCCGTGGCCAGGCCGTTTGAGAATCGTGGCAGCGCCTTCCTAATATCACCTGAAAGATAAACACTTTTCAGTTGATTGCCAAACGGCGCTAACGAAGTGTCCTGAAAACAATGGACATGTTATTTACACGCGTCACAAATTGTTCGATAATTCCTAGTAGGTTTTTCACCTTCTATGTCCCAGGGATTTCCCTTTTCCATTGATGTTCAAGTAAGAAACAGCTTAATATTCTAGAACAATCGTTATGTTGACACCTTGAAATTAACATATTTTGTAAGACGTATATTATTCAAATATACACATTACAATACAAAATCATGGTGCAACTTCAGAACTGACGTCCATGAATTGAAAGATTTATAGATTTATGTCAAGAGGAAAACATTACTCCTTAAGTTATTCACCAGGCGGGTGACAAGTTAGGATGGGCCTGAGTTATGATAGATACAATTGCATACTGGATTTCGTTAGGAACTACATTTCCTCCTCTATTACTAACATGTTATTTTATATATCCATAGCTAATATTGAAATATCGTTAGCCAGTGTTTCTTTAATATTTACAAAGGTCTCATTTACGTCTTTATTTCGTTTGACGATGTGCACCAAGTGTATGTAAATGAATGATTTCTTTCTTATTGTCTGTCTCTTTTTAAGTACTTATAAATGTGGAAGGCCATCCACATTTTTAATACAAATATGGGTGACAGACAAGCGCGCCTTTTGATCTATTCTGTAAAAATAATCCGAATACAGTTGCGTAAAACCCCTGAAGGCTAATGCCTGATTCCTATAGTCAAGAAAGGTTTCGTTCTGCATAACAGTCTGTTTTATTATATACAAAGTGTATGTCAAAATAGTTTATATTAAAAACTATTCATTCATCACGATTCATGACTGAAAATAAAAAAAATATAAGCGGTTTACGAATAATAATTGAACTGATATTTTGTTTAAAAAACTACAAAACGTCTCGTAGAGAAAAACGAAGCGTCTTTTAATATAGAAACAATACTCGCATCATGAATTAAGAAACAAAATTAAAGAAATATACTTTATTGTACACCTAAAAAAAAAACAAATTATATAAAGGTACAATCGGCGATCTTATCACTTAAAAGCGATCTCTATCATCCATAGAGCAGACAATATAATCTGTGAGAAAGGGTTAGTAAAAAAAAAACTAGTAGAAACGTCTCTCGTTGTCATTACTCGGCTCACGAAAACGGCTCACAAATCGGTTCAGTAGTTTCAGAGCCTATTCAATTCAAACAAACAAACAAATCTTTCCTCTTTATAATATTATTAGTGTAGAAAAATAAAATCATTGGGCAACCGTGTAAATGAGGCCCTCGTTTAAATTCTCGGCATTATGCCAGCGCGCACTCAACGTCAACAAATTGAATATATCTCGGACGTTACTGAGAACGGTATTCTTGGAATTGTTTTTAATAAGTATCTACATACATTTGTTCACGTCTTTCACTTAAAATGTTCAATTTTTTAAGCTAATGACATCGACCTATGACTTCTAAGAAGCGATCACATTGTTTCTTATAATATCTAGCTTTTCCCGCGGCTTTGCTCGCATAGACTTTGCTTCACCAACATCAGTGATCCAAACAGTGAACGGCTTTTTTAGGAGGCAGGCTTAGTATATGAAACAAAAAGGAGCAAACTAGACCCAAATAGGGCCGAAAAACTAGTGTTTTGCATCACAATATTCCTCTCTTAAATTTTAAAGTACCCGGTTGACCGAGCTTTGCTCGGTATTTTTCGCTCGGTTTTTTTTTTAATTCGTGTGTTATGGAAATTATATTTAGATACAAATTACATACTAATGAAATAAGAATAATATTTTTTGATCTTAGCGACATAATAGAAAAAACTGAACTGGTTTTTGAAATAAAAATCATGAGTGCAATTAGTTTAATTTAAATTTTCGTGTTTTAAAAAATACTAAAAAAAGGCTCAAAAAAATAGATTTTCGCAAAAAAGAAAGGAACATGAAAAAAAAATTAAAAAAAGTCGGTCCGTCGGTCTGGGCTCGAACCGGGGTTTTAAGATTCTATGACCGACCATTATACCAATTAAGCTATTTATAATCACTAACAATCCGTCAAAATTTACTTTCTTATTCTAACGATATTGTAGCAGTTTTTCATTGCCTAAAAACACGGACAAAAAGACATTTTCTAAAAATAAATCCTAGCTAGATCGATTTATTATCCCCGAAACTCCCTGGACACTAAATTTTATGAAAATCGTTGGAGCCGTTTCCGAGATCCCGAATATATATATATATATATATATATATATATATATATATATATATATATATATATATATATATATATATATATATACATATATATATATATATATACATACATATATATATATATATATATATATATATATATATATATATATACAAGAATTGCTCGTTTAATAGTAAGTATAGGATATTAGCAATAGTAATTTCTATTACAGATTCTTATGTATGTTCTCAGTTTTTCTGCTGTTCGTTACGTCCCAGACGTTTTAATTTATCAAATATAATAATAATGATAAAAACTAGCTTTTTTTCTTTTTTTCATAGACCGAGTACTCGGAACTCGGCCGTTAATACTCGGTACTCGGTCGAACCCTAAAAAAAGCCGAATCCGCCGAGTACCGAATCCAAACCGACCGAGTACTCGTCCCATTTCTAGTAAATATAGAATTTAGAAAAATATAGATCATAGAATCTATAAAAGAAGGGTTGACTTTAACTTTACTTTTAAAAATTTACATAATTTGCTTTGTTTATTTTAATCTAATGATATTTTCTTAACAATTTGACTTCCTCTGCTCCGCATGCAATCTGTCAAATACGTAACCTCAGTCCAGGGGCGCCGCCCCGGCTTTAGAAGTAATGGACCTCATTAGAATCAATGACATCATCATCAGTTAAATATTAAACCTTTACAACCAAGATACTGGCACGAGAATCGGACACATTAGCCGTAAACTTACGATCTACGAACGCTTTACATATTAAAAAAAATTGTACGTGTGAAGGTCGAATGTTAGTACTTAATAAAATACTATTAATAATGTCCTTCAGGCCGAATTTCGATCACGGCGGCCAGTCTCAACTGAGACCCGCCATCGGCACAGGACAGGATTATAGTGCCCAAGTGTATGCGCAAGCACAGGTGCACTCTTTATTCCCTCTCGGTCATGTCCGATGTCCGATGGTACGGTAAACTGACACGACCGAAAGGGATCAGGCGCAGGACCAACGGCCTTACGTGCTTTCCGAGGCACGGGGGTGATACACCTTCGACTTCCTGACTCCGGACAGCTACTGAGAATTTTTTGACGGAAAAACTCAATAATTATTTTTTGGCCCGACCCGGGATTCGAACCCAGAACCTCATGATCAGCAGTCGCATTACTGCAACCACTAGACCAACGAGGCCGTCAAAGATGGGATAAACAACGTGCGCATCAAAGATACTAGACATTGTTATTGCCGCTCTCATATTGTTGTATCTTTATGACAAGGATCATTTGGAGTAGAATCCAGCCGTGCCATTCAAAATTGACCACCGCACACTCCTTTGAATATAATAGATATGAAAACGTGAAAACTTGTGGAAACGGCACGGGGGTGAGACACCGCCAACTTCCCGACTCCGGGCAGCTACTGAGAACTTCTTACTAGAAAAACTCAATAATTGATTTTTTGTCCCGACCCCGGATTCGAACCCAGGACCTCATGATCAGCAGTCGCGCTACTACAACCACTAGACCAACGAGGCAGTCAAATTACTATACGGCTTATACAGACCATTTCTGTGACGGTTAATATTTTACAAAGAATTAGCGACCTGCCCCGGCTTTGTCTGGATTGGATTATTTAAATTTGACATAATCTGACAATTAGTATTCTAAACTTTTCTAAATAAATTCAAGATTTTCGGATAGAACACAGCCTAGATCCTGGATACGTGGTAGAGCTTATGCTGTAGTTATATTATGGTTGTAGTACGAAAGGGTCGGCTAGATCGGGGAAGGACCATGCTCTCCCAGAATACCAATGTAAAATAGCAGCTTAACCCCTTCAGACCCAGCGTCCATTTCACGTTTTATTATTGCATGAAATATGAGGTAGATTAATAAAAACGCTAGTGTAAACATTTGATTGTACCGACCACTTACCTAGAAACGTTACGATAAACAAAACACCAAAGGATTTATTGTAGGTAGGATGAAATAATTAGTCAAGTGTTGACGTTCGCCATGGATACGCGCAATGCGAGTAAGTCTTTAGTGTTATTTTATTTACTCCAAAATGATTTGATCGATTGTTTAGATATTTTTTATTCTGCATAGTGATCATATTAGCTAAGATATACATTTAAAAAAATACTAAATATGCGGTTGTTTTCATAATTTTGAAGATAAAGTCGATGTCCATTTCAGTGGACATGGGGTCGCAATCGTTGTAAACCAAACGTATTTACAATAAAACTTTGTATTGAATTTTACATGTTATTTTTATTCCTTTTTAGGTTTTGATCTATCTAAAAGTCAAGATGTGGATAATTTACTCAGTTTATTAGAAAACGGAACAATATCAGATCTCGAAGAAGAGAGTGACGATGAAATTGTACAGGCAATACCACAAAAAATGTTCGTGTTGGTAGTAACATAACGCTACCAACCGAAAGAGAGATAGGTAATCACTTTGAAGAGGAGGACGATATAGTAGAGGAAGAAGACTTAGAGGAGGTAGAATCTAGAATCGCGGATCAAGTAGTAAGCCTAAAAATAAAATAATTTGGAGAAAACATTTACAGCTTGAACCACCACAATTCATTTGATCTGAAATTGATTCACCTCGCGTTCCCATTGATTATTTTTCTAAATATATATCAGAGTCTCTAATTGAAGATTTTACATTCAATACAAATTTGTATGTGGTGAGAAATGAAGTCCGTAATTTCAAGCCATGTACTTCAACAGAAATGAAAATATTTTTCGGCCTTCATATCATAATGGGTAACCTAAAGTTTCCTTGTATTCGTTTGTATTGGGATTCCAGTTTAGATATGAAAATATTTTTAAAGAACATGGCCAGAGGTAGATTTCTTCAGATGAGAAACAATTTGCATGTAATTGATAAAAATTCTATTCCACAAAATAACACCGATCGTTTTATCAAAGTTCGACCTTTATATGATTCAGTTAGAAAAGATGTCTAGAACTAAAATTAGAGCAAATATTGAGCGTTGATGAACAGATTGTACCTTTTCGAGGAAAACTTGAAGTCAAACAATATGTCAAAGGAAAACCACAGCCATGGGGTGTAAAGATATTTATGATTTGCGGTAGGAGTGGATTAGTTTATGGTTCTATTATTTATCAAGGCGCAACGTAATAATTTAACGTGGTAGAGCCATGCTGCAGTTATATTAGTAGTATAGTTGTAGCACGAATGGGTCGGCTCGACCGGGGAAGGACCACGCTCTCACAGAATACCAGCGTGAAATAGTAGCTTAATGCTGCTGTATTTCGTATGGTGAGTGTAGAGAACCGGAGACCCTTTTTACTGGAAAAGAGGAATTCCATCTTAGTCCTCACGGGTGACAACGCGTCTGCATTTTGATTTGTAATCGAGGATAGATGTAGATGTCTATGGGCCGCAGCAACCGTTTACCATCAGGTGGACTGTGTGCTCGTTTGTCACCCTATTCTATAAAATAAAAATAAAAAATAAAAAAATAAAAATAACTACAAATCTAGACAAAAATGACGTTTTGAAATGTGGCACATCTGCTGCTTATGTAAATGCCTTGTCAAAGAGAATAAATAGATCTGGTCATTACCTCTTCTTTAATAATTATTTCTCCAATTACGTTTTGCTGAAGGATCTTTGCGAGACGGAAGATTATGCAGGAGGAACGATCAGAATAAATCGTTTTGGAAAACCGCCGCTCATAACTGACAAGGAAGGATCAAAAAAAGATAGGGGATGTACTGATCAAGTTACGAATAATACTAAAGATGTGGTTGTTATCAAGTGGATTGACAACAAAGGTGTAGTACTTGCTTCAAATTTTGTTGGAATAGGAAATCAAGATGAAGTTCGACGATGGAATAAAATATCTAAAAATTACATAACTATACCGCGTCCTGAACTTGTGCAATTATATAATAATGGTATGGGCGGTGTAGATAAAACTGATCAGCTGATTAGTTTGTATCGAATCTTCATTAGATCCAAAAAATGGACATTGCGTATGATATTTCACGCCATTGACCTATCACTAACCAATAGCTGGCTGGAATACCAAGAAGATTGCAACATCTGTAATATACCAAGTACAGACGTTTTGGATTTGTTGCACTTTCGGCAGCGCGTTGCAGAAGCTTTAATAAAAATGGGGCATCCAATTCCTAGCAGAAAAAGAGGACGGCCCGCATCTGCTGGTAGCAGTCCAGTAAATTCACCAGTTACACCAAAACAACACCGTTTCAGGACTGAAATAAGACTAGCGAGCGAAATCCAGTATGACACTGTCGACCATTTGCCAGAATATGATCAAAAGAAAGAAGCTACAAGATGTAAAAATCCAGGATGTAAAGGAAAGACGCATGTTTACAGTCTGAAATGTGAAATACATCTGTGTTTTACTGGTGAGCGAAATGGCTTTCGAAAATTTAATCAAAAACAAGAATAATCCTAACAGTGTAAAATGTTAAATAAAAAATAAACTATTATAATAATATTACATAGTTTTACTGACTTACTACAAAATATTACTAAAAAACATTTCTTCATTAATTATGTATTAATACAACACTAAACCTGATGTCCACTTGAGTGGACATCAAAATTTCCAAAAATCTGAAAACGATAAATCGCATATTTTTACAAAAATCCCTTAATTACACTTTTAACTCACAGAAAAACCTTAACAATATTTTTATTGATGCTTTATATAAATTCAGGTCCAAAGGGGTTAATGCTGCTGTGCTTCGTATGGTGAGTAGAGAACCGAAGATAGTAGTAGAAGACAGACAGTAAAAAGGTTACTGGAATCGAGGCATTCCATTTCAGTCATCAGGGGTGGCAACGCATCTGCATTATGATTCTTAATCGAGGTTAAATATATCTATGGGCCGCAGCATCCACTTACCATTAGGTGGACTGTGTGCTCTTTTGTCACCCTTATTCTATAAAAAAACCTGGTTCCACACCCTTGCCTCGGAAAGCACGTAAAGCCTTTGGTCTCGCGCCGGATCTCTCTCCGGTCGTGTGGGATTACCGTCCCATCGGACTATGAGAGTGAGGGTATGAGAGTGCACCTGAACTTTTGTACTACATAATCCTTTGGTACTGTATAATCCTGTCCTGCGTCGTCGGCTAGTCTCCGTTGAGGCTGGCCGCCGTGACTGAAATTGGTCTACAGGACATAATTATCTGTACAATTTTTAACACTAGGATTTTCTCCTGTATCGTGGGGGTAGTTTAAAATCATGAATTGCACAAGGACAAACATCCAGACCCGGAACAACATACAAATATGTACTTGTTCCGTGCGGGATACGAATCCGCGGCTCCAAGCACAGCAACTCATTGCTAAGCCACTGCGCCACGAAGCTGTCATAAAATAAAAATTGAAGTGTTAGTCTGTAATGGCAAAATAACAAATTTTTACTGTTATTTTAGAAAAAGAATTAGGGTTCCTCGCAAAAATTTAAAACCCATGAGATCACCGTACCGACCATACAATTAAATATACACCAAAGCGTGAATTGAACATGTGCAGGGCATTGCTAAACGAGGCCAGTAGCCTCAATTGGCCTTCACTTGAATCATAAAAGATCTCAACTTTGAATAAACAATTATGAAGTCAAGAGTGCAAAGTTAAAGTAGTGTTATTTGTAAAATTGTATCAGTGTATTTTTGAAGTGAAAACTTCTTTAGCGGCGCTGTACACTTTTTTGCAATGGGTAAAAAATGTTGAACTCTCGTCAGGACACGTGACCCTGATCGAAAATTCGTAAGACGGATGGAGAGAAAGAGACAGCCGGCGCGGCGTAGGAGAGGAAGTATTCCCCTCTCTTTCTACGGCGCGGCGAAAAGGTATGTCCCTGCTGTTTCGTTTAGGCGGCGCAGGGCGCGAATTTTCGTGTGTGATAATTAAAGCAATTCGTGCAAAATTATTCCCTAACCATTCTAAAATATCAAAAATGCACAACGTTAATATTCAAGTTTTCACTTCTGCCGGCCCTCCCGGAGTGCAACCCGTCGTTTTTATTCTTTTTAAAACTGCTGCTGACTACCTCAGGCGGGTTAACAGCCACACCGTGAAGTTGATGCGTTAAGTCAGCTCGTATCGTGATCCTGCATAATGTATCGAGTATAAGTCTTTTAAGTGTGAACGCTTATTTCGACCATATCGCATCACTAGCCGTATATAGTACTGCCAATAAACACATCCTTATTTTACCATATTGTATCATGCGAAAGTATCCTCTCATCTGTGAGGAAATCAAAATGGAAACTGTCATGTCTATGGTGGCTGAATTCAGCCACATCACAGACTTGGGTTATTTTTGGCCCTAAGTTTATAAAAACTATAATATCTCCAGTTCTATTTTCTTTATCCATTACTCAGGATTAGTTTCTGATCATATTTCTTTAAATCATACAATTGCAATAATATGATAAGTATGTTATTATATAATTATTAATATTTATTTTATTTTTGTGTAGTATTTATTTATATGTAAAAAATAAAAATAAAGTTATGTTTAACTATAATAAACATTTAATTATATCAACAGTACATATTTTAATAGATCTATCACAAAAAACCAATGCTCTTCATAAAAAATCCAATCTGCAACAACAGAAGCTACACTAATCTTACTTTCATTTGAATTACGCGTATTAAATGAAACATTTAGTATTATAATGTATTTTGCAATGTATAATAATAAATGTCTCAATTCAAAACTACCTATACTTTAGTGTACATCTAAAAGTAAGAGAAATAATCTCTAAAATTATATAAATCTTCAATTTGCTTGTTCAAAAACACGATTGTATAATTTTGACTCGATCATAATTATTTACGAAAATACCTCTAAAAATCACTATAGTTGAAATTACAACGAAATTACTTAATCTATATCCTTGCGAATCACTCAAATATATTCATAACATCAATATTTAATATTTCTTGCTCATTATTTTGATTACTTAAATCAATAATTTTTAAAAAATATATTTTAAGATTCTGACAATTTCTAAGCGGTTTAAATTGTCGCAGGCGCTACACAATTTTAGACCTTACGTCGTTTTTTAAGTTTTTTTAGAAATTATGTATTCACTCGGATCAGTAGGGCGATAGCCCGGAACCACATTTTCGATGGAAATAAAGAAAAACTGAAAATGCATTTATTTATAACTACACGTGGTGGAGCTACTTTGCAGCTATATTATGAATATGTTGGCTCGACCGGGGAAGGACCTTAATTAAAAACTCTTTATTTTTTTTTTGTAAATAAAGAGTTTTGAGTTGATAGTATTTAGTACTAGGTATTATTTTCCCAATAATCACGAAGTTAAAATTATTTTACGGCACATCTATACCTAATTTAAGATTTCTTTAGAAAAATGGCACGCTGATACAAAAGGTTTGCCACCCCTGGTCTAGGGCATTTAGTTCCCATGTTTATGTGGGACTTCATTACATAGGCCACTCCTTTGGTTGATATTTGCCATAGTTGCCACGGTTATTATTTTCTACTTGTTATTGGTAAGACGCTGCCCTCCATCTCCTGATTTCTTTCTTCTTTCTTTCTTTCGATTACAGCAAATTTTTCGTACTATCTGTTGAGTAAGTACGCTGTGCTCAAAAGCGCTTAGCACTGGAAAAGTTATGGCTGTGTAACGTTGTTTATCGTACTTGCGTCAATGCGGAGTCTAAAAATATAACAAAATGGCCGCCGTGTGTACCATTGTTTACAATATGGTCGCATGATTATTTTATAGCCAACTGGTTTTTGTTTTGTATAGAATACGCGGCTCACCTGATGGTAATTGATCGTCGTCACCCATAGACATATTATTCAACATCGAATTTGGTCCTACCCTTAGAGAAAGGAGTAGGTTATCTTTTCTTGAAGGGTCCCGAATCATATATTTTATACGTGGTAAAGCCACATCGCAGCTGTATTATGGTTGTAGCACGAATGGGTCAGATCACAGAAATCTAAATATTATTTAGATTTCTGTGGGTTGGATCGACCGGGGAAGGACTGCGCTCGTACAGAACACCTGAGTGAAATAGTACCTTAATGCTTCTTTGTTTTTTAGGGTGTGTGTGTGGAGAACCGGAGACCCTTTTTATTGGAAACGATACATTCCGTTCTTTAGGACATTCCTGCCCAAATAGCCGGATATTAGGTAAAAAATACCTATTCAGCCGGAGGGAAATTCAAATTCTTTTTTCCAAATTCAAATTTATTTTATTTGTGAATACAGGTAAAGAGACAAAATAGATCTTTTAAAAAAGTACCTGCATAACCGCGCTTTGCTCGGTTTTTTTTTAAATCGTGTGTTTTGGAAATTATATTTAGATACAAATTAGATACTGATGAAATATGAATAATATTTTTTGATCTCACCGACAAAAAAATATGTTCGCTGTATTCAACCCTTACAATTTAGTATAATATTACATTTCCACAATTAAATTATTTCAATTTATTATTTATATTATAATTATATAATAAAATTCAACAATGATGTAGTAATTAATTAGAATGGGATATCCTATACTTACCTTTAAACGAGCAATTCTTGTATGTATATATATATATATATATATATATATATATATATATATATATATATATATATATATATATATATATATATATATAATCGGGATCTCGGAAACGGCTCCAACGATTTTCATAAAATTTAGTGTCCAGGGAGTTTCGGGGGCAATAAATCGATCTAGCTAGGATTTATTTTTAGAAAATCTCTTTTTATCCGTGTTTTTAGGCAATGAAAAACTGCTGCAATATCGTTAGAATAAGACGGTAAGTTTTGACAGTTTATTAATGATTATAAATAGCTTAATTGGTATAATGGGCGGTCACAAAGTCGTAATACCATGGTTCGAGCCCAGACCGACCGACCGACATTTTTTAATTTTTTTTTCAAGTTCCTTTCTTTTTTGAGAAAATCTATTTTTTCGAGCCCTTTTTTTAGTATTTTTTAAAAACACGAAAATTTAAATTAAACTAATTGCACTCATGATTTTTTATTCAAATAACCAGTTCAGTTTTTTTCTATTATGTCGCTAAGATCAAAAAATATTATTCGTGTTTCACCAGTATGCAATTTGTATCTAAATATAATTTCCAAAACACACGAATTAAAAAAAACTGAGCGAAAAATATCGAGCAAAGCTCGGTCAACCGGGTACTTTACAGTAAATAGTCTAATCGAATGTCAAATGAATTATATTTTATGCAATGTCGTTATAATATGCCTACTGATGCGTCACTTAAATATTCGTAGATTTCTGAATTAGAAATGTTTTAAATTCTTTTTTAAATTTATCAATATTTTCCATTTCGTGAAAATAATTTTTTTGTTTTGTATTTGTTTTTTTTTTTTAAATTGAATGAAATAAGAGCCGTGGTAGCTCAAATGGTTAACGCTCCCTGTAAATATAACAGAACGCGAGTAACCCGGGTTCGATCCCCGCCTGCACCAATGAAATTGTTAATTGCAATTTTTTAAGTGCTGATTTACCACGTGCTCGGCGGTGAAGGAAAACATTGTGAGGAAACCTGCATGTCTGAGGTATAAGGAAAAAAAATTTCGAAGGCATGTGAAGTTCGCCAACACGCATTGCGGCAGCACGGCGGACACTACCTTGCCCTAAGACCCTCTCAGAAATGAGGGGAGGCCTGTGCCCAGCAGTGGGACGTATATAGGCTGTAACTTAAGGTGCTGTTTTTTATTCAGATCGTCTATTCTCTGAAGCTGGAATTGTCTACAAGAAAAAAAGGAGTAAACTACTGAAATGCAGAAAATTTGTCTTTCTGCACCGTTATCTTTTAATTACGATAATTCGAGTGCGTAGATACTTATCTGATAGATTTTGTTATTTTTATAATACGGTAGTTGATTATGTACCTGCGACTACTCTGATGATTATAATAAAAATACATCATTATAAATCAATATTTTTATATAATAAGGGTGACCAACGAGCACACAGTCCACCTGATGGTAAGTAGATGCTGTGGCCCATAGACATCTACATTTAACCTCGATTCCAGTAAAACGGGTCTCCGGTTCTCTACACTCACCATACAAAACACAGCTTTTCAATTTATATATATATATATATATATATATATATATATATATATATATATATATATATATATATATATATATATATATATATATATATATATATATATATATATATATATATATATATATATATAATCGGGATCTCGGAAACGGCTCCAACGATTTTCATAAAATTTTGTGTGCAGGGAGTTTCGGGGGCAATAAATCGATCTAGCTAGGATTTATTTTTAGAAAATGTCTTTTTGTCCGTGTTTTTAGACAATGAAAAACTGCTATAATATCGTTGGGATAAGAAGGTAAATTTTGACAGTTTATTAGTGATTACAAATAGCTTAATTGGAATATCGGCCAGTCACAAAATCGTATGTAACCTTGGTTCGAGCCCAGACCGGCCTAATTATAATATGTAATTTGTATCTAAATATAATTTCCAAAACACACGAATTAAAAAAAAACCGAGCGAAAAATACCGAGCAAAGCTAGGTCAACCGGGTACTGATTATAAATAGTTTAATTGGTATAATGGGCGGTCACAGAATCGTAAAACCCCGGTTCGAGCCCAGACCGACCGACCGACTTTTTTAATTTTTTTTTCAACTTCCTTTCTTTTTTGAGAAAATCTATTTTTTCGAGCTCTTTTTTTAGTATTTTTTAATAACACGAAAATTTAAATTAAAATAATTGCTCTCATGATTTTTTATTCAAATAACCAGTTCCGTTTTTTCTGTTATGTCGCTAAGATCAAAAAATATTATTTATATTTCATCAGTATGTAATTTGTATCTAAATATAATTTCCAAGACACACGAATTAAAAAAAAAGAGCGAAAAATACCGAGCAAAGCTAGGTCAACCGGGTACTGATTATAAATAGTTTAATTGGTATAATGGGCGGTCACAGAATCGTAAAACCCCGGTTCGAGCCCAGACCGACCGACCGACTTTTTTAATTTTTTTTTCAACTTCCTTTCTTTTTTGAGAAAATCTATTTTTTCGAGCTCTTTTTTTAGTATTTTTTAATAACACGAAAATTTAAATTAAAATAATTGCACTCATGATTTTTTATTCAAATAACCAGTTCCGTTTTTTCTGTTATGTCGCTAAGATCAAAAAATATTATTTATATTTCATCAGTATGTAATTTGTATCTAAATATAATTTCCAAGACACACGAATTAAAAAAAAATCGAGCGAAAAATACCGAGCAAAGCTCGGTCAACCGGGTACTATATTTATATAAATATATATATATATATATATATATATATATATATATATATATATATATATATATATATATATATATATATATATAATAGTAATAATAATAATAATTTAACTCCTATTTCACTCTGGTATTCTGTGAGAGCGTGGTCCTTCCCCGGTCGAGACGACCCATTCATGCTACAACCATAATATAGCTGTAGCGTTG
This sequence comes from Parnassius smintheus behrii, assembly GCA_036936625.1. NCBI lineage: Eukaryota > Metazoa > Arthropoda > Insecta > Lepidoptera > Papilionidae > Parnassius > Parnassius smintheus. The sequence goes on from JAUPFT010000025.1 coordinate 25,313,493, forward strand.
CTCTAACACGTATAAATTTTACCAATTATCTGACTACAACAAAACGTCGGTATTAGGCCGAATAGGAATAAAGTAGCCGAATAGGCAGAATGCCGAATAATAGCCGAATATTCTAATTACAACACATTTAAAGTCCACAGCTGAACACGGTCTCCCACATCGATTGCCTCGTAGCGGGGATATTTGCTATAGTTGCCACGCTTGGCAAGCGAGTTGCCACCCAAACCGCTTGCTGATCGCAAATGCCCCAAAGATGCTTGGTCGCCAACCCTCTATTGGTTAATTCTGCATAATTCATAGCTTTATTCAAATTGCTTCTATAATAATAATACTTTTTTGTGATTACTTAGGGTACTAATTTTTGTAACTGTTTAACTTAGAGTAAGAACAACATTGTTTGTACTTACTCTGAAGTCTGAACTGCTTATGTTTTGACAATTAATTTAATGATTTTGTCTCTTATGTATTTTTTTTTTCCTTTTGATGTTCTCTAGGTTTTGATGGAAAATAAAAATATATAGTTAATATCGTATGTATACATCCCTTTTTGCCCACTTCAAGAAAGCAGGAGGATCGTTATTCGATTTTGTCTTTTTTGTATTTATGTAAAGAGATAATCTACTTTATTTGTGAACCAAGTTTGAAGTTTCTTTTTGAAGTAAAACTTCTTTAAAAAACGCTTCAATTGGGAAGTACTCGTAAGCTGGCGAACGCGTGACGAAAGCGTTACAAAAAGTGTGCTCGGGCGAGGCGAACGCGAGTTGAGTGGGGAATAGAAGCAAGGGAGAGAGCAGTGCGTGCTCACATTTTGTTTCTCTCTTTCTCTCATAGCCAGTTATCTTTCGTAGTTTTATTTCGTTTTGAACAATTTTATGAATTAATATTTTGTTCAATACAATAAATATTCTACCTTTAAATCGAATAAAATTGTAAATTCATTTTGAAGTTCATGTTTTGTGAATTTTCGGGTGAATCATAACAAATTATGAAAGGAAGCCAATAATAAATTTAAATATTTGGTGAAAAAGTATACATATATGGGTGTTTTTCAACTACTACGCTACTTATGGTACGTTTTATTGCACAGTCTTGTCTTTACTTTGCCATTCTTCTTTATAATCAATGATTTTAAAAGGAAGCATAGGCCCATCTAAATAATTTTACTCATAACTTTTTCATACAACAAAACTATAGAATTAGCTCCCTTTCCGGTCAATCGATGCTCGATCGATGCATTTATGTTGCATCCTTGATACAACTATAGTGAGGGGCCACCACCACGAGGGGTGCCATGATAAAAATTCTATGCTCCAGCGGCAATCGGTTTGAAAACAGAATTTCAAAATATTTTATGAATCGGATTTTCAGATTCAATTAAGCAGATAAGGTTTCTTTTGTACTCTTTTCGTTATACCCTTATTGAATATAATATATATTAGGTACCAACATTCAAAATTTAAGTTACACTAAGTAAGAAATAAAAGTAAAACGTATAGATAAACGTCAAAAAATGAAAGGTATAGATAAACTAGACGCGTTACGCTAAAATCCCGGTACACGGCAAAAATTAAACATGAAACGTCGAACGTGATATAATTTTTTAAACTAGTATAATTTTATTTTCCATGTACAATATTTTTGAGGGTCTGAATCCAACCATGGCCTAATCTTGGTAACGTAACTAAACTAACTGTAAAACAAAACTTTAAAAATGCGTTTATACAATATGTAACGTAATTAACGCACACCCTCAGACACCCCAATTAGTATATTATGTTATAATCATAATACATACACTGAATTTTAGTTAAACATTTTTGTGCACTGATTATTTATCAAATTATCAGTATATATACTAATTCCGGAAGAATGTTGTGGTCACAGTACAAATCCACGAACGCAAATACTTTAACGTGTTTGAAATAAAGTTCATTTTTCTTTATTTTTATTGAATGACAGAATTAGTGATAATACAAATAAAACTGCACCCTTAACACGTTCTCTGCTAACGCGGTCAGTGCTGACCGACAGCGAACTTTCCCTTTAGGCCAAGCAAAAATCACAGTTCTATTCAAATTCGTTCAAAAATTTTTTTTTATTAGACACTTATATTTAATGCTTAAATGTATATTTTCATTAAAAAAAGTAAATTTTGGTCATTATTTATGGAGATATCTAATGTCGGACAGCACTGACCGACGCGGCCCACGGAGACAAAAAATCGACTATCCGTTACAGGGGGCCGCGCGGGTCGCGGTGTCGGGTCCCCTCTCGTAGCTCCCGAGTTTGTAATCTCACCCGCGCTTACGCAGTTGACGCCCGTATCTTGAGTTGCGCAGTTACGTCAACAACTGTTACACAAGATATTCAATTGTTTACTGAAATTTATTATCATTATGGACGATTTCGAAGATTTTGAGATTACTCAAGACATCTTAACTCAGATCGAAAATATAGAAATCAATCTTCTCGACAAAACTTTAAGCCTAAATACTGATGATGAAGAAAATATTCAACCCCTCCGATCGAATAAGAGGCGCCTGCGGATCCTGTCAACAAGTGAAGGTAGTGATGCTGAAATTGATCGCGCTATCCAAGATTTAGAAAGTAGTTCATCATCTAAGTGGACAGAACCCAGAGGTAATCAACGCAATGTAATTCCTTTCACTGAATGTTGTGGCATGCCAGTTTCTCTTCGGATGTCAATGAGTAACACATCTCCAGCTGATTTTTATGCACTTTTGGTGACAGATAGTCTTTTACAACAGATTGTTGAATGTACTAACGCTTTCGCAATAACTAAGATAACTCGCACTGCAGAAGCTTCAAAAAATGCAAGAATTCGCTCATGGTCGGAAACTAACCTCCCCGAGATAAAACATTTTTTTTTGTTTGGTTTTGTACATGGGTTTGGTGAAGCTTCCAAAAATGGCTGATTATTGGTCCACGGATGATATTATGGGCCAAAACTTTCCACGAACTGTAATGTCTAGAAATAGGTTTGAACTGCTTTTGCAAATGATCCACTTTTCGCAAGATGATGATAATAATAAATCGGACCGACTGCACCGCGTAAATCACTTGCTAGATGTGATTAATGACAATTTCCGGAGAAATTATATTCCTTGTCAAGACATATGCATTGATGAGAGTATGGTTCCGTTTCGAGGACGTTTGGTATTTCGCCAATATAATAAGCAGAAACGGCACAAGTACGGGATCAAATTATTTAGACTGTATACCTTGCCAGGGTATACATACAAGATCAATATATACGCTGGTAAACAACACGAACAAAACAATGTCACCCCTCAAGGAGTGGTAATGAACCTTTGCCAGGACTTACTTAATAAAGGACACTCGCTGTACACAGATAATTGGTACACTAGCGTAGGTTTAGCCAGAGAACTCCTCAGAAATGAAACACATTTAATTGGCACTTTAAGAAAAAATAGAAAGCATTTCCCTAAAGTTGTAGTTTCTACTAAGCTGAAAAAAGGCCAGTTCATAGCGAGAGAAAGTGATGATGGGATCATTGTTTTGAGATGGAAAGACAAACGAGATGTTTTGGTGCTTTCCACAAAACATTCAACACGTTTCGTTTCAGTTACCAAGCATAAGAAAACCAAAATGAAACCGGCTATTGTTGTACATTATAACAAGGCAAAGGGAGCAGTGGACTTATCTGATCAGATGGCAGCATATCAGACACCATTAAGAAAATCTTTAAAATGGTACAAAAAAATTGCATTTGATCTGATTTTAAATATCGCCATGGTGAATGCTTTAGTTTTGTATAAAACTGTCACAAACAAACGTGTACCTATTGTAGACTTCAGAAAAGAAATACTAAAGAGTTTTTTGACAAAATCTTCCACATCCGGAGCGTCTTCAGAACGGACGAAAAGAAGGAAACACGTGCTTCAGAAAAAAGAAGGACCTTCCCTGAAGGTGCGTCGGATGTGTGTAATATGCTACAAGAATAATGTGAACACATTTGGGCGTGCATTGGCCAGAAACAAAACTAAAAAAGTGTGTACTTTTTGTGACACTTGTGTAGATAAACCTTTTCTATGTGTTGAATGTTTTGCAAACATACATTTATATGATTTTTAGTATTCCTTTTATTGTTGTTACCTAAATAATTTGTGGAAAAAAATTGTGAAAAATTATTATTTTTACTTTGATTACTATTCGATGCAATCTATCTTTTGTTTGTGTTTCATTTTTATAGATAGATTTACCCCAATAAACTTTTTGGTACCTTACACAAAACATTTGCTTATAATTTTTGCTAAATATTTTACAAAGTATCGGTTGAAATCTAAAACTATTGAAATACTAACGACACCTACAAGAAACTATACCACATCGATCGAAAACATACACAGTCATAACATAACGACATGATAAATTCAACATTTTTGGCCGATGTGAAAAAACCTAGTTTTAGTTTACTTTGGTGTAATTTACTCGAAAAACTTAAAATGTAAGTGCCTTAATTATTTTGCTTTATTTATCACTACTCCACGTTTAAAGAAAAACTTTAACAGAATAATTAGTGATATCTCTGTTAAAGTTTTTCTCTACGAACATTTTTAGTCTTTGGTAATTGTTGTTTTTTTGTCCAAGTCCTTTACATTTTTCAAAAACCAACTTAATTTGTAGTAACTAGAGGGCCATGCGGGTCAATGAATATAGGATTTAGTTTGATAGCACTGCCCGACGGCTTGTAAGAATGGATTGAAAACACTCGTAAAACACGGTCAGCACTGACCGACGCGGCCCGAATGGAACGGGAAGATGCATTTTTTCTCTTGGCGTTCAACGTGTTAAAAGTCTTATTGCCTTAAGTTACGGTCCATTTCAGTTTGTTTTAACTGTACAGATTTAGTGTGACTGTAATATATGTAGTTTTAATTATTTTTGGGATAAAAATTACCTATATTAAAAATGATAGGAATCGATTCAGTAAACGATTCTGAACAAACTACTTTCTCAAAGTGCGTTAATTATGTTACGTATTATATATATATATATATATATATATATATATATATATATATATATATATATATATTACAGATGGAGCTACAGAAGTAAAGAAGTTTTACTTCAGTCGTGTGGTCATAAGCACACTCATTTTTTATTGGGTTCGTTTTTATCGGGTGATTACTGAATCTCTACGACAGATCCACGTACCGTTTCAAATCTAAACAAAACTTTATCGAAATCGATCGACCCGTTTCTAGAATTTTATCGAGAATAACAGGTAACAGTTGATTTTTTATAAATGGAGGGTTAATATTTCCATGGTACATAGATTTACGTAAGGCCGTAACGAAAAAAAATCACCCCTAAGCGTGGTTAATTGGGGGATAGAGGTTTTAATGTAGTAATCATTTGGAGGACATTCGAGCTTTTGATAGACATTCGAGATTTTACTCAGGAGTCCACTCAAAAGGGTTAAATTATTAAGCTATTGCATAGTTTCTATCGCGGGCCTTGAGCGCGGGGACCGAATCCAGAAATTTATTCCGCCGTAACGAAAAAACCTCACGCTCCCCACTCCGACGGGCACGGAGGTGTGGCTTGAAGGCCGTGCATTGTCTAACGTCGTTTCTTCGCAGTCTTCGACACGGTGTTTGTATATAAAGTGTTTTGAATATGAATGAACAAAGTGCATTTATTATTAATGAAGAAAGTCACGAAATAATAGTGAAAGAAAATGAGTGAGTACTCTATATACATACATTTTATTATTATCACACATGCAGTACTAATTTTGAATTGAAAATATAATACTGCTATAAAGATAACCTAAATTTTTGATATTAAAATGAGCGATATTAAAAGTAGCCCTCTTTATATACACACAAACACACACACGCGTATAGTTTAAATTCTCAATTTAGTATATTAGAGATGGGCCGAAATTCGGTACAAGAAAAATAATACCTACTCGCACTAATTTTAACTGAAATAAGGTGCTTCTAAACTACAATATGCCATGGCTGCAACTGGTGGTTCTACTCATGATACTGTACCACTTTCCCCAAGGAACCCATAGTCAATTCTCAAAAAAAATTGCACTTTGTATGGAAATCGGTCAGCTGATTGGCCAAGTCTCCATACAAACAACCGTGGCATATATTTTAGAAGCACCTTATATAACAACATTAGATACTGTATAATAAAAGATATTATTTTTACTCACTCATGGTCAATTATTTATTTATTTATTTCGGAACATTGTAAATGTAAACCTTATATTAAATCAGTTCCTATCTTATCATTAATCTTAATCTTAGTTCTTAACCTTAATCTTAGTTAATTAGTTATTAATCTTAGAAATCCCTGCCTAATTAATAATTAGCCATATTACAAAAATGAAATAAACTTTGTATTCTCCTAGTAAACATCTGGATAGGAGTCCGTAAATTAAATAAAAAATTAATGTTTTTGATTCAACATTCATTAACCTCAAGTATTTTTCATTACAATTAAAGGGTATTTGTTTTCAACAATCATATTAAACCAACTGTTCTTATCTATCTAGTCATATTTAAAATTTACCAGTCAGGTTATGGTGCAAAAACACCAAAGATCTTATCAAGCCTTATCTGGCAGAAGTTTGTTACGTTTTTTTTTCGTAGGTATATGTTTCCTGCGGTGTTCGGGCGGGGTATTTGAAGAAAATGCGTAAACAAGTCTCAAGAACCGAAGTGAAATTTGTCATCTATGAGAGTGAATTTTATCTGTGTACTCTGTAACAAATAACTATATAGAAAAAAAAATGTGAAAATGACATTTCGCCATTTTTGTTTGTGTACTGGTTAGGAACTCGATCAAAAATTTGATAATTTTTCTGTTTTTATACGTTATTTCTAAAAAATGTGAAAATGACTATTCGCCATTTTTGTTTGTGTACTGATTAGGAACTCGATCAAAAATTTGATAATTTCTCCATTTTTATACGTTATTTCTAATGTTATTTTACATCAAATTAATTGTGAAGATATTTTCTTTAGGAAATATGTATCATTACGACGATTCAAAAACGTTTACATATAATAATTTACCTCGAAATTCACTATACGCGATTATCGTTTATTGATTATATGTTGTTTAAAAAGTATTCTTATCAGTTTTTTGTGTTAAATGGATGCTAAATATAAAAGAATGCTTCAGTATTGATAGCAATTTATTAACGAAATATCTGTTGAGATGTGTCTAGAAATTATTAATACTTATTTTTATTTATTTATTAAACATTATACATTTATCTATATTGAGTACTAGTTGTTCCCCGCGATCTCGCCCGCGTGGAATATGGATTTCATGGGTTTTAATTTTTTTGCGCGGAACCCTAATTCTTTTTCTAAAACAAAAGTAGTTCAAGTTATTCCTTATATCATCAGCTATCTGCCAGTGAAAGTCCCGTCAAAATAGATCCAGCTGTTTCGGAGATTAGCTGGAACAAACAGACAGACAGACAGACAGACCGACAGACAGATAAAAATTTTAAAAATTGTGGTTTTGTTACTAGTACTTTCATATGCATTTAATAAAAAGCTGTTGTTTTAACATTACAAACAGACACTTCAATTTTATTTATTTGTAGATATAGATATAAGATATTATTCATATTGGTGTCATTTTAAAGGGAATATCATGTACTATTATAATAATAAAATAATTGTCTCCAGTAAATATTATTCTTTTCTTGTAAAACTCGAAATAAAAATAAATACGATTTATTTTTATATTCCCATATGCTTTATTTTCATCCTTTATTTTTTATTTGACCAATTTTCTTTTAATAAAATTAAATTCTGAATTCATTGAGCTTTTTGAGAATATTTTTATTTGAATGTTAGGTAGGTACCTATATTAGTTTTTCAGTAGTAATCGTTTTTGTTGCGACAGTCTCGCGCGGTCGTAAAAAAAAGTTACTGCGCGGACAGGTGGGACGAGAATCACTTGCGCGGCGCTTGAAGGCCGTGCATTGTCTAACGTCGTTTCTTTTCGGCAGTCTTCGACACGGTGTTTGTGTGCGTGCAACTAGACGTATTGTACGACTCTACGAAGCTCGCACGAATCGAGACGAGCTGCTCCGAAATCGGACGAATACATAAGCAGCTGTTTATGAGAAAGTATATAGGTGTATAGGTATTTATGTACAACAGTGAATAACTGTACTTGTAAAATTTGTGTATAAAGTGTTTTGAATATGAATGAACAAAGTGCATTTATTATTTATTTATTTAATAAAAGAAAAAAAAATTGTTTTCTTATCGGTCACCACGCTCAAAAAGTGTAACTTGAATTAATATCAAAGAGAAAGAAATACCGCATAAATAAAATAAATAAATAATTACAATTGCATAAGTTGATACAAAATGCTATGCAATAGCTTTACCGCGGCAGTCCCCGAGTGCCACACGTCTTTTTTTTAAATTAAAAGTCTAATTTTAACCTTTAACTCCTTTTGCCTGCAACGCACCTGCAATTCCCCTGGTGTTGCGATTGTTCATGGGCGGCGGTAGTCGCTTGCCATCAGGTGAGCCGCATGCTCGTTTGCCTCCTCTTCTATTAAAAAAAAAATTATATTTTCACGTCGCAAAAAAACAACATGAGGAAACTATAATAATATTTCTGTCATGCATACAGCATGCCTTTTAAACACATGTTTCAGTAAATAAAGTTTATTTATCTTTATCGTAATTCTTATAATACCTTTGTGTCTGATATAATATCATATCATCCATAGACCTTAGACAATTCGTTTTTATTCTTGCCGCACAAAGAAATCGATCCGATTGTCACAACTTTGTGACCTTGAACAAACCCCGGCACTACGAGCATGCGTACATCTTAATTCGATAGCGTGAATCATGTCCTCTAAGCGTTTGTGACCTTTTAAACGTGTTACTTCCCTATCTTCACGCCTTTAGCACTTAGTTGGATAGGCAGAGCTACTTTACTTTGGGGCGTAAGATTTAATAGACTTAAATGTATTAATGTTAATAATATGTTCCTGGGTGAATGGGATTGAGTCGAATCGACCGGGGAGGGACCACTCTCTCACGGAATACCAGCGTAAAGTAAAAGCTCAATACTATTTTGATTCGTATGGTGATTGTAGAGAACCGGAGCCCCTTTTAACTGGATACGAGGCTTTCCAGCTTGTTCCTCAGGGGTGACAACGCATCTGCATTTTGATTCTTAATCAACCGTAGATGGCTGTGGTTTAACGCTATTTACCATCTGGTGGACTGTGTGCTTGTTTGTAACTCTTATACTAAACTTTACGGTACTTTTTAACCGGCTAAAAAAATTGGAAAATCCAATAGTGCTCGCCTGATAATCTCATGTGATTATATAAAAAAGACGTGTGGCACTCGGGGACTGCCGCGGTAAAGCTATTGCATAGCATTTTGTATTAACTTATGCAATTATAATTATTTATTTATTTTATTTATGCAGTATTTCTTTTTCTTTGATATTAATTCAAGTTACACTTTTTGAGCGTGGTAACCGATAAGAAAACAATTTTTTTTCTTTTATTAAATAAATAAATAATAAATGCACTTTGTTCATTCATATTCAAAACACTTTATACACAAATTTTACAAGTACAGCTATTCACTGTTGTACATAAATACCTATACACCTATATACTTTCTCATAAACAGCTGCTTATGTATTCGTCCGATTTCGGAGCAGCTCGTCTCGATTCGCGCGAGCTTCGTAGAGTCGTACAATACGTCTAGTTGCACGCACACAAACACCGTGTCGAAGACTGCCGAAAACAAACGACGTTAGATGCACGGCCTTCAAGCCACACCTCCGTGCCCGTCGGAGTGGGGAGCGTGAGGTTTTTTCGTTACGGAATAAATTTCTGGATTCGGTCCCCGCGCTCAAGGCCCGCGATAGAAGCTATGCAATAGCTTAAAAAGAAAAATGTCTCTTTTTCTATATTTGAGACGAAAGAAGAGATCCATGAGAATTATTTTTTGTAAAGATAAGTTGTTTTTTAAATTTTCATTGATTCCAATTAAACGAGACCAAATTACTCAGTGATTTTTAGATGTTGTGCGTTGAGATTCTAAACCTAATAAAAAAAGAATTATTTTGATACATTAATTCTAACGACCGTAATCGTGCGCCATCCACACACGGACATCCGGACACCCTCGAATTTTTTTTCAATCGGTTTTCTTTTTACACTAAATACAGAAAATTACTTTTAAAAATAATATAAAAAAGGAAAATGATTGATTTTTCTCGATATATATGTGTATTTTTATCATTCTAAAAGTGCAATAGTAAAAAAAAATAAAGACATTTTTAGCTCAGAAAATTACTGGATTCCCATTGGGTGAGAGTAACCTCAACGCTTCGCTTGTGAGGCGTGTAATAGTGGGCGATTTTCAATTCGACTGTAGTATCAAGCACAGCAACGAAGGGTTCGGATATATTCCGAACCGATCCGTAGCCGGGACCCTTCGTATACGCTGATGGTGAACAACGTGGGCGCGGTAAAATATTACCGTGACGTGCGGCTTAGCCGGCAGAAACCCGGCATAACCTTTTCGTTGCCCCCGCAGCGGAAGGTGTAATATATGAAGATATTTCCATGCCCAAAAAAGTCAGACATAACCCGTCCTTGCCCTAACGAAGCGGGTTGCATAGGCATTCGACTCGACTCCATAGTCCCAGAAAATACACAAAGTCTCACTGGTACCAAGTTTAAATATTTTATTGAAGCTAAACTGTATAAAAAGCGTTTTATTATAATATAAATAAATACATGTTTGATAATAACTCCGGGGAATGAGGTGTTCGCTTCAAAGTTATTTCTTAAGTACCTATGTTTTGTAAGTAGTTTGTACAACCTATTTTTTTGTATAATTTACTTCGATAAAAAAAATCCAGCTGGGTTTCTTGCTTATTCTTCCCAGGGACTAAGGTTTTTTTTGAAACCGGTAGCAAAAGTAAAAAAAAAATACTTTCAAAAGGAATTGCATATAAATCCACCTTGAATAACTATAATGAATTACCTTATTAAATTTATTGAACATTACCTTGTAGGGGCGATGTGAATGTCCTCTACCCCATATCATACCGTGGCTATCGTAACAGGCTACAGTGAGACTAATCAGGCGATGGCAGCAGTTCCTGCTGATTTCTGCGAAACTGGTCTTTTTACGTGGTAGAGTCACGCTGCAGCTATATTATGGTTATAGCATAAATAGGTTGGCTCGACCGGGGAAGGATCACGCTCTCACAGAAAACCAGCGCAAAATAGCAGCTTAATGCTGCTTTATTTCGTATGGTGAGTGTAGAGAACCGGAGACCCGTTTTACTGGAGGGAGACATTCCATCTTAGTTCTCACGGATGACATCACATCTGCATTTTGTTTCTTAATCGAATGTAGATGTCTATGGGCCACAGCAACCACTTTACATCAGGTGGACTGTGTAATCGTTTGTCACCCTATCCTATAAAAAAAAAACGTGACAACTATAGCAAATATCCCTCTTACAAAGCAATCTCTGGGAGAAGCCTGCGTTCAGCAGTAGACACGATATATTAAATAAAACATATGTTCTATCATTGAAGTAATATGTACTTACGTACTAGAACAGCTATCTCAAAAAAAAAATGTGCGCTACTCTGTGTTCGCACGTTTGGTTTTTTTATCATACAATAAACGTAGGTAGAATGATCCGTAGGTAATAGTAGATTGTATTGTTAAACAGGTAAATTATATCAAGAACAATATTTAACATTTGTCATTTATTTTGTATATTATATTTTCATATTACATAAAATTATATCACAATTACATTTTAATGATATTTTTATCTGAATGTTTTAAAAGTTATCTGTGTCAAATATAAAAAACGTACTAAAGGTATGTTTAACGAAACTTATTAACATAACATTTAAATTACAAATATATTTATTTAAATTAGAATAAGAGTCGTTCATAAATGCTGTGCACGCGAGAGTTAAAAATGGACGAATTTATACCACTTTGACTTTGATGTGGAAACCTAAAAATAAAATAAAAGAGTAATAAGCAGATTTAAACATGAAAATTTTTGTATATTTATAATAACTTATATATGTTTCTACAAAAAAATGTGTATGATAATATATTCGTCCTATACCTAAGTACCCACAGAAATGTCGCATCTGAACATATTAATTTCATAATCTATATTCCATGACATGAAATGGCGTCTTAGGAATAATTTGTTTTATTATGAATGTATAATATTTTTTTTATTGAATAAGTATCTCATTAACCGATGAAAAGTAATTCCATGGTTTTTACTGAATTTTCTTGAATTATTTGTGGAATATCTAAGTCCACACGACGGCATATTTTTATCAAGAGATTTTTTTTTAATTAACACAACACGTGACAACTCTTCAAGCGCCTAGCGAGTGACTGATCAAAGTGCGGTGTATGCACCGCAGTTGAGTGGAACAGAGTAGCTGAATGCAGTGTCGCCTCTAGTACGTAGTACATAATAGCTCAATGTATTCTATAATGTTTTCTTATATTTACGGGAACAACTACACATTGATTAAAAAAGTACTTTTGCGTATTTTATCGCGTTTTATTTATTTTATTTTTAATTCCCGACGTTTCGGCTGCTTTCCAGAACCCATGATCATGGGGGATTGAGGTAACTGACGTCCCGATGTCACTGTTAACCCGGAGTACCTTCAGCTTTTTAATTATTGTTTTTGGTCCGATCTTCGCAGAATGAATTTACTATGTTTTGAAGTCTTGCAGTGGTATGCTTGGATTTAGTTTTAATTTTATTTATTACAGGGTCCCAAGCAGATGGTAGTACCCAGCCTCCTTCTCTATTGAAGTTAGAATGTTTTTAAGCTATTGCATAGCTTCTATCGCGGGCCTTGAGCGCGGGGACCGAATCCAGAAATTCTGTAACGAAAAAAAACCTCACGCTCCCCACTCCGACGGGCACGGAGGTGTGACTTGAAGGCCGTGCATTGTCTAACGTCGTTTCTTTTCGGCAGTCTTCGACACGGTGTTTGTGTGCGTGCAACTAGACGTATTGTACGACTCTACGAAGCTCGCACGAATCTAGACGAGCTGCTCCGAAATCGGACGAATACATAAGCAGCTGTTTATGAGAAAGTATATAGGTGTATAGGTATTTATGTACAACAGTGAATAGCTGTACTTGTAAAATTTGTGTATAAAGTGTTTTAAATATGAATGAACAAAGTGCATTTGCTTTGATTGCGGCGACCGAATCAAGAAATTCCGTAACGAAAATAAACCTAACACTCCCCACTCCGACCGGCACAGCGGTGCGGCTTCCTTATACATATAAGTATACAATGTACTCTGTGGGTGCGGCGTTGAAAGCCGTACATCGTCTAACGTCGTTTCAGTTCGGCAGACTTCGGCACGGTGTTTGTGTGCGTGCGACTTCACGTATTTAACTTCTCATTTATTCAATAAAAGAAAAAAAATTGTTTTCTTATCGGTCACCACGCTCAAAAAGTGTAACTTGAATTAATATCAAAGAAAGAAAAACAAAGAAAAAAAACTGCATAAATAAAATAAATAAATAATTATAATTACATAAGTTGATAAAAATGCTATGCAATAGCTTTACCGCAGCAGTCCCCGGGTGCCACACGTCTTTTTTTTTAAATTTCAATAGCCTCACGTATCATCCTTGGTAGGAATTGATGTTCTTTCGCGAGGATTTGTGGTCTATCATATCTGATGTAATGGTTGGGTCCGTTTAGGATATGATCACAAACTGCAGACTTCCCGGAACGTTGATGCTTCGCGTCAGCTATGTGGCACCCGAAACGTCGGGTATTAAAATCAGAATATATTAAACGCGATAAAATCCGTAAAAGTGCTTTTAATCAATATTATATTCTTTTAACACCAGTCCCACATAAACGTGTTAAAAAAACTCTAACCCTTTAAAGCAAAAGAAAAGTAGCGGCCTTAAGACGACACAACGAAAAGGCTATCGCCGTACTGATCCGAGTGAATACATAATTGCTATCAAAACTTGAAAAATGGCCGTCATAAGGTCTATAATTGCGTAGCGCCCGCGACGGTTAAAAGCGCTTAGAACTTCTCAGAAACCTTAAAATATATTTTTTAAAAATTATTGATTTAAGTAATCAAAATAATGAGCAAGTAAATTATGAATATTTATGTTATGAATATATTTGAGTGATTCTCAAGCATATAGATTAAGTAATTTCGTTGTAATTTCAACTATAGTGACTTTTTAGAGGTGTTTTCGCAGATAATTATGATCGAGTCAAAATTATACAATCGTGTTTTTGAACAATCAAATTCAAGATAAGGACATGAATTTACCTATACCAAAATTTCACTTTCGTTAGTGGTGTCATAGTCCTATACTATTCGATGAAAGGAGATGCATTTTTTCACGGTATCGCCTTAAAACTTGATATTTCAAGAGCAAATCGAGTTGAATCCCCACCAAAACCGAAAAAATTGTGATTCACAATTTCAAGAACTAATATTTATGTAAAACTTCATATACACATGTCTTTATACACACATCTGTTTCTTAAATAGATTTTGCAAATAGTTTATACAACCATCTTGTTGAAGAATTTGCTTCGAGAAAAAGCCCAGTTGGGTTTCTTGTTGGTTCTTCCTATTTTATTTTATTTTATTCATGGTAAATATACGCGTCAGAGAAAGGGAGAGAATTGATGCGTTCGAAATGTGGTGCTGGAGGCGAATGCTGCGAATACCGTGGACTGCGAAGCGCACAAACGTGTCAATCCTATCAGAACTCAAGATCAAGACGCGTCTTTCCACCACATGTCTTCAGCGCATCCTCAGCTATTTTGGTCATATCTCTCGTCGCGGGGACGAAAGTATTGAGAAATTGATAGTTGTTGGAAACGTAGAGAGAAGAAGGCCCAGAGGTAGATCTCCGAACCCGGTGGTCTGACCAAGTCGAAGAAGTCGGTGCGCGAAACTTCTACGACGCTCTCCGTATGGCTAACGATAGGACCCGGTGGAGAGAGATCATAAACAATAAACTTACTCTCCGTGATGGTGATCACGATCCTCAGTCATGAGGAACCGACTAGATATGTGTGTGTGTGTGTGTGTGTGTGTGTGTGTGTGCATGTGCGTGCGTGCGTGCGTGCGTGCGTGCGTAAAGAAATGAAGTAGGTGTAAGAAAAAGGTGAAATCAGAAATCACACAAATTTTGTACTTCAATACGACCAAAATCAATGTATTTAAAGTCAATTAAATACGCGTTATAAAAGACAACTCAAAAATTACTGGTCAGATCTTGATCACTATATGGGACCACACAAGAAGCACCAGCTTTCAGTTAAAAAAAGAATCGTCAAAATCGGTTCACCCAGAGAAAAGTTATGGCGTAACACACTTGACAAAAACATACATTCGAATTGATAACCTCCTCCTTTTTAACACTCCATTACGCGCGCCCCTGTTTGGGACGCGAGTGGTCGCGCGCTCTACATATATTTTGTGTAAAGATTTTACAGGAACAATAAACAAATATAAAAATAATTCAATATCATATGAAAACAAACTTTAATAAGAAACTAAAATAGACGAAACATAACTGTTATTAGGCACTTAATATCAGACTTCTTGTGAATTTTGAGAAAAATCAATGATTTTTTGGCATCAAACCTTCTCAGTCTCCTTTTTTTACTCGCTCATATCTTCCATACAGTCTTTATCATTTTTACAACAGTCAAGGCATTGTGGAACTTGGTGTTTAGGACGAATCCACTTTTTAACGGTGTCACATTGTTTTCTAGTGGACTTATTGCGCGCTCTGCCACAAAAGGAGCGTTTCCCGACTCGACCAGTATTGGGGAGTTGTGCTGGGCATGGTTGTAATTCCAATGACTCTTTCATGCCCAAAAGCATTTTCCCTTTCATTTTCAATGATTTTGGAATACTTTCAATATTTATTCTGCGTTGTATGCATGGCTATCCCATGTGTTTATCCCATACTTTGCTGGTTGCTTCATCAGTAATAATTTCTTCCAACCATCTCAAAATATATGTCATCATTGTGCGAAATATAGTTACTTCAGTTAAAAATAATATCAAACAAAAAAAAATTCATAATAACAATATTTATACATAATATAAACACTTACATAAAATAAAAACGATAGGTAAACTTGCGACAAAAATGACACGCGAGTGCTCGCGCGCTCTACTATTGTAGAATTTTAGTTTTGGTGCGAAATTTCTAACAAGTGCGATCGCGCAGTTTGCCGAAAGGGTACTAATTGTGATCACCAGCTAGTAATAGAGGAATACTATGAGTGTGTGCATTAGACACCCACAATTAATGTTAAAATCCCACGAAATGCATGCCTGTTCTACAATAGTAGAACGCGCGACTAATGGAGTGTTAAAGTCGGTAGAAAATAAATATAAATTTAATAAGCGTATGTACAGAGAGTAAATTACTATTAGTTTATTATAATATTTCATCGTATTTAAAAAAATAGATGTAAATAAGTTACCATTACAGCCTATATTCAAATTTTAGCAACATTTTCAAGGAACATGCAGACTAAAGCTTAATTTTCCTCAACTTTGGCATCCAGATCGTAATCTGACATTCGTGTAACTTCGTTTAACTAACTTGAAACATGACACGGACAATTGGCTATTTAACACAGAAAAAAACCTGCTGACGTCGCTTTATCCGTCAGTTACGAGCGTGCAAGAGAAAGGCTTACCAGATCAAATGATACTTGGGGCAAGCGTGAAACTGTTGTAAAAGTTACTTGACGATTTGTTGATGATATCGTGTTTTTTCAACTTATTTTATATTTCTGACGTGTTTTTATAGAATAAGGGTGACAAACGAGCACACAGTCCACCTGATGGTAAGTGGTTGCTGTGGCCCATATACATCTACATCTATCCTCGATTACGTATCAAAATGCAGATACATTGTCACCCGTGAGGACTAAGATGGAATGCCTCGTTTCCAGTAAAAGGGGTCTCCGGATCTCACTCACCATACGAAACACAGCAGTATTAAGCTGCTATTTTACGTTGGTAATCTGTGAGAGCGTGGTCTTGTCCCGTTCGTGCCAACCCATTCGTGCTACAACCGTAATATAGCTGTAGCGTTGCTCTACCACGTGTAAAAAATGTTGGTGTCCATATACTGTTTTATTTACCCTCCGTTGCCTCATACGATATATATATACATATATATACATATATATACATATATATATATATATACATATATATACATATATATACATATATATATATATATATATATATATATATATATATATATATATATATATATATGTATATATACATACGCAACATCCTAATATCTCATCAATAACGTGGACTATTTTCTAGAATAGCTCGAATGTGTTCTCTCTTACACGTAAGAAAAATATAATCGTTCACCCACGTCAAAGAACTGAAGTGAAGCCTCAACGCTCCGGGGAATAAGCAACCAGTGACCATTTGTAAGAAGGTCCCGGTCATTATTATCACATTTGATAGATCACAATTCGTCGCAAAATATCACTAATTCCTACCAACTACCGCTGTGCGAATGATTCGCAGGCTTATTGCAGTTATAATACATACTAATTACGATAAAGATTACTAGGTATTGAATAAATCTTATTTTATGGATTTTATTTAACTTATTTTTAATTTCCGACGGGTTCGGGTACTTTACAGCACCCATGGTAACGAGGGCGACTGAGGTGTTTAACGTCTCATAGTTAGCCCGGTTACTTTCAGTTATTGCATATTAATGTGTGGTCCGCTCTACAATAGTTTTAAATTAAATCATAAACCGACAAGATTTGTGACTGACAATAACGCCATGTAATGCTCAATGATGCTGAGAGAAACATATTATCTGGGTTGAGCTGTTTGTAAGTACAATAAAAAAATATTATAGCGTGAAAAGCTATGATGTACGCGAACGGAAACCAAAGCGATTCCAAAGTGTTGCGCTTTGTTAATTTGGTAACGGAACTATAAGAAACTGAGTAAGGTTTTTATGTATGTATGACGTATGTAAGAATTGCACCTGAAATGTTGATAAATTCGGGTAAATTACAAATATTTAAGTTTATCACTCAATCTCCAGTTGAGTCAACGCCACTGTGTCAAGTTAAAACGGCGATGTCGGTTTTGCGAATTCATCAGATAAGACAGTTTTAATCCATGTCAGGGTTGTATGCGTTGTTATCTATGTATACTTACTGCTTCTTCCTGTATATTATTCTCTTATTCGTCATAATAATGGCTATAGTGAGATCTGAATACCAGCGTAAAATAGCAGTTCAATGCCGTTGTGTTTCGTATGCATATGGTGAGTGTAGAGAACCGGAGACCCTTTTTACTGGAAACGAGGCATTTCATTTTAGTCCTTACGGCTGACAACGCATCTGCATTTTGATTCGTAACCGAGGATAGATGTAGATGTCTATGGGCCACAGCATCCACTTACCATCAGGTGGACTGTGTGCTCGCTTGTCACCCATAACCTATATAAAAAAATCTTTGGTTAAAGGCAAATAGATTGTGACAGCTGCGATATAGATATATATATATATATATATATATATATATATATATATTTATATGTGGTAGAGCCATGCTGCAGTTATATTAGTAGTATAGTTGTAGCACGAATGGGTCGGCTCGACCGGGGAAGGACCACGCTCTCACAGAATACCAGCGTGAAATAGTAGCTTAATGCTGCTGTATTTCGTATGGTGAGTGTAGAGAACCGGAGACCCTTTTTACTGTAAACGAGGCATTCCATCTTAGTCCTCACGGGTGACAACGCATCTGCATTTTGATTCGTAATCGAGGATAGATGTAGATGTCTATGGACCACAGCAACCACTTACCATCAGGTGGACTGTGTGCTCGTTTGTCACCCTATCCTATAAAAAAAAATCTTTATGCATATGCCTCTCTGTAAAGTTGAAATAACTACCTTTTATCGTGCTCAGGGGGTTATAGCATCGAGAATTAGCAGCACAAGCTTGCTGTGTTTCGTATGGTGACTGTAGAGAACCCGAGACCCTTTTTTTACTGGTAACGAAATATTCCATCTTAGAGCCGATCCTCATTTGCGGTTCACAGTTCGTTCTCGGTCCGATCTCGGTCTGATTTATTATAATGGAATGCGATTCGATCGAAACTTGACTGTTACGTATAGTATGAATGCAGACAGATATTTTTTACTTGATATTATTTTATCAGACCAAGAACGAATTGTGAACGATATTTAAATGAGCATCGGCCCTTAGTCTGCAAGGGTATAAAACGCATCTGTATTTACTGTTCAAAACACATCAGCATTAAGTTGCTATTTTTACCCTGCTGTTCTTTGAGAGTGTGGTGGGTTCCCGGTCGAGCCGATCCATTTGTGCTACAACCATAATACAACTCTAGTGTTTCTCTACCGTGTATAAAAATATATGATAAGCGAGAAATATCAACGAAGATTCCGGTATAGTGTACTTTAACGGTTGTTCGAACCAGTCCAGTTTAACCCCCAGAAGACACAAGTTTGCGCCTTAACCGCTAAAAAGAACCCCTTTGTCGTATCTCGACGGAGATACGACAAAGGGGTTCTTTGAGGAGATACCTCAGTTTCAAAGCGTCTCTTGTTGCCTCAGCCAGTATCGGAATCCTCGGCGTCGACATACCGAGTGACGTGCAGTTTCGTGGTCACTTGGAAGAGAAGGCCAAATTGGCCTCTAAAAAGCTTGGCGTGCTCAGCAGAGCGGGACAGTATTTCATGCCGGCACACCGCCTGCAACTTTACAAGGCGCAGGTTCGGCCGCGCATGGAATACTGTTCCCAACTCTGGGATGGAGTTCCCAAGTACCAGCTCCTTCCACTTGACCGCATCCAGCGCAGAGCGGCTCTAATAGTCGACGACCGAGTGCTTTCCGATCGGCTCGATTCGCTGGCGCTGCGAAGAGATGTTGCATCTCTTTGCATTTTCTTTCGCATATACCATGGAGAGTGCTCTGAGGAATTGGTCGCAGCCGCCACATTTCGTGAACGCACTACGCGGCAAACGTCCCGATACCATCCACACCATCTGAATGCTTGGCGGTCCACCACTGAACGTTTCAAAAGGAGTTTTCTTCCGCGTACGACCTCTCTGTGGAATAGTTTACCACCGGCGATTTTTCCGGACCGATACGACCTGGGGACCTTCAAGAAAAGAGCTTACTCCTTTCTAAAGGGCCGGCAACGCATCTGCAATTCCCCTGGTGTTGCGGTTAATCATGGCCGACGATAGTCACTTAACATGTGTGATTCAAAACAACATGTTAATAAAATATAATAGTAATTATGCTAAATACTACTGAGCTATAATCGAAGTAAAACTTGTATCCTATAGTTTGCCATATAGTATGTTCTAACTTCTAATTATATCTGTAGTCTGCACCTTGTTAAATTAACTATTGAAAATGTCTTTGGTGCTATCTAATATTTGTTCATTAGAAATGTCTATAATGTTATGAAATAAAAAGTCTGCGTTTATGTATTATCTTATTTACGCTAAGTCAGAAGGAAAGGTAGACCGTTGTTGTGCGAGAATGTTTGTGAACGTCTTGATAATTCGGGAGTCTGAACTGTATTACGTCAACCCTATGAATGCTATCTTATTTTTGTAGGGTATCTCAACATGCAAACTTTGTATGATTGCATGTTCTTGACAGCGACCGGAAAAGAAATGTTTTATTTTTTATTGAGGCTTATATGTGCATGTGTTCGTCCAGCGGCAAACTTTTACGTGATGGTAAAGTATGTCAAGTGTATGTCAAGAAGTTGACCATGAATTTTGCGTCACTTGAATGTACCAAACGTCCGTCTACATATATTCTTCTTTAAACTGAGAATAGATGGTAAATTCTCTAACGTCAACTCCACTACATACAAGCGTTTGATTTATTAATATTTTCTTTTCCTTTGTTCTAGATAGCTGAAACCGTGACAGAGGACAAGCAACGATACATATGTTCAACCACCTTCTCATTATGGGAAGTGCAGAGGGACCAGACGTAAAACCACATTTACCAATGGCGGAGAACGATAAGAAATCCATCAAGAGCATTCTGAAGAAGCCGTTCCAGGTGCTCTTCCAAAAGGACAAAAAGAAAGAAAAGAAACAAGTGATTGTTGAAGAACAGAAACCAGCTGCAATTAAATCGCCGCCAAAAGTAACGCCCGTGTCGGTACTTCTGGAAAACTTTCAGAAGTTACAAATAGACAAGAAGAAGGAAGAAGACGAAGAGGACGAGTTTAAAAACTTCTCCTTCAAAGTTGTAGAAGAGGAAATTGATAAAACGCAAGCTCGGGCCGATTCGCACTCTTCTGAGGACAGCGGTTTCTCTGAGAAAAGCACCACAGAAGCCGATTCAGAAGATGAGAAGGAGAAACAGTTGATAGACGCGCTGAAAGATTTGACAGTAGAAACAGAAGATGAAAAGGAGAAAAAGAAAAGGAAGGTACAAACTGTGTTTGTTTCAAGAGGTCCCATTAGGAATAAAGTAGGTGATCATGGAGCTTCGTCGCATCCATACAATGCCGGACACCAGACGACAGCCGAGAATGTCTACAGACAGGTAAAGATTGTTAATTAATATAAAAATTATGTATTAATTGATGAATGATTGTAAAAATTAAATATATGGTCGTACGAATATTTGCCTGACGCCTAGCGCCATCTATTAATACTTATTTGAACTACGATGTGATCGGCGACCGGCGTGATCTGTAGATTGGTCAGCGACTAGCCCACGGCTGCAAGGATCCGTTTGTCATGACAAACAAGCTTCTAGTCCGCCTGATGGCTAACTTCAAGGTTTTTATTATGTTATAACCCGTGAGGACTAAGATGAAATCCCTCGTTTCCAGTAAAAAGGGTCTCCGGTTCTCTGCACTCACCATGCGAAACACAGCAGCATTAAGCTACTATTTTACGCTGGTAATCTGTGAGAGTTCTGTGTTCATTATAAGGATTCCGCTTGGGTAAGTAACCAACCTCTTATGCATCTTTCCCGCTAAGCAGCGGTGCCTGCACTGATGTATAATTACATATATACATCTGAAGTATAGGTGTAGTGAGCCGGGATAACATGCTATGAACGGGTTATGAAAGGATATTGAGAACGTTTGGTGATGAAAGTATAAATGAGGATGGTGAAAGCCTCCTCACCATCAGTGAGGAAAAGAATTTTTTTGTGGTGATAACTTTCTTTCGTCGTAAGAAGATTTACATGTATACATGGGAAATAAGTGATGAAAGCAGTATGATATATTTTATAATTGTGGATGAAAGAATGAAGAGCTTAGTGGTAAATACAAGGGTTCACCGGGTGTCCAACGTAGAGACGGATCATTACTCGATCTTATCCCGAATTAATAGTCTAATCAGATGTTGGGGACATCGGACATCTGTGTCTACCACTGGTTTAGAACAGAGAGGCAATAAGTTGAAAGTCATTCCATCTTAACAATAAATGGTGGTAACTCACCTGTAGCTTTCTTTGTTGAAAGTTGGAAAAGTTGAAGTGATAAACGAACTTACTCGTACAATCCTCAATCCTGAACTGCCACCAAAACTCACTGAGAAATATTCAGTTGCAGATTATCCCTAAGGCAAACTCAGCACTTTCCTAGGGATGCAATGTTACAAAAGAGTGCACGCGTAAGTTTCTAAACGAAAAAAAGTACTTATTTACTTACATAAAAATAAAAATCATACTTTCTATAGAGACGTAGAGCTCGCTAAATTGCCCTCACTTTCCCATCACATTTTATCCACGCCCACTTGTTAAAGGTTCACGTTTTCTAATTAAATAATAACATAGTATGTTTAATATAATTTATGTTCAAAATAAGTTGTTATAATTTATAATATTGCCCGCTAGAGGGGCGCAGATGAAGTGCTAGCTTAGGGCGCTGTCGATAATTAATTCGCTTCTGCATATAATCCATCATAATTGGTACATCACCTCTATCGAAAGCCATAAGATCTTTTTGGCTCAAACTTAGTCGCCTGTTGTCGAAAGCGACCACACGTTACCTTTCTTCTCATTGTTTAGCCTTAAATATAATATTCCTCGCAAATTAATGTATATTTTTTTAATTCTCCTTTCACAGATAAACCAAATCAACAAGCAAACATTCTCCGGTGGCCAAGTGCTCACCAAATGCACACCAACAGACTACTTGTCCGAAATCAACTACGTATTAAACCAGGTGGAGAAGAATGTGCAGAACTCCGCCCAGAACTCCGTACAAGAGCAGGAAAGCAACTGGCAAGTCGCCATGGAGTTTCTCGAGAAATCCACGGAGCCCAAGAACATCCTACACGACTTCCCGCAAACACAGTTGACCCAGGGCTTCAGCGTCGTAAACAGCTACCAACCAAGCTTACCGGAACCGAACCCGATCGAGGAGTTCTCGAACGCAAACCACGCGGCGTACGATGAGTTCACCGAATTAGGGTTTACATCGATTACCGATTACGTCGAAGAGGACAACACTAGTCGGATAGATAAGACATCGATATTCCCTACGCCGCCGCGTTCGGAAAACATACCCAGCCCTATGTCGGACACTGCCTACAATCAGTCCCACTCGGAGTACACTTTATCCCCCGAAATATCTTCCCCACTCTCCAATAGTGATAATGAAAAATATCAGGATATTGCACCATTCGAGATGAGCCAACAGGACTATCCAAGTTGTGTCACCGATATGGAAGGCGACACTTTCGACAGATCCAGGAAGGAGAGGACCTCGACCTCATCGATGACGATGAAGCAGTACAAAGACATGCAAAAGGACATATCGTCAAGTTTCTCCAAGAAGGAGTGCTGCCAGATTAGCAGGAAGACCTGCAAGCAGATATTCCTAGAGCATATGGAGAAACTAAAGATGGAAGATAGGCGCGATCTATGCGTGAAAGTCGCGGGTCTGGATTTGAAGACTGCTTATGGGTGAGTATTATATTATTTATAAGATCATCTCAAACTCATCACTCTCACCAGTCTTGTCAACCTTAATCATAGGCGCAGAGTAGCCAGCTTCTCGGCGTTCTACAGAAAACATTACGTGCTTGGTAGTTTATTCTCATGTTAAACACTCACTACATACCTGCAATGTGTAGACAGAGAAACCTATAGACTAATGATTAGCGTGGCCTCGAGTGAGAAAGGGCGATAACGTGGTTTTGGGTTATACAATAATCTTTAAGGCTTTTAAACATATTTAGATAAAAATTTTAATTGTTTTAAGAACTGAACTGAACAAGATTCACCAATCTTAAGTTCACAGAACACTTTTTTCTCACTTAAACCAACTTGTAAACTCCTTAGATCGCTACGAACTGTCAAAGTTGTTTAGCAAAGTGTAGTTTGCTAAACAAAAAAACCGGCACGGAGGGACAAACAATCACACCGCTCTGTCTCATATCTATGCAAGACATTTTATCTTTTTCGTGTGCGAATGCGAAAGAAGGCGTCAATTTGTCTAGAGGTTTCTCTGTCTACGCTGCAATGCCATAAATCATCGATGCGCTAGGGGTAGTTGATTCTTGCTTCACTATGTCTGCCGTAAGTGCAACAGAGAGCGCAACAGGCGCCGTCCCGTTTCTCCATTTTATTGCACCGCGGGTACTATAATGTTTAACATTAGTATAGTAAACATTAGAGTGAGCAGGTAGGCATTACATAATTTTATTCCTCTCCCTCATTTACACCATCAGACAAACAGATGGTTGACATGTCTCCATCAATTTGTTGTTAATATCCCACGCATTGGAACCAAACGGCGTTCTTCGTCTTATGTATGGCGTACAGTAAGGCACTTGTTCACTCAAGGAACAATTTTGCAGGTGCCTTTCCATCCGAGTATTTTTATACGTGGTAGAGCCATGCTGCATTTATAATAATTATAATAATAATAATAATGTCCTCCAGACCGAATTTCGGTCACGGCGGCCTGCCTCAACAGAGGCTAGCCATCGGCGCAGGACAGTATTATAGTGCGTAAGTGTATGCGCAAGCACAGGTGCACTCTCTATTTCCTCATTTTCATAATCCGATGGGACGGTAAACCGACACGACCGGAGAGAAATTAGGCGCAGGACCAACGGCTTTACGTGCTTTCCGAAGCACGCGGGTGAGGCACCGCGAACTTCCTGGCTCTGGGCAGCTACTGAGAATTTATTGACATATTTATTGAAATTATTGACAGAAAAACTCAATAATCGGTTTTTCGGCCCGACCCGGGATTCGAACCCAGGACCTCATGATCAGCAGTCACTACTACAATATGAATACCAGCGTGATATAGTAGCTTAATGCTGCTGTATTTCGTATGGTGAATGTAGAGAACCGGAGACCCTTTTTACTGGAAACGAGGCATTCCATCTTGGTCCTCACGGGTGACAACCCATCTGCATTTTGATTCGTAATCGAGGATAGATGTAGATGTCTATGGGCCACAGCAACCACTTACCATCAGGTGGACTGTGTGCTCGTTTGTCACCCTGTCCTATAAAAAAAAACAACCACTAGACCAACGAGGCAGTTATATTAGTAATATGGTTGTAGCACGAATGGGGCTGCTCGACCGGAGAAGGACCACGCTCTCACAGAATACCAGCGTGAAATAGTAGCTTAATGCTGTGGTGTTTCGGATGGTAAGTGTAGAGAATCAAAGACCCATTTTGCTGGAAACGAGGCATTCCATCTTAGTCCTCACGGGTGACAACGCATCTGCAATTTGATTCGTAATCAAGGATAGATGTAGATGTCTATGGGCCACAGCAACCACTTACCATCAGGTGGACTGTGTACTCGTTTATCACCCTATGCTATAAGAAAAAGATCAGTCTAGGTGTCTTCAACGCAGTAGTAATGATAGTAGTAGCAGCTATAGTCGATAGACAAAATGAAGAATGTAATGATCCCTATTGAAATTAAAATAAAAAGATCGCAGTCCAACTGATGGAAGTGGTAATAGCTATGATTTATTTATTTATTTTATCTTCAAGGGAAACATACATAATTTTAGTCTATTACATAACACATATTAATCTTACATTTAACAATAAAGTTTCCACAGTTAAGTAACCATAGAACACTATTACTCCTATCGGAGAAGAACGACAACTTCATACAAAATTTAAGAAATGATATATATAACCACTAGCTCCATCTATCGTCAGCCTCCTGCACTTCTCATGTGGCGGGAAAATTCGAATGTGGTCTTTTTGTTTTTTTTATTTGAGGTATTTTTGGGGTGCCTATCCCAGCGCTAAATAAAAGAACAAAAATAACAAAATTTCTATTTATTTATTCAAAATAAAAATACAAATTAAAATAAAAAACATACATAGGTAACTTAAGAAACAAAATTTCTCCAGTGGCTTAGTTCTTTCTATAAAGACATTTGATGGGTTTAAACATGAAAAGAAAATCAATATTGATTACAACATTTCAGTTACATACGTAAACAATGATAAACCATTTAAATTAATATAAATGATAATATGCACAATCACAAATCACAGAATGTCTACAATGACCAAAATATCAATATTTTAATCAAAAACAAGTTAACTAATAAATAAGCTCCTACACACAAGTGCAAAGTGCAACATTCACAAATAATAATTTTGTTTTGATAATATTTGGTTGTCTATCTATTTCCCTGAATTGACACTAAAAATTTTGTCTCTATATTATATGCAATATATTAAGTATTGAATGCAGCTTATAAATAGAATAATTTAAATTCAAAATTATTATAAATTATTTTATCCATAACCAATTATTATAAATTAGTTGAAAGAATTAACAGGATTCATTCTATTGTATGTGGTCTGTCCATCCATGTTAGATCCAGATGAGGGTCATATGAATAATCATCATCATCTTCATTACAGTCTATCAAAGTCCACTCCTGAATATAGTAATCCTCATATAAAATATCTGAGTTATCCTTAAAGAAAATTATATACTTACATACCATATTACCATATACACTTTACTTACATCACATGGGACTGCAGTTCTTAAGAGCTTTTTCTTGGTTGCCATTATTAAATTAACCATCATGAAAATGTTTTTCACACAGCATTCTGGGCTTATTATGTTGCTTTGTCTGGAAAGCTAAAGTAGTATACTGCTCTTGGGAAGGAATATAATATTTCGCCCATAATCTACAGCTGAAAACAAAAGATATAATTATTAAATACAAGTATTATCAAAGTAGGTCCAATGGTTTACAAACCAATAATTTGTTTTTAAATGGTAAAAGAGAAACAATAAGATTTACTTTAAGGTCAGAACTTATTAAATAGTGTATAATATGTATATTGTATACGTACCGCAAAATATACTTTACTGCGAATTTCGGAAACCTAAATAATTTAATGTTGTCAATGATTGGTATGCTGTTGCACTTAGAACGCTTTTTCTATTTTCTTTATCCGCCATTGCAGCGTAATTTTTAAGAGTCACTATTTCGTATTTCACTACGAATCATTGACTAACACATTGCACATCATATAAACGAAGGACATGAATCTCAACTCAACATCGTAAACTTGCAAAATCTTAGGAAAAGACACAAGCAAAAAAAAACATAACAATCAATCATGAACAACAATAATTTATACGGCGGCGCCATATTATGAGAAATATACTCATTTAGGTATTTTGGTGCTACCAGTAAAAAATATAATTTTCTACTCATTGCAAATCAAAACAAAAAGAAAACATTTATTTTTCTTTTACTGTTAAGGATAGGCTAATATAATAATGTAGAAAAATACGACAGGCATAGTTATCTTCCTATGGCTTATTATTTCTGTATTCAAAAATTTTGAGTGTAATTTATCTTTAGCAAAATCTTACTAATTATGAAACAAGACCTTTATCTGACAAATGGCAATAATAAAATTCAGCCCCCGTAGGTATTTCATTCTGTCCATACAGAGTTGACCAGGCCTGTAAGTAACGCATCGACAACAAGCGAACACCATGTCATAAAAACTAAAGTGAAGTTAAGTCAAAGTAATGTGTGATATTAAAGAGAAATGATAATTTAGCTATTAAGTTAACTATTAGCTATTACAGCTTCAATTTCCTTTTTAAACTGTCGATATGATAGAGAAAATATATCGACATGTGAAAAGTTGTTATTATAAGAATTACATGCACGAGTTATAAAATTGTTCTTGCCATATTTTGTGCGCGTAGTAGAAGTACAAAATAAAAGTTTCTTTCTAGCACTTATCCTTTGGCATCTGAAATTTATTTCACTTAGAAATGGTATGGAGTCGACCCTATTATGAATGATTTTATATTAAAACATCTGATGCTTCAGAAAATTATTGTGAATCTTTTCAATTGACTCTATATAAATATTATATTGAGGATTCCAAACTGTTGAGCAATATTCTAATATTGAGCGGATCAACGAGTTATATACAAAATAATTAGGGTTGAGGGCTTTTTAAAGTATTTAGTAATTCGTAAGACAAATCCAAGCATATTATATGACTTGTTAAATATTTTATCAATATGAGATTTAAATATTAATTTTTGATCCAAATACACGCCCAGGTCCCGCAACTCGGTTACCCGACGTACATCGTTTATTTTATAATCAAATTCTATAGGTCTGTTTTTTCTGCTGGTACATTAGATAGAATAAATAGTTCTACTTGCGGCGGCGTCGACTGACGGGGTTGAGGAGTGCGAAGGCCGTCCCATGCATGCGTCGTACTTGTAAACAACTCCCTGGTCGAACCGCCTAGCCAATGACCTACCGATCATATTTCATGATTCGAGGTCAACGGGAAGTACCCTATAATGTTTATATCTTTACCCGTTTCTGAGAAAAGGGGTCTTGATAAACACTCTATTATGCCGTCACGCCCCTTATACGCCGGGCCGCCTCTCTCGACTCTCTTATGTGTGCGTGCGCGTATACAATACACTTCGTTGCTTCTCTGCCTGAGTTGAATACAGCGTGTGACTCTGACTTTCTATTAGATTACGAGTTTAATATACTTGTATGACACATCTTGTATTTCTTATATAAAGTAAAATATTATTGTTTTTAAAAGGTAAAGTAAACATATTTCTTTATTAGATTATATACGCAATAAACTCTTAAACTACTAAATTAATTGCCATGGAATTTTGTACACCGTGTGCAGTTTGGTCCAACTTGGAGAGATAGGATAGTTTTTTATTCCGATAAGTGACCTTCAATATTACTTATTGCTAATTTAAGAATTTTTTATAGGAAGTGTCGTAGGAAAGGCCAGAACGACGTCTGCCTGACCAGATAGTTTACTGTTAAATTCTGCCATCAACTGTGAAGTTTAACATTGCAATTGCAATCCCCGAATTCATAGCAGGACATTTTACCTGCAGACTTACAAGAATAATACTTTTTTTTACAACCCGATAATAAGAATGTGTCGACTTTACAATGAGATATCCATGAAAGACTCCGGTTTGGATATTTTTGACCCAAGATTAAGGATATTCAAAAGCGCAGTAAAGAAGCTCACAGTCATACACACTCATTCCCATATTACATAGATTTATATTTGTTTTTTATATTATGTAGTAATGTACGGCATTAATATTGTTAAGCGTAGATTTGATCTCTCCTGTAGTAAAATATGAAGATGATGTGTCAAAATACTTAGGAAAACAATCTATTGCGTTATATAGCTTGTTAAGAGATATTAAAGAATGGGTTTGAACATTCGAGTTATCATATCGTTTTGAGTTTTGATATGTCCGTATCCTAGACTTTGATTATATACCTGTATATATAATCAAAGGTCCTTGACTTGTAAATCGATACTGTAGTCATAAAACAGGTGACTGCCTCGTTGGACTTGTGGTTGTAAACGTGACTGCTGATCATGAGGTCCCGGGTTCGAATCCTGCCAGGAAGTTGGTCGGCGCGCCTGATCTCTGCGCCTGATCTCTCTCCGGTCGTGTCGGTTTATCGTCCCATCGGAATATGAGAGTGAGGGAATAGAGAGTGCACCTGTGCTTGCGTATACACTTGGGCATTATAATCCTGTCTAGGCCGCTGGAGGTCTATTATTAATAAAACAGCTGTAGCTTCGTTCACCAAGTCAATAATATGTTTTAAATTTTAAAGCAGGTGTCGATTCATGCTGCAACCATATATACACAAAAACTTCATTTAAACACCAATAACTCTGTGTCGAAGGTCACAACTATATTTTAAACGACATTGACTTATCGGAACTCTTTCGTGTTATTTATTTTTATGAAATAAACTTATGGCTTACGTCATGACCGTTCGATGTTTGTGTACATACATATCGCTCGATCGTTTATCTGTATCGCAATACTACAATACTTAGCACAAAGGTGTGGCGATACTTCAAGTCGGAACAGTTGTTTACACTATATTTTTTCATAGAATAAGGTGAAAAACGAACACATATTTAAATAATACTAGTTTTTACGGATTATACCCGACGTTTCGAACGCTTTTCAGCACCCATGGTTACGAGGGGGGACTGAGATGTTCAACATCTAAATGTCATAGTTAACCGCGGTTACCATAGATTAATATTATTAATTTTTGTTCTGATCTACGCAGTATGAACTTACAGTATCTTGAAGTCTTGCAGTTGTATGCTTGGGTTGGGTTTTAATTTTATTAATTATAAGATCCCAAGCAGATGGTAGCACCCAGCCATCTTCTCTATTCAAATTAAGATGTTTTTTGATTTCAATAGCCTCGCGAATCATCCTTGGAAGGAATTGGTGTTCTTTAGCGTGGATTTGTGGTCTATCAAATCTGATGTATAGTGACGGGGGCGATCCTGTACGTGTTCACAGATTGCAGATTTCCTGGAGCGTCCGTAAATCCGTAAAAACTAGTATTATTTAAATGTGTAGTGTTCGCGTAAATATAACAAATCATTACGAACACACATCTACATCTAACCTCTTACAGGAATCAGATTGCAGATGCGTTACTACCCGTGAGGACTAAGATGGAATGCCTCGTTTCCAGTAAAAAAGGTTGCGTGTTCTCTGTCACTCACCATACGAGTGTGGTCCATCCGCGGTCGAAGTCGAACATTCGTGATGCAACCATAGTATATACAGAATGGATTTAGAGCACAAGTTCGGCCGTGTATGGTGTATTTCACCCTTTTGGTGGATTTTCTCTTCAAATTTAGATGTGTCACTTCACCCAAAACGCTTGAGGCATAGTCTATTTAATAAACAAGGAATCATTAAAATCGGTTTAGAAATATCGGAGGAATCGCGTAACATATGCTGGATGACCTTTTTTACCGTCCGGAAAAAAATAGACTGTAACATGTGAACGGAGTAGTTGAAGCCTATGGCTCTGATAAAAATGTTGAAAAATTTTTTTTAACAATAACTTTGCCCTTTACCCTTGAGCCTGTGACCCTGCGAAGTGACAAGGTCAAAGATGCCTACTAAATTTGTTGTTTTATTGCAGTTCGTAAAGTGGGGTAGATATGTTTTATATTTCTATATTTTAATTAAGTATTTATTTTATTTAAAATTTTTGTTTTTACTTTTTGTTAAATATCAGTGCCATAGGCTTCTACAATTGTTACACCCTATTTTGGTCCAGACGGTAAAAAACGACATTGATACTGAGGTCATAAAACAGATGACGGCCTTGTTGCTCTAGTGTGTTATGTGGTTGTAAACGCGACTGCTAATCTCGAGGTCCCGGGTTCGAATCCTGCCCGGAGTCTGGAAGTTGGCGGTGTCTCACCCCCGTGCCTCGGAAAGCATGTAAAGCCGTTGGTCCTGCGCCTGATCTCTCTCCGGTCGTGTCGGTTTACCGTCCCATTGGACTATGAGAGTGAGGGAATAGAGAGTGCACCTGTGCTTACGCATACACTTGGGCACTATAATCCTGTCTAGCAGAGGTGGGTAGTCTCCGCTAAGACTGACCGCCGTTATCTGCACAGGTTTATAGTGCACAAGTATTTACGCCAGCACAAGTGCGGTCTGTATTCCCGCCTGCTAAGCGTGGCAACAATGCTGCATATCCTCCTATCAGGCAATTTTTTGAGTAAGCCCATGTTCAACTTTGGACTTTTGATAGGCTGGTAAAGGTAACGGTAATTATTAGAGATGAGCAGAATATGGATTGCACCGAATACGAATATTCGGCCGAAAGTTCGGTAAAACTTTCACCGAACCGAATATTCGGACGAACTTTATTCGGCAGGATCACCTCGGTACTAACCAATTAATGTCGAAACTTGTTACCGTAAAGAGCGCGGGATTAGCGCCGCACCCTGCTCCTCGCTCCCCCGCCACATCTGACAGTTATTGCATCATCTAGTACTGAGCAAGTTACCGGCAAATGCTTATGTTTTGATTATTTTGTTGAAAAAAAAGTATTTCGTTGTGTTATTCTTAGTGAAAATTGATAATTATATGATAAAAATGAATGGCAGGAGATCACTATTTGGACTTATTTTAGAGAAACTGAAGACCAAAGTAAAGTGAAATTTACTATAATGTAATGTAATATTTTTTGTTTAATTCCAAAAACATTATATCAAACTTCCTATTTGCCATAATTGCAAATAAATTTACTGTGCCTCAAAAATATAACTAAATTTAACCCATAAATAAAAAGAAATGACTAACGAATGGTAAAGCTACCGAATATGCCGAATAACAAATATGAATCGAATATTCGGCCTGTCTCTAGTAATTATCGACGATGCCGACTCAGATTGAACTATTACTGTATTACGTATTCAAGACCAATCCCGGCTCCAGAATCAAAACAGTTCTTAAAAAAAAATTTCAATTAAAAGGCCATTTAAACATAAAGCCATAAGCGGTACGCAATCAAGAGCTTTTTACTCTGTATCTCAATGAGGTTTTTATTTCGCTTTCGTCTAAGACCGTAACGGTACACGACCGGCTCCCAAAATGGAGGAATTAATTACAGCAATCACCAGCGTCTGCGTGCGTGACGGGACCGTTGCGTAATTGAGTTAATTCGGTGTACTTGCACCATGATTCCGGATGTTTATCGGACTGTCTTGATTTTACTTAATTTACACACAAATATATATATATATATATATATATATATATATATATATATATATATATATATATATATATATATATATATATATATACATACACAATATGTAACATAATTAACGCACACCCTCAGACGCCCCAATTAGTGTATTATGTTATAATAATAATACATACACTGAATTTTAGTTAAACATTTTTATGCACTGATTATTTATCAAATTAGTTATACTCATTCCGGAAGAATGTTGTGGTCACAGTATAAATCCACGAACGCAAAGACTTTAACGTGCTTGAAATAAAGTTCATTTTTCTTTATTTTTATTGAATGACAGAATTATTAATAATATAAATAAAACTGCACTCTTAAAAGTCTTATTGCCTTAAGTTACGACCCATTTTAGTTTGTTTCGACTGTACATATTTAGTGTGTTTGTAATTTACGTAGTTTTAATTATTTTTGGGATAAAAAATGACCTATATTAAAAATGATAGTAATCGATTCAGTAAACGATTCCGAACAAACTACTTTCTCAAAGTGCGTTAGTTATGTTACATTTATTACCAGAATTATCTCCTGTATCATGAAATATTTATTTGTTACTTTTAAGTGGTTAAGTCCACTCAATAGGGACAATTAGTTATTATATTCACCCTTATGTGTGAACTAAACATTACTTAGTAAACAGTATACAAGCAATATTATTGTTACGCGCTCCAGTCGACGACACACTAGCGCCATCTAGTGTCCGGAACGAGAGCGAGGGGAGCGTTGCAGTAAATGACATCACACATCTTTCGACCGACAGCGCCACCCGAAGAACTAAGATTCTAGAAAATCTATACTCGAACTCTCGGTACCTTGCGCGTGTTTACTTGAACATTCCGGATATTTTGCTAATTTAAATAAATAGGTGGCGCAAGATGCGATCGAGGTAGAGTTGAACTCGGCGACACAAGCGAAGCTTCGGAGCGGAATTAAGTGAATTAGTGTGTTTAATTATTAGTGTTTTTAACTTTAATTTGTGTAAAGTAAATTAAAGTGTTAATTTAGGTAATTCTATCGGCAATTTTTATTGTCACGAACCTCAAGCTCGTAACATTATTTAGTATACAAGCAGTAGTATTATTTAGTATACAAGCTATGTGACAACTAGAAAGTCTTTCATATAGTTACCTACATTTAAAAAGTCGTATTTTCCCATTCATAGGAGTCTTAGGGTTTTTAAATTTAAATGGAACCTCGAGGTACAGTGCCATTTAGTTAAAAACAACCATTAACGTCGGTTCACAGCCTATTGAATAATATACAAACACGAACACGGCCGTATCGCGTAACATAACTAGCGAAGAATACAGTCCAATTGAAAATCTCCCTCGTTTTTTGAGTCAATTGAAAACTAACTGTCCTACTTGAAATCTTTACTTCTAACTTACTTAAATTTGCCATTTAATAACTCATATCTGTCTCTTTCTATTCTCATTTAGTGAAGAGAGAAAGAACAACTTTATGTATTTCTAAAATTGACGTCTACTTTTATGAGTAAAGCCGTATATGTTTTCATTGGAAAAATTTAAATAACCGACAGAAGTTGCTACAATTAGTTTTTCGGTGCCTTTATTCCATATCAGTCGTCAGGACTGGGAACGCATCTGCATTTTGATTTTTAATTGAAGATAAATGTAGATATCTATGGGCCATAGCATCCACTTACCATCAGGTGGACTGTGTGCTCGTTTGTCACCCTTATTATATTTAAAAAAAAATACATCCGTCCATGTACCTAAAATGATACTCTTAATTTAAAATTACTTTTATGCGAATTTTGTGTTTATTGATCCTCAACTTCAAACATTGATGTCCTAAAAATTTGCAGATATCGTGGTATCCCTGTTATATTCTGTTACCGGTTCACCGTTTTCATTTTATTGTGATAGTTTCGTTTCTTTTTTTTAAGTTATTACTTTTACTTTACGTCTCGGCATGGCACTGTATCAAAGAACCACAAGCACGCGCTCGGAAAAAAAACTAAGTGTGCCTTAACTTTTACAAACATTTAACAAAACTTTATTATGAATTTAAAAATGTTCATGAGAACTTAGATATGATTATTTACTATGCCTTAAAGTAATTCCATAAACTTATTCGTAATAATATTGTGGTGTCATGGAGAAATGTATCTGATTTTTGCTACTTTGCAATTTTTATCTATTGAGAAAATGATGTTACCATGTCTTCCTTTTATGAAATCCAAGGTCATGTGTTTTGGTCTTTTGTTCAGAATGTTTGTGGTCTTGCGTGGATATGAATGTGCTTCCATTACACACATATACATTTGTTAGTGAGGCACATGGTTGTCAGCGCTGGCTAGACCATTGTATTGTTACTGAAGCGGCTCAGAATTTAGTTGTTGGCGCAAAAGTATTATATAGTTCATATTATTCTGATCACTATCCAATGCAAATAGAGTGTAACATAAGCTTGATTAGAAGTAGCAGTGTAAAAAATAATAAAATTTATGTAAATAAGACGACATGGGGTGAAAGAAATGATAACCAAATAAATATGTATAGGCAGATATGCAATGTTAAATTGAGTGACATAGACTTTCCGCAGCAATTTGAGAAGTGTTCGGATAAAATGTGTACAGATCCTAGTCATAAGTTAATATTAGATGAGATGTATTGTAAAATTGTGGGAGTTCTAAGTGAGGCAGCGGAACAAACTTATATACATAAAAAACATAAGAAATATGTCATTGGCTGGAATAGATATGTTAGAGACGCTCACAGAGAGGCTCGTGCAGCTTTTCAAATCTGGCATATGTTTGGTAAACCATGCGCCGGAAATGTTTACAATAATATGTGTAATACTAGACGTAATTTTAAAGCAAAGTTGAAATGGTTTCAAGATAATGTAGAGCAAATTAAAATGGATAAAATGGCATCATGTCATGCTAAAGGAAATTTTAAAGAATTCTGGAAGCATACTAGTAGTTTAAATCGTCGCTCGAGCCTCCCTGCTAGTGTCTCAGGTGTTAGCGGAGCGAGTGAGATAGCAAATCTTTTCAAAAATTATTTTAAAGTTGTATCTCCCCTAGGCCCCTCAACGCAATCGATAGATGGGCAATATTAGCAATCGGCGATCAGTGTAAGAATCACAGTAAATCAAATAGATGCTATTATTAAAAATATGAAGCGTGGAAAATCTCCGGGACATGACAGGCTCAGTATTGAGCATTTGATATATGCATGTATTCATTTACCAAGAGTGCTGGCATTGTTTTTTAATCTTTGTTTATCGCATATGCATTTGCCAGCAAACCTTATGAAGACTTTGGTGGTACCGATTATAAAAAATAAAACGGGGAACGCGGCAGACGTGTCTAATTACAGGCCGATATCACTAGCTACCGTAATATCAACAGAGAACAGAAAACTATCAACAGAGAGTGCAATTTTCTGTCTCAAGCAGACGGTCAAGTACTACACGACCAGAAGAACCCCTGTGTATGCATGCTTCTTGGATTTATCCAAAGCATTCGATTTGGTGTCATATAGGGTATTATGGCAAAAGCTGCGAGAAGAGACTGACATACCTGAAGAGATTATCACTATGTTCCAATTTTGGTACTCACATCAAACGAATTACGTTAGATGGGGCACAGGTATGTCAGATGAATACGGATACAGTGTGGGGTAAGGCAGGGCGGATTAAGCTCTCCTACCTTATTTAATTTATATATTAATGGGTTGATCGCTGAGCTCAACAGCACTGGTATTGGGTGTTCAATAGACGGAGTCAATATAAATAAGTTACGCGGACGATATGGTGTTGTTGAGCCCATCGATCAGAGCACTGAGAAAATTAGTGAAAATTTGTGAATCATATGCTAGTACTCATGGGCTTATATACAACACAAAAAAGAGTGAGCTAATGATTTTTGGGGCAGACGCTAAGAGAGGAGCTAACTTACCGCCTGTAATTTTGTGTGGGTCAGTTATAAAAAGAGTACCTCAGTTTAAGTACCTGGGGCACTGGCTCACTGAAAACATGAGCGATGACTGTGATATTGAGAGAGAACGCAGAGCACTGGCAGTACGTTGCAACATGCTGACTCGCAGATTCGCCAAGTCCTCTAGACAGGTTAAAATAATGCTTTTCAAAGCATTCTGTCAAACTTTTTATACGTGTAGCATGTGGGTTGGGTACACGCGGCGGACGTATAGTGCACTGCGCGTGCAATATAACAATGCGTTTAGGATTTTGATGGGACTAGCTCGTCACTGTAGTGCATCTACTATGTTCGCGGAGGCACGTATCGATGACTTTTAGGCTATAGTGCGAAAGAGATGCGCCTCGCTTCTTTTTCGTATTAGAGACTCTTCTAATAGCATCTTAACCGCCTTAGCCGATAGGTGGGGGACTCTGCGCTTTTAAGACACTGGATCCGCATTCACGTGCATAAGAATTAAAATGTAAATTTAAGTAATTATAATAAAATGTATTTTTTTTTAATATAGGTAAGTTTTAGTAATTATTGATATTGTTGTTAAAATGTATGATTTTTTTTTCTTTTCTTAGATTTTTAAGCAATTTAACTAATCAACGATACTATAATAATGTTATGTTACTAACCAATTTATGGACTCTTGTCTGAAATAAAGATTATTATTATTATTATTATTATAGTCAAAAATCATTTACCAAAAATTTGGTTCGTAGCGTAGTCTTTAAAACTTTAAAAAAAATGTACAATAGAAAAACCACCAAATCGAGGTAACACCTCAACCAAGCGTAGTTACTGAGATAAATAATCCCCACTGTGACGTTATCTATGGTGATGCGTGTGTTCAGAGGTGGGCTTTTGATAGACCGTTATGATTATGAATCATGAATTGCTAATAACAACTTAAAGAATTTTAAACAGCATTTGCCAACCCCATCACCCAATCTCCAAATATCTTGCATTCTATGATGTAAGCTGATGTTCACTTCTGATAAGCCGTAGGGATGGACAAATGAAAAATGTCGATACTTTTAAACGGTATCGATATATATCGAGTGATAAAAGTCGATTTATCGTCGTGTTTTTGCATGATGTAGTAGGACGGTTGGACAACGAAAAACTGAAAACAGCTCATGAATTCTTTTGTAGTACTTGAGTTGCTTAATGTATTGTCAATTAATACAATATTTTAAGATATATCGAAATTGATACGAATTATATATATATATATATATATATATATATATATATATATATATATATATATATATAATATTTATTATTTATCCTATACTATATATTAAGTAAGTATGTATATTTTACTAACTATATATCTATTCTATTCATTTGCATTTTATTTTGTTTTATATCATTATTATTTATTTATGAAGTGATTGATTACACCTGCCACAGTTTCTCAAATCATCCAGGGTTGACTGGCAGAGAATGCCATAAGGCCGCCCTTTATATCCCTTAGTATAAGGTGTATAACAAAGATTAAATAAATAAATTAAAAATATCGGAGATACATATTGATATCAATAATTTTACTCAATGAATTAATGAACAACTTCCTTTGCAGAGTACTCCATCATATCTTAAGAAGTCTGTCAACGAGCGAGAAAGAAGAAGATTTGCATCTGGCTCTCTTCAATCTCATATGTGAACGGGTGTTGGCGCAGAAACCCTCGCTATTCGTGGGCGATTTCGGTAGGTTTTAAAATGAATGCTTGATGTTCTATCTTTACGTACTTCCGCAGCACAAATAGATCAGCTTAATTTATACTTATGGCTGTAGCACAAATAGATCAGCTAGGTTTTGGTAAATCCCAGCATGAAAAAATCCTTCACACTAGACTTATTATTTTTTTATAGCATAGGGTGAGAAACGAGCACACAGTCCACCTGATGGTAAGTGGTTGCTGTGGCCCATAGACATCTACATCTATCCTCGATTACAAATCAAGATGCAGATGCGTTGTCACCCGTGAGCACTAAGGTGGAATGTCTTGTTTCCAGTAAAAAGGATCTCCGGTTCTCTACACTCACCATACGAAACACAGCAGCATTAAGCTACTATTTGACGCTGGTATTCTGTGAAAGCGTGGTCCTTCCCAGGTCGAGCCGACCCATTCTTGCTACAATTATACTACTATATAACTAACTAAACAGGGTATCACACACGGAGTAGAAAGCCTATCCCGCTGATATTTTATAAAAAATATAACTGCCCTCTACCCTTGAGCCTGTGACCCTACGAAATGACAAGGTCAAAGATGCCTACTAATACTAAATGTATTGTTTTATTGCCGGTCATAAAGTAGAGTGGATATGATTTGAATTTAGATACATTTTAATTTATTTTTTTAATAACTACAATTTTTTTTTGTAAAATATCAGTGCCATAGACTTTTAATTCGTTTACATGTTACACCCTATTTTTTCCAGACGGTAAAAAGGTTATCTAGTATATAGTAGGCTATGTTCGCAATTGGAAGTGGTAGGGTTTTTTATAGCATTCGGTGACAAACAAACACATAGTTTACCTGATGGTATGGCCCACATCCACATTTAACCTCAATTAAGGATCAAAATGCAAATGCAGTGTCACCCCTGAGGACTAGGATGTAATGGCTCGATTCCAGTAAAAAGGGTATCCGATTCTCTACACTCACCATACGAAACACCACGCATTACGTTTTTTTACGCTGGTTATGGCGCTATTATCGATTTCCAGAAATCACCTGTGCGAAGCCAGGGTCAATGGCTAATTTCAAAGTAAATTGTTGCATCAATATTGTCCCCAGGTCTAAATCTAATCAAGCTGTCCGCTCTACGGTGCTATCGACGACCCTTACTGACTCGCTATTTAGTGCAGTGCGTGAGGAAAGCACTACGCGGCAACGACCTCCCCCAGGGCACTGAACACGTTTTTCATGAGGTAATAATTTTTCCTTAAATTCATGTTTTGACGTGAATGGTTCTTTGAGTTTGCTTCCATAATTCATCGTTATCAACCAAGTACACTGCTGAACGAAGCACGATCCTGAGCCACCTGCATCCATCGACTTCCTACACTTCGTCTAACGGTACAAGGCTGCCACTCAAGAACCTTTTCATCGGTTGGTAATTCTTCAAGCTATATGGCTAGCCCGTTGACGGCTCCATGGCCTGAGGATGCGCCGTTGAGGGCCGTAATTTCGAATCCCGCATGGAACAAGTATTTGTATAGAAAAGTAAATTACAGCCTATATACGTTTCACTGCTGGACACAGGCCTCCCCTCATTTCTGAAAGAGTTTCAGGGCAAGGAAGTGTCCGCCGCGTGCCCCAATGCGTGTTGGTAAACTTCACATGTCTTTGAAATATTTTTTTTATTATTCCTCGGACATGCAGGTTTCCTCACGATGTTTTCGTTCACCGTGGTAAATCAGCACTTAAAATTGCAATTAACAATTTCATTGGTGCCAGCGGTGATCGAACCCGGGTTACTCGCGTTATGTATATTTACAGCGAGCGTTTACCATCTGAGCTACCATGGCTCTCACGGCAGTATTTGTACGAACTACACATAATATAATGGCCTAAAGACCAAATTTCGCTCACGGCGGCCAGCCTCAATGCAGACTAGCCATCGGTGCAGGACAGAATTATAGTGCCCGAGTGTATGCGCAAGCACAGGTGCACTCTATAATCCAGTTTTAAGTAAAAGGGTTCTCCGATTCGTAACACAGCAGCGTTAAGCTGCTATTTAACTCTGGTATTCTGTGAGAGCGTGGTCCTGCCCCGGTCGAGCCAATCCATTTATAATACAACAATAATATAACTACAGCTTGGCTGGCACGTAAATTGTGAGGGATTATTAAAATATTATATTTCAATTTTCCACAGGTGGACGCCCTCGGTGATAACCTGCTGATAGCTTGCGTGAGAGCTGGTGATGTATGCGCGGACGCGTTGAGTGAACTGGTACGGAAAGAAGACAGTGAGATACCGCTGTTTGATATCCACCACGTCAATACCGAAGGTGAGTACCGTTCTGTTGCTTAGGACCGTCTGACTATACCTGGCCTTAAATGAACGGCCCCGTTGTGCAATTGTTTACCAAAGCGTTGCAGCGCTAAAGGCTGCGGCTTCGATTCCCGCACGGAACAAGTTTTTTAACTTCCCCCTTTTAGAAAATAGAAATTTTTTAAAAATAGGTAAGTTATTGGTTTCACCCCGATTTTCGAAAATCGAGTTTTCTTCAGATCTCGACGTTTTGAGATTCCAATTGTGTGCGTGTGCGTGCGTGCGTGCGCGTGCGCCTTCGTGCGTGCGTGCGCGTGCGTGCGTGTGTGTGTGTGTGTGCGTGCGCGTGTGTTATGTGTGTGTGTAAGCCTTCCATAACTTTTGAACGTTTTGATCGATTGAGATACAGTTTTCGGCGTTCTAAAGATATCAATGCTGAATAGATTTGGTGGTAATATGAACTCATTCGGACGAGTAAATTTTGAGAAATCTCAAAAATAAAAAGGTTGAAAACTGTTTCTCTGCTTTACCGATCGATTTCAAAAACTAATCAGCTCTTAAACTCAAAAAATAACCTCGAACGCCGTTTGGAAAACAAAAATCGGTTCATTCGTTCGTGAGATATCGAAGGAGAAAGAATTTGAAAAAAAAAAATTTAACATAACTTCGAAATTTCGCAACATAATTTGGTGAAATTTGGAGCGCTTTACATTTGAAATTAGCAGGAAGTTCTAGGGATGACCTGCAGAAGCAACCAATTTTTTTTTGTAGAGTAAGGGTGACAAACGAGCGAGCGGTCCACCTGATCGTATGTGGATGCTGTGGCCCAGAGACATCCACGTTTATCCTGGACTAAGGATCAAACTGAATGAAGACGCGTTGTCGCCCCTGAGGAGATGGAATGCCTCGTTTTCAGTAAAAATAGTCTCCAGTTCGCTACACTCACATACGAAACACAGCAGCATTAAGCTAGTATAACACGCTGGTATCCTGTGAGAGCGTGTTCCTTCCTCGGTCGAGTTGACTCACTACTACTTATAGCTGCAGTATAGCTCTATCACGTATAATGGTGGATACTATACTGGTGTAATGTACTTGAAGTAACTAATGAGCCGTGGTAGCTCAGATGGTTAGCGCTCGCTGTAAATTTCACAATACACGAGCAAACCGGGTTCGATCCCCGCCGGCACCAATGAAATTGTTAAATGCAATTTTAAGTGACGATTTACCACGTGCTCGCTGGTGAAGGAAAACATCGTGAGGAAACCACCTTGTCTGATAAATAAGAAAAAAAATATTCGAGGACATGTGAATTGCGCCAACTCACATTGGGGCAGCACGGCTGATATTTCCTTGTCCTAAAAAACTCTCTTACAAAAGAGGGGAGGCTTTTGCCCGTCAGTGGGACGTACATAAGCTATAATTAAGTAACTATGTAGTATTTTCACTGTTTGTACTCCAAATATTAACTAAATAAATAGATATTTTTTTAATGTTTGCAGGGTACACAGCACTGCACGTAGCTTGCAGTCTCCACAGTGCAGAGAGTCCGAAGGTGCACACACTGCACGTCTTGCTGCAGCACGGGGATGCTGATGTTTGGAAAGGGGTGAGTATATATAGTCGAATAACTAAATTTAGCTTTGTAACTGGTTAGCCAGACTACTTAGGTAAACTACCCCTCTAGGCTAGACTAGGTCATATATTTAGGCACTATTATTCTATAAAAAGTGTTATTATTTAAAACGTATAAAATCTACTAATAATGTTTTGAAATGAGGTTCCTCCAACAGTAAAAAAAAAACTACGAAAGCAACCCCCCAGGTGGATAGTTAAGTCACTTTTTAAAATTAATATTATGGTAGCATAGTATATACAGAATACAATAAGACAACATATCATCAAATCTTCACATCGGTAAACTAAGCATATTTTTATTATTATAGAATAGGGTGACAAACGAGCGCACAGTCCACCTGATGGTAAGTGGTTGCTGTGGCTGTGACCCATAGACATCTACATCTATCCTCGATTACGAATCAAAATGCAGATGCGTTGTCACCCGTGAGGACTAAAATGGAACGCCTCGTTTCCAGTAAAAAGGGTCTCCGGTTCTCTACACTCACCATATGAAACACAGCAGCATTAAGCTGCTATTTCACGTTGGTATTCTGTGAGAGCGTGGTCCTTCCCCGGTCGAGCCGACCCATTCGTGCTACAACTACACTACTAATATAATAAATATTGTATGAAGTACTTAGAAAAAGACGAATTAATTAATTAAACTTCTAAAGTAATTTCCCGTTTCCAGGACGTAAAGGGTGGCGATACATCACTCCACTTGGCGATCAACTCGCCCACGTGCGATCTGCGCCTCGTCATGATCATATTCCGCCACATAGACCGCAAGCTGTGGAAACGACTTGCCCACGCGCATAACAGAAGGTAATTAGACTAGCCTAGATTGTACAGGTGCACACTCTATTGCCTCACATTCATAGTCCGATGGCACAGTAACCAGTCACGACCAGAGAAGCAACAACACAGTGAGGAGAATAGGCCCTGCGCCTGATTTCTCTCCAGTCCGAAGAAGAAGACCGAAGAGTACAATCTGCCACTTTGTCTGGCGTATGTGGACTATGAGAAAGCCTTTGATTCTGTCGATGTTTGGGCGGTGCCAAGTTGACTGTCGGTATAATAATAATAATAATAATGGAGGTTGCCATCGGCGCATGACAGGATTATAGTGCCCAAGTGTATATGCGCAAGCACAGGTGCACTCTCTATTCCCTCACTCTCACAATCCGATGGGACGGTAAACCGCCACGAGCGGAGAGAGATCAGGCTCAGGACCAACGGCTTTACGTGCTTTCCGAGGCACGGGGGTGAGACACCGCCAACTTCCTGACCCCGGGCAGCTACTGAAATTTCTTGACAGAAAAACTCAATAATTTTTTGTACCGACCCGGGATTTGAACCCAGGACCTCATGATCAGCAGTCGCACTACTACAACCGCTAAACCAACGAGGTAGTAAACTACTACTATATCGAACTATTACTATATATTGTCGGTATATCGAAGTGCTGAAGTGGTTAGTATAGTAGAGCTACGATGGCTATCCGAGTACAGAACCAGAGTTTGAAACCTATCCAACTGCAGAGAGGTGTAAGACAGAGTGACGTTATTTCCCCGAAACTTCACCACTGCATTGGAAGACGTTTTCAAGCTACCGGACTGGAAAGGATACGGTATTAACATCAATATAATGTATAATAGCATGATCAAAGTAACTTACCTGTAAGTGAACTTCGATCACTATTATACGCAGTTAACGCCTCGTCTGATATGACTATGTAGTTTATGCACTTTTCGCATCAACAAACACGCGTTCAAAGATTTGGTTAAAATTAACCAAAAAAATAAAATTTATTTGTGACGGCCACCCATAAGTCCATGGCAACACTGGCCGGCGTGCGACCAATCATTAAGTTTAAAGAACTCCCAGCCATTTTCATTATGAAGCAGGGTGGGAAACTCAAAGAAAACAAATGGGAGGGAACCTTCAGACGAGGCGTTAACTGCGTATAATAGTGATCGAAGTTCACTTACAGGTAAGTTACTTTGATCATGCTATTATACTT
This sequence comes from Parnassius smintheus behrii, assembly GCA_036936625.1. NCBI lineage: Eukaryota > Metazoa > Arthropoda > Insecta > Lepidoptera > Papilionidae > Parnassius > Parnassius smintheus. The sequence continues at coordinate 25,358,397 of JAUPFT010000025.1, forward strand.
ATTAACGCCTCGTCTGATATGACTATGTAGATGTTGAAAGATCTTGCGAAATAATGAAAATGTTTTCTAATAATGATGTTTATTTATAACAATTCACAGTTACAATTATAATAATATGACTCATTGATTGTGAAGGATGGATTCACCAAAGTCTTCATTATTTTCCAAAGGTAGATTATAAAATATGGCAAAATTTTTAGACCTGTGGGACCACCCAGCTGTTGATTTAATCAAGTTTATATTAAGGCCTTTTCGGTATGCTGCCGATGTAGAGGCATGTCGTGTGCTATGTGCAGAGTATATAGATATATCAATTCCAGCCTCAAATAAAACATCTTTTATCCACCTGCTGAGTGTATGGGTTGAAGCAGGAGTATGAGGTTTTTTAATGGTGATAAAAAGATTATTTGTGTTCTTCCGTAGTGGTCTTGTGGCGTCTAAATAATCACATAATGTTTTTGCAGGGCAAATACTCACATTTTCATTAAAAAACTTTAAGGTCAATAAAGGTTGAAGACCATTTATTTTGGAGGTTTTGATTAATTGGGGAACTTTGATTTTTATGCAATCATTAGTAATAGTAATGTTATCTATTGTTATGAAAGAAAAAGTTTGTAATCTTTGTGCTGTTGTTAAGGCTAATAATATTAGTAATTTTCTGGACAAAATACTTAAATCTAGTTCTGTATTTGGGTATAAATTGTTTACATAATCAAGTACTAGACTTGGATCCCAAGTTTCTTTATATTTAGGTTGGTTAGGTCTTAATTTATAGATACCTCTAAAAAACCTATTAATATCTCTATTTGCACTTAATTCACTATCCAAAAGTAATGATAAAGCTGATCTTATACTATTTAAGGTGCCATAAGAAGCACCATTTTTAAATTTTTCAGTTAAAAATTTTAATAATAAGGGAACTGATTCAGACAATGGGTTAGCTTTATTTGTTTGACAGAATTTCCACCAATGTTGATAGCAAGAACTGTATTGCTGTAGGGTGTTTTTTGACAGAGAATTTATGATAATATTTACACATTCCAGAGAGTATCCCTTTTTTAAGTAGATCTTGCTGACAACATCCCTGCAATTAGTGAAAGGCTCTTGTGTAGCGGGTGACAAGACCTGAAAATGGATGAAAGTAATTTTGGATTGGGTTTTAAATAAACAGGCTTTGAGCTTAACAGACTCATAAAGAGGGGGTACCGTGCTTGTCCTGGCCAATTTGGTACTACCACAATACCCTCATCACGATCTTCTTGAATCTTTTTGAAACAACGCAAAATTACTGAGAAAGGTGGGAAAGCATAAAATTTAAGTCCTGTCCAATCTATGGTAAAAGCATCTACTGAAAAACAATCTGGTTCAATTTTCCATGAAATAAACTTATCACATTTTTTATTTGCATGGGAAGCAAAAAGGTCAATTTCAGGTATTCCTAGTTGTGTAATAATTTTTTCATAGGCATATGAGGCTAGTTCCCATTCAGTTTCTATATTAATTAACCTAGATTGTCCATCAGCTTCTATATTTTCTTTGGAAGGTATGTATGAAGCAAAAATATGTAGTTTCCTTTTTTCACAAAACTGCCATATTTTTCTAGATAAGGAATTTAAGTGTGGGAATTGTATTCCACCCATTCTGTTTACATATGAAATTGCTGTAGTATTATCTGAGCGAATTAATATATTACAATCTTTCTCATTTTTGGCAAAGCATTTTAATGCAAAATAAATTGCTAAAAGTTCTAAGTAATTTATATGATATTTTACTTCCTTTTTTGACCAGTTTCCATGTAATTTTTTCTCGCCGCATACTATTCCCCACCCAGTATTAGATGCATCAGAAAATATTTCGAATTTATATTTTTGTCGCTTAATTGGGGCTGAACATGAGAAGATTATGTTTTTCCACCACAATAGGTCTTCTATAATGCCTTGATTGATCTTTAGTTTGGATTCATAATTGTCCCTAGAATTTTTTAAAGCTATATACTTCTTTCTTTCCAAAATTTTGGTGTACATCCATCCATATGGGACGGAGGGACAAATTGATGTTAAGGAACCCAAGAGAGATGCAAACTCCCTGATGGTACATTTTCTTTTTTGTATAATGGAGTGCAATTTAGAGTTAATTTTATTTCTTTTATCTAGTGGAATACTTATTGTAAAATTATCACTATTTAATATGAACCCTAAGAATTTACACTCTTTACTAGGATGTAATTGACTTTTTTCATAATTTATAATGAATCCTAATGATTTGAGAAATTGACAGGCGGTATCTACATCCTTTTTACATTCATTGGCAGTTGGTGATATAAAAAGAAAGTCATCAAGATAATTTACCAAGGTTATCCCTTTTGATCTAAGGTAGAAAACTATTTGTCTCATTATTTTGTTAAAAACATAAGGTGCTGTGGATAAACCAAAAGGTAGAACATTAAACTGATACAGATTTTTATTAAAATAAAATCTTAAATATCTTTTAGATTTTTCATGTATTTGAAGTAAAAAATAAGCATCTTTTAGGTCAAGCGATGCCATGAAACATTGTCTATCAATAAGATGTAATGCTGTCCTAATATCTTCTAGTTTAAAATGCAATGTTGGTACAAATCTATTAAATTTTTTTAAGTTTAAAATAAATCTAGATGAACCATTTGGTTTTGGAGTTATAAATATTTTTGAAAAATATTGATATTTTAATAGCTGTGTTTCTAGTGTAACTGCACCTATTTTTATTAATTTATCTAAACATTGTGAAATTTTTTGCTTTTCAATTTCAGAAAAAGAGTTGTTTTGAGGTACCTGAGATTGGTATACTATGGTAGACAATGGTATAGAATATCCATTTTTTACCCAGTTTAACACAATTGTGTTTTTTGTAAAACACCAATTTTATAGTAATTAGACAATCTGCCTGCATAGCTTGCCTCTATTCCCGATGATGCCGCTGTGGTTGTGTTGTCCTGGAGGGATGCCTTGTCAACGATCTTAATTGTTGTCGTTGATGTTGATGGCGTTGCGTCATAGTATACTTCACTGTCGAAGGCTTGTTTTTTGGCCGTTTGGTGTTGTCTTGTCTGGTATTGTCTCGCCCGCCCTGCTTCCTGTTCGAGGACGGGCCCCAATTGTTTAAAGGCTTCAGGTCCTTAGCAGAGTTCTCTAAGTTTTTGTTTTCCTTTAATATATTAGTGATATCATTTCCAAATAAATAATTGGTGATCAGTGTTTTTTCTAAGGTTTCCTTAAGTTTTTTATTTACACCAGGTAAAATGACTGCTCTTCGAGTCTGAGACTCTTTGTAATGTACATGACATAATAGTCTAATGCAGTTTCCTATGTATTCTGTTGTGTCACTTTCTGTGTCCTTCTCCAACATTTTTGTTAATATTTGTGTGAGGCCACAGATTACATATCCAATAATATTTTGTTTATGGCAAATGTGTTCATCTCTTTTTAATGCCTGGGGTGACAGGGTAATCTTTATTTCTGGATTGAGGTTTGGAGGTAACGTAAGGCAATCTTTAATTAATGGAAATGTTTTTAAAATTTCATCACTTGATTTTTCGTCTAACCCTTGCGTAAGAAGTGTGTTCCACATATTTTTTAGTTCACTATTTATAATAATAGTTTTATCGATTTTCTCCACATGGCCCATTTTTTGAAGAAAATTTGGAAAATTATCGTTATTGTTACTATTGTTACTACAAGAGGGCAAGATATTTTCGACATCTTCTTCAGAATCGCTTTCCACAATTATTCTCCTTCTCTTTTTAACGGATATTTCAGCTTCATCTGCGAAAATATTGCAGAATTAATTTATCACATGTACTCGCTCGTAGTACCGTATGATAATATTGATGAAAATTTATGGCAATATTTCGTGACTTTTTGTAAGAAAGTATGAAAAAAAATATCACATGTACTCGCTCGTAGTACCGTTAGATACATTTATCATACAACAATGAAACCACATGTACTCGCTCGTAGTACCTGACTTACATAATACGAAATAAACTGCTTATAGTAAACAAAGACCAGGTATAGGCGCTCGTCCTATCGCTAAGGCCAATATTTTCATCCTTTAAGATACTATTTGTTGTGATAAAACAAATGACGCATTTAGCATTTTTAAAATGGCGACGCCCAAGCACGACTTATTCTTAAGAATCTACGAGTAAACATACCTTCTGATGAAGAAAATAAAAGATCCATAAGCTTCCTTTTTAGTTTTTCTTTCTTATTCTCCATTTTCAACTTAATTTTTTCTTCTATACATTTATTTTCCACAATTTGTTTACGGATACGACGCGGATTGTTTAACACGAAACGTCATAATGATTGGTCGCACGCCGGCCAGTGTTGCCATGGACTTATGGGTGGCCGTCACAAATAAATTTTATTTTTTTGGTTAATTTTAACCAAATCTTTGAACGCGTGTTTGTTGATGCGAAAAGTGCATAAACTACATAGTCATATCAGACGAGGCGTTAATAAGTATAATATCGTATCATAATGTAAAGTACATCACTCACCTTCGATTTGCCGACGATATAGTACTTATGGCAGAATCGCTGGAGGACCTAAGCACTATGCTCAATGACTTCAATAGTGTCTCCCAACGGATAAGTCTTAAGATGAACATGGACAAAACAAAGATGATGTGTAACGTCCATATCACACTTATGCCGGTAGTTGTTGGGAGCACTAAGCTCGAAGTTTCAAATTATCTCGAAAGGGGCTCGAAGAAGTTGAAATGTACGTTTACCTGGGACAAATAGTCCGATTGAGTAAGTCCTACTTCGACCGAGAGGTCACTCGACGGATTCAACTCGGCTGGGCAGCGTTCGGAAAATTACGACACATCTCGTCAGGTGTACCTCAAAACTATGGAATGGGTCGGCTCGACCGGGGAAGGACCACGCTCTCACAGAGTACCAGCGTCAAATAGCAGCTTACCCGATGACCCTTTTTAATGGAAACGAGGCCTTTCATCTTAGTCCTCACGGGTGACAACGCATCTGCGTTCGATTCCTAATCGAGGATAGATGTGGATGTCTATGGGCTCGTTTGTCCCTCTATCCTATAAAAGACAATCATCAACCGACGAGGAAGTAAGGTTTTCGAGTGACAGCCTCGCACCAGGAAACTAAGTGGAACTCGAAAACCTGGCACTAAGTGGAATGACAACCTAGTAAAAGATACTGGAAGTCAGGAAAGAAGGAAGGTGGAAACAGTTGGCAATTTATGGGTGAGGCGTATAATAAAAATCGAATTTACCTAAAAATGGAAAATCTACCAAGTTTTAAAACACATGACATGATGATGATGGTGGTTCTATTTCGTTTATTTCAGTTCAGTGACGCCATTGGAATATGCGCGGTCGGCGGTCAAGTCGACCACGAGACAGAACTACCCGCACGAAGTGTTGGAGTTTTTGAAGAAGTGCCGTTGAATACGCGCGAGATGTAAATATGCAAATTGATTTGTATTCTCGATGACATGTAAAACATAGGACTTTAAGTGTTGGTTAAGTTTAAACGAAAAACAATTCACCGTTGTTCAGGACTTTACAATTCTATTAAAAAATATATAGTTTAGTCACAGACCAACAAAGAATATAGAGAGAACAATATACGTTTTAAGTAAAACAAAAACCAAGCTCAATTTATTGTTAGATAACACACGCAAGAACACTTCTAAAATAATTCGCAACCAATAATATCGTTTTAGATGTACTAGTAGTATTGAGACCGTAATTAATTAGATTTTTAGATTTGTAACTTATAACATCAATACAAATAAATAAAATTGAAATATCTATTTGTAATAACAAAATAACAGCTTTTTACTTAGTGCATATGAATGTATATACGACACTTATAACTTATAACAAAAACATGATTTTTTAAAAAAAAATTCTGTTTGTTTCGGCAAATCACCGAAATGGCTGGACCGATAATGACAGGAACTTTCAGTAATACATAAATGTTATAAGAACTAACTTAGGCTACTTTTATTTTGAGAAAAGAATTAGGGTTCCGCGCAAAAAAAAAACACTAAATTACACGCGAAAACAGCTAGTTAAAATATTTACAAAATACAAAAAACGCTTTTTTGCCTTAACATTGACACACTATTGAAAAAGAAATATTTGAAATCACACAAAACTCACAGCTTATTCAGTCGATTTGTCCGTAATTATTTGCTAGCAACATTTTAAAAGTCTGGCAACAATCTCTTGTTTGACCACAGACTACTAAGTGTTTGACATTGGTAGTATGAATATAAACAAATAATGTTTGTTTGTTCATTTTTTATGTGTAGCATTATGCGTTGCATCAGACTGCAGTAAAACTTTGTCAACTTGTTGCTTGCACTTGCGCGAAGGTTTAGGCATAGTACAATTAACTTACAGCAGGTGGTGCGGGTATCATACCTACAAATTTATTTGAAAATTGTAGATTATTCCATTTTAATGAATTCCTAATTAAACTGTATAACTCTTCCAAATTTAAAGCTATATTTTCCCAGTTATTTCTCTTGCGGCAGCTTCGCGCGGTATACTAGCAGTATTATATAAAAAAATTAGTTTTCTGCACTTTTTCTCCCCGTAAACATAAACTATGCCAAATCTTGCAGCCAGTATGCTTAACAGAAACAGAAACTTTTTTATTCAATGTATATTATAAATAATACTTATTGAAAGTCACTTTTTTATTTGCCACTGGTTCCCAAAAAAAAACCTCTGTCCTGGGAAGAACCAGCAAGAAACCCAGCGGGACTATTTTTTTTTTTTCAAATAATAGCTTACAAAGAGTTAAAAAGGGTTTTCCCTTAACGTATTAATACATAGATAATAGATGTGTGCGTGAGTGCGTGTTCATACTATAACTTGAGCCTGGTGGTTTTGGGATCACTTTAAATTAACGTAGTTTACTGTCTATTTTTGTTGGTTGATTTGAGATTTTAATTAATTATGACATCGGTCCCCTTCCTGGCGAATGAAATGAAATTGTTGATAAGTGGTTAGTTTTACTTTGCCCTGTCTGATATTTAAAAGCTCTTGCTATATATATATCATTGATAGAAAACAGAAGAAAGGGTTTACAACAAAAAAAATAAGAAAGTTAATAAACTTTTATTTGTAACTCGCCTTATTTTGACAAATATGTTTTATTTACTTTGTGTATGAGTAAAAAGCAACTTAAATATTATTATCAACTGTTCACATTAAGCAATAATAATAACAAACATAGTTGTAAATATTAAACATTAAAATTGAGTAGAATTTTAAAAAGTCTAGAAAGTATGTCTTACGATTCTTCGGTGTTTCTAATACCAGGTTTCAATATTTAATAAAGAAAGGTTTCGTTTTCCTTTACGAGCCGTTACAGTCCATGTGAAGTACAATAATAGTCCTATAAACCAACGCTGGGCTGTTATTTTAAGTTATCTAAAGTTGCCAAAGGAATAGTTTGTAATACAAACTGTTCTTGAATTGAATAAGAGGTTGTTCAATAAAACTGATCGTTACGGAGAACGAAACGTATCTTTAATATAGGAATTGGGCATAAATAAGGAACTTGGAGATGGTAGTTGTTTATGAGGCTGTTGGTTTAACCTTTTGGTTTGATAATATACGACTATAGATTAGTCCGGCACGGAAGTTTTGAAAGTTGGTAATTCTGTGCCTTACTAAAGGATGAATTCATTATATTTGTAGTATTGTAATTGGTTTCTTGTTATAATAATTATTATATGTGTTAAATTTGTTACAAATTAAAAAAAGTAGTAAATACGCCGGCGGATATTTTATAGAAATCTTTTTTTATAAATATATATATTGAACTTTCTAGAAATATCTAATTAGGGGATAAATTTAGATTTAATTTAGTTTTATGATATATAGGAGATATTGTTGTCTTTTTAATAATTTGTTAAGAGTCTTTATTTTTTTAATTATGAGCTCAGTGTGCGTGAGGGCGCGCGCATACTTACAACAAGTTGAGGCGTTAGGTGAAATTAACTTAAGTGTCCTGTCTATTATGTTTGTTGGTCTATGTGTTAAAGAAATTAATTTAAGATTTTCACTTGGAGAAAAAAATTTACAAAATAATTCCACATTTTATATGTGTTTTATTTTTTTAACATTGTAATATTACTATAGATATATTACTAGTTTTTAACATTTTATCTTACACCTATTATAAGTAATATGAACTATGTTTCATAATTACAAATTAGTGTTAAATCTATGATATTTAAACTATAGTATGTTTTTATCGAATTTGAACAATGTTTCTCATTTCACATCCAGAATTGTTTTAGGTTAAATATATACAATAATAGCACTTTGTATTTTAGGAAATATGTTTATATATATTTCCTATAATACAAATTGCTTGACACTTACGCGTAACATTATCTTCCACATTCGTTTGAAAGTTATAAAGAAACCCGCAGACAGACATGCATTTTAATTAGCAAGTACATATGGAACATGGACATTTTTGAATCTTAAAAACTCAAGAAGTGATTAATATGGAATATTTCATTGAAAATAATCTTGGCCACTTTCCATACATCGATTGACCTGTCACTTGATTTTTTAACAGGTCGCGTCTACCTACAACTACTGTTGTACAAAAACAATTATTGTTTATAATAACATAATAACTTATCATCTCTTTATATAAGACCCAGGGAAAAATGCTATTAAGTAAATAAAATTTTGAGGTTATAACAGCTGTCAATTAAGGTCTGTACACCATTAAAATCGTATTTAATCATAAATTAATAAGTTATAAAAAAGAAATTGGTTACTTTGAACATTCATAAACCACATGATGAATGAACAAGTTTTTCGTAGTCTAAAACGGAACGTGTAAAACACGTTTTTAATATATTTTGGCATGGCTTCTGGGCCTTTGTGCCATTGTAAAACACTTTCCATCGCCAAAAGTCTATTGAGCATGATAAAACAAAGTAACATTACTTTTTTTCCTGGCTTTATTTGAAAATTCAATTATGCGATACGAAATAAGAAAAATATGCAATTTTATAAGATATTTTATATCACTAGACGCGTTAAAAAAATTTCTACTCAAAACTGGACATGATTCTTTAACTGAGAAAATAAAAACAGTAACATATAAGTAGTTTTGTTCAATGTATTCCCATATCGCATAAAAGAGGTAAAAAAGAGGGATTCCTACACCCGATAGGCAAAGGTAATGTCCCACTATCGACATACCATCTCGATCATCCAGGATCAATGACTTCGACTCACAAGAGTTTCAAATACACCCTTACCGTCTCTTTTTCTTATATTCACACGAATGTCTGACATTGAATAAAACCTATTTCATGGATTTTATCGCGTTTTATTTAACTAATTTTTAATTCCCGACATCTCGGGTGCTTTACAGTACTCATAGTCACCATTGGGGGGGGGGGGGGGGGGAGGCTAAGCTGTTTAACGTCCCGATGTCACAGTTAGCCCGGGTAAATACACGCCATAAAATCCGTAAAGTTGGTTTTATGCAACTTGAGATACTTATTTGATGCACGCCAAAACGGACATGATTTTTTTTCGGTTTTCGCCCGGACGGAAGCGGGGGCTAGTATATTATATTATATTTCCAAATAAAAATACCAAAAAACATTGTTTATATTCGTTGAAAATTCGATTAGAACAGATTTTTCGAAACGTTGTACGTAAGAAAATGTTCGTTCGAAGATCATTGATAGGGACTCGTTAATGTTTATATTGGAATTACAAAGAGGAGGATATACCTAATAATAGTTTCAAAAAACTTAAGCTACTCGTATTGAAAGTGAACTGTGGTGACCCTAGAAATACTATGTCATAATCATGGTATTATTGTTTTGTCATCGGTTTGTAAAGACGTCTGCAAAACTTCGGATCAGAAGTAGGTGAAAATTTATACAACAGTTTTGTTAGAATAAAGAGATATTTTACGTTAATGCAAGTCGAACTTTGTTGTCCTAATTAAGTTTAAATATTCGACCTTAACTCAAGTTTTAGATATCGTTAAGTCTCACAGGGTCACAGTCACTTTGACTTCAGGTGCGTGTTTAAGCAAAATGCCGCGCTAGTTGTTATTTGTGAGATTTTTAGGAGTTATATCTAATTATTGTTATTAAAAAGATATATCAACTTATAAAAAATCTATTAAATTTCTATATAATCTTGATTTCATAAAAGCCAGTTCCATTTTTTTAATAGTAAATACTTGATCAATCTTCTTACAAATAAACCACAGAAATGCGATATAATTATTGATAACAAGCATCTTCTCATAAAAGTAAGTCAATCTTCTAAGTAAGCATTATTTTATTTTGCGATGGACACTAATGGACAGGCAATTTATTAAGGAACATTTTGATCTATTGAATTTTTTCAAACGACTAAGAAAATATTTAAAAATTTGTGTGTATTTCTTATGTCGTCTCTACACGTTGGCCAACACAGTGGCGAATGGAGTGGCGAATATATTGGCCGAGAGTTGGTGACGGCGTCCACACGTTGGAAGGTCGTTCAGTTTACTTCGGATCGGGCCAATGTGCGGACGAATTTATAAGCACCGTGGCGCAGTGGCTCAGCAATGAGCGGCTGCGTCGGGCGTCGCGGGTTTGATCCCGTACGGAACAAGTATTTGTATGTCCTACAAATAATTATTTCGGGTCTGGATGTGTGTCCTTGTGCAATTTATGTTTGTAAACTGCCTGCGCGATACGGTAGAAAATCCTAGTGTGTGGTTAGCGTTTTTATAAAAGGATTTTAAAATAATAGTGGTTATTAATGGGGCTGTAAATAGATATACGATATACAATTAGCTTTATTTATTCTTTACATGCATCAGAAACTGGAATAATGGTATTTATTCCAGTTTCTGATGCATGTAAAGAATAACAATAATAAGAACTTGACTTATTTTAAAATTAAAGGAGTTATAATCGATTAGTCTATGTTTTAAAATTGGGTTTTGATTTTAAAGTTTAGCAAAATATGTACTTGCATTTCTATCAGACATTTGATGTATATAAAAAAACACCTTATAATTTATTTGGTAATTTAATTATTTTTTGAGAGAGACAAAAACAATAGCAATAATATAATTAACACTGACTTAATAATAGGTACTAATTATAACTTAGAACATAAATGAAAAACTCATGACGAGCAAAGTGGCACAGGACCATGCTTTGCGGTAGTCTGTGGAGGAGGATGTTCAGTATTGGACTTGTGAACAGTTGTAATGATGATGGTGATTCAATGATGATGAAATCTTGCACGATTAAATTATAAGAAATCGACGTTTTTTTATAGGATAGGGTGACAAACGAGCACACAGTTCACCTGATGGTAAGTGGTTGCTGTGGCCCATAGACATCTACATCTATCCTCGATTACGAATCAAAATGCAGATGCGTTGTCACCCGTAAGGACTAAGATGAAATGCCTCGATTCCTTTAAAAAGGGTCTCCGGTTCTCTACACTCACCATACGAAACACAGCATCATTAAGCTACTATTTTACGCTGATATTCTGTGAGAGCGTGTTCCTTCCCCGGTCGAGCCGACCTTCGTGCTGCAACTATACTCTAATATAATTGCATGGTTCTACCACGTATAAACGACGTGCTTCATTTTTTTATTTCATTTTAAAATTGTTCTCGTAATAATCTGATTGTAAAAAAACGTTGATTTTTTTTGATAAATAGCTTATTGATAAAAACAAATGTTCAATAATAATTAAATCGCGCAAAGTAGTAGGAATGTTTAAATTTGAAATTGGCACTAAAAGGCTGGTAATTGGGGCATCCACCCTACAAAGCTTGAATATAAAATTTTAATCAGATGCGTGTAATCACTCTGGGAGCTTGTAGCAAACTAAACTCGCGGCCAACGTGTGGACGCGGCGACCGAACTCTGGCAACAATCCTTTGATCTTTTGTAAAAAACCGACACCACACGGATCTCGCGCCAACTTGCGGGCCATCGTTCCAATACATACCAATGAAGCCCAAACACCCCGTCTACACGTTGGCCAATGCTATTGGCCACTACATTCGCCACTGTGTTGGCCAACGTGTATATTGTAGCGAAAGCGCGTGGAATGTATAAGACCGAACGCTCAAAGTGGTTCGCTAGGAGTAACACCTTAAAGTGATAGAGACAACACGAAACTAAACGTTTTCTTTAAACCGAGCACTGCTTCAGTATTTGGGCAATAGTTATTGTCTCTAGATATTTGTAAACTTTAAAATATAAAATTTAAACAAGAATCTATTAATTCTTTATGATATTATATATTGTGGCCAGATCGAAGAGTTGAACATGTCTTGAAGCGTCCGGCCATTTCACGATTTAACCAATTATTACTGTTCGTCTTTATGATATAAAATTCCGGTTTGCGTGTGTTCGTAATTCTTCGCCTCATAAACGGCGTGACCGATTTTGACGAAAGTTTTATGGTTGTTCAGTAATATCACAGCGCTAGTGTAGATATATTTATATAACATATGAGGCACAAAAAATAATATAAAAATTATTGCAGACTACGTCAAAAATGCGCTATCAGCGCCGCGAATAATGGAACTATTTTACGAGGACCATACGATGCCGGTGTTCCGAAATAGAACCCAGTATACTAGCCAATGCAAAGGACGTCATAAATCAACGCCACACTGGTGATTCGTGTCAAAACATTGGCCAGTATATGACATCATACATGCTCTTAAACATTCTTTCTCATTAACGAAGAATGTGTATGATTTCTCATTCTCTTCATCGTACAGATTTAACAGTTTAAGCTCTGCCGTTTTTTGTATTTGAATAAATAAAAACAAATTCTGACATGTTTCATTCAGCGCACACACAATTACAAATCCTATCCTATACTATTAAACGAGCAATTCTTGTATATAAATATATATATAATCGGGATCTCGGAAACGGCTCCAACGATTTTCATAAAATTTAGTGTCCAGGGAGTTTCGGGGATAATAAATCGATCTAGCTAGGATTTATTTTTAGAAAATGTCTTTTTGTCCGTGTTTTTAGGCAATGAAAAACTGCTACAATATTGTTAGAATAAGAAGGTAAATTTTGACAGATTGTTAGTGATTATAAATAGCTTAATTGGTATATTGGGCGGTCACAAAGTCGTAATACCATGGTTCGAGCCCAGACCGACCGACCGACTTTTTTAATTTTTTTTTTATGTTCTTTTCTTTTTTGAGAAAATCTATTTTTTCGAGCCCTTTTTTTAGTATTTTTTAAAAACACGAAAATTTAAATTAAAATAATTGCACTCATGATTTTTTATTCAAATAACCAGTTCCGTTTTTTCTGTTATGTCGCTAAGATCAAAAAATATTATTTATATTTCATCAGTATGTAATTTGTATCTAAATATAATTTCCAAAACGCATGAATTAAAAAAATCGAGCGAAAAATACCGAGCAAAGCTCGGTCAACCAGGTACTTGTTTTAATATGGCGTTAATTAATGACGTCATTTGCATTCGCCAGTGTTCTATTTCGGAACACAGGCAATGTTTGGACATACCAGGAAATAGCCGTGTGTTTAGTGGCTTATATCGTCCAACGATTACTATTTATTAATTTAATCAATCCATTGTAATATTTTAACAAACTTTGTAATATTTCATGACTGCCCCGTCCCGGGTTCAAATACCGAGTGAAGTCAAAATCTTTTATTAAGTTTTTCTCTCAAGAAATTCTCAAAAGTTGGTCCTGATCTCTCTCCAGTCGTGTCGGATTGCCGTCACGTTGAAATATGAAAGTTAGGGAATAAAGAGTGTATTTCTTCTTACGCACACACCTGTAAGCTATAACTATGTGCTCTGTTGAGACTTTAGACTGGCCACTGTCACGGAAATTATATACTATTTTTATGGATTCAGCCAGAAAACGTAGCCAGCGTTGTTGTATGATAATTTGAAGTACTAATACTAAGTACAATAAATACTAGTACTAAGTACTATACCGCGGAGAGTACGATCGTATAATAATTTAAGTTTTTTTTCTGTTGTGGTAACAAATATTGTATATATTGAAATGCAAAACGGTAGTTGACATCTCGTGTCAAAATAATTTTAATGATCGAATTAAATTATTTTCTACAAAACCTTTATGGGAATATACTTATATATTGATTTCTTATATTTACTCGAATACTACGTATTGATTACAATAAATTTTACTGATTTTATGTCGTTTATTTTCAACTTCTTTAATTTTCGAGGCTTAAGGGTATAGTAAGTCAGCTCAAATTCTAATTTCGCCACCACTTCCCCGCGCGTCGTATGCTATGTATAGCACGCGTCACGTAAAAAGAACGCTGGAAGAAAGTGGTGGGAGTGTGTTTGCGCATGGGTACAGTCTCGCACGATAGTTATGTGCCTATTAATTTAATTTTTAACTAGGCTTTCGCTCGCGGGTCGTGGCTTCGTACCTATATATTTGTTATTCTTATTAGTTATAACATTGAAAAATATATTAGATAAAATATGTATCAATAAAATGAATTAAAAACATGTTTGAATTATGTATTATAGAATGTTTAATCGAAATAAAATTAAAGTAATGTTGAAACTCCTTCCATTAAGTCATCATGCGTGACGTGAAAACCAGATGAGGACGCGGTGTTGGTGCTAGAAGTGGCCATTTCATCGTCGTCGCTGTCGTCACTCGAGCTTCCATCCTCATCTGAGTCGGAATCATGATCACCTATGTGGATAGCAAATGTTTCTGTCATCATGTCCACCACATGATCGCTTTTACAGTAATCAGCCTCTATTTCTTTTACCTTCGTGCATAGCTTCCCCCATTCTGTTGCTCCCATTAAATTTACTTTTTCATGAATCAACTCATAACGTGTCAGGTTACAAGTTACATTTTTACAGGCAACATAACTTTTTATTTGGGACCAGGCCATTTCAATAGGATTCAGGTCCGGGTGATATGGGGGCAAACGAAGTACAGAATGTCCTGCTTCGTTCAAAATAGCATCGATATTAAATTTCTTAAATTTATCTTTGCATTTTTTTATTAAGTTGTACAACTCCGGCTTTAGCATGGTCTCTTCAAATTCAATACCTTTTTGACGAAGCCAGGTTTGCATGTCTGCTTTCTTTGAATTGGACGTTGGTGCAGCATCGAGTTGTTTATTGTGGTACGATGCATTATCGACTACCACGACTGAATTAGGCGGTAAATTTGGTATCAGTTGAGTACGGAGCCACCGCTCGTAATTTTCAGAATTCATATTGTCATGGTAGTCGCCGCTTTTTGTACCGGCTTTAAACGTCAGTAAAGCATTCGGCACAAAACCTGCATCGCCACCCGCATGCACTATGACTAAGCGGCTACCTTTAGATACAGGTTTTTTAATGCCCTTGGTGGAACCTGTCTGTCCAAGCATGGTGAGACGCATGGGAACTATCGACGTATGATTCGTCAGTGTAAATGATAGGTCTTACTTCCTCTCTATATTTTTTAATCTTTCTCAGATATTCAATTCTTTGAAATCGAATTTGTGACTGCTTAATTAAGATTTTTCTATTGGTTTCCGTTTTTTTCCATTTAAAACCCAAGTTTTTCAATACTCGCCTGAGACTTGCTGCAGATCCTTGGAAATGTATGTCATCCTGTAACTTCCTTTGCAACTTGCCTATGGTAGGCAATTCTTTTTCAGTAACGTGAAAATTATGGATCATTCTTTTTATAACACCCTGGTCAAAGTTGTCAATGTCTGTTATTGGTTTTGTTTTTTTTCTTTTATTTTTAGAAAACAGTAAGAAATTCCGAATCTTTTGAACCCTTTACTATTCGTCTCTCTGTCGACTCGGAACATTTTGTTGCCTCTGCGGTCCGTTTCATACATTGTTTTAAATTATTAACTACATTATTATCAGCTTCCCTCTTCATAAAACAGTAGACGTCATAAATCATTTTTCTCACTTCTCTATGTAAAACCATTTCGTAATTTAAAACTTTTGTGCGCGATGGTATTTTTGAAAGGAACGTAACGTGGATACTACGCGGGAAGCAAAGCTCAACTGATGAACCAATAGCGCATCGGTAAACATGCGGCGCGTGGCTCACCCGCCCCGCGCCCTACCTCATACCACCAAGTAGACCGATAAATCGCCTATGCGCAGCTTGACCGCCAGCGTTCTTTTTACGTGACGCGTACTATACCGACATGTTTTTAATCACTAATACTGTAAGTAGAAAGGTCGTTAGACACTTATTTCATTAGGTTTATCATATTTATCCCTGTTTCTTAACGCCAAGCCAGTCGCTTCTTATTTTTATTACGATTATTTCCCATTTTAATTTTACGTCGTCCTGTTGCGTAATGTGTATTCTGATCGTAAGCGACGCAACTTCCCCCTTCAAAGGCCGAAGCGAAGTAACCGGGCGGCAGGAATCACGCTTCAAGAGGCCGATAGTTTAGGTAATTTCTTTTTACAGTGAAAATAATGGTATTTTAAAATAAGGAAATAACATAAGCACTGCTTTATAGTTAGTTCAGTTAGTATGCAAAGTTTCATGGTCTTATTTAAAGTAATTTATGAACAGCGGTTTATTGTTTATTTTGGAGGTAACTTTGGATTTTTTTTCTATCGAGAAAGTTTTACGAAATCGTGTTTTCGTCTAACATAATCCTTAACATTTATCCTCAACTTTACCATATATTTTTTTCAAAATTAATGCTGCAATATTTTCGGCATAAAGAAGGATCTTGCTAAGCCATTTGAGATTATATTCCCCTTAAAGCTAAGCTTGTTTCTCGTTAATCGGTCCAAAGCTTAAAATCTAAAGGTATTTTTTGTTGATGGTATGATCTGCATGACCATGGGTGCTGTAAAGTGCCCGAAACGTCGAAAATTGAGAAGATAAAATTAAAAGCGATAATATTCGTAAAATAGATTTCATATAACGTGTAGCATTCGCGTGAATATAAGAAATCATTACATAGTTTTCATGTATAATTTTATTCAACTAATCTAATAAATATCTTAATACTTAAAGCGAGCAATACTTATTTGTCGGAGTAAAATTGACGGATCGTGATCTGCTTGGGCATTTAATGATACGCATTACATGATTTGGACGATATTTTATCCGACATATCACTTAAGTACATATTGCTAATTTTAAATATTATAAAAGTTGCACGACTTCGGTGTTGCGCAAAGGCTGTCTGTTGCACGTCAACCGGTCGCCGATAAGAGAAGTATAATAGTTATAAATTATCATCGACCAAATCATCAAATGGCGGTGTATCATGAAATACCCAGGCAGATCAAGATATAATAAAAATATAAATTACTTCGCAACCTTTCGCTAACTAAATACAATGATGTGTCTTACCTGGATTGAAGAGCACCTCCCGCCCTCCCTCAATTGCGTGCACTAATTCCGTCACCACTACTCCCGGCACCCCTACTCCCGGCACCACTACTTCCAACACCACTATTCCAGGAAAGACACACCATCGACGATAATACGCCACGTGTTTCGCCTCTACACGACGACTACGACTGCCGACCTCTAATTAGCGGTCAGCCGTCGTAGAGTCTACATCACCTGAGGATGCCTCGTGTGGAGGCGAAACACGTGTCGTATTATCGTCGATGGTGTGTCTTTCCTGGAATAGTGGTGTTGGAAGTAGTGGTGCCGGGAGTAGTGGTGTTGGGAGTAGTGGTGCTGGGCCTAGTGGTGACGGAGTTAGTGCACGCAATTGAAGGAGGGCGGGAGTTGCTCTTCAATCCAGGTAAGACACATCATTGTATTTAGTTAGCGGAAGGTTGCGAAGTAATTAATATTTTTATTATAATGGATTTCCGCAAAGTAACGCCTGATTCTTGAAATCAATTAGATCACGATATACCAATTCTTTATTCGGACTACTACATACATATACTACGATACATACATATATGTATACGTACATATATATGCATCGGAAACTGCTTACGATTTGCATAACATGTTTATTTATATAATATAATGTATTTATGTATCACGCTCCAATTCTATCTAGGTAAGTGTTAACCCTGAGAAAAATTATGTATTTTTTCTAACACCGAGTGGAGCTCTGTCGCTAAAGTACACTATATTACGATTTATTTTTTAATTTATTAATGATGTTGTCAACTACCTAATTTCAAAAATTATGAAAATTGATCTCTATTCAGTTTCAGGTTTCGATTTGATATTATTTACTTTTAATCAATTTTAGTTGTTAACTTTTAATTATTAAAACCTAGGAGTATTTTATAAGGATAATATTGTCTGCTGTTCATGGCCCACCATTTTGATATGTGTTTTTATTTATATGTATTTTGCATTAAAATTAAAAAGTACACTTTTAAATTTGATAACTGTATTTTATTATATTGTGATGTAAATAGATCGTTAAATGAATAATTAATAAATAGTTTCTTTTTAATTGCGTTTTTACATTTGCACCTCATTTCATTTTTAACCTCTGACGAAAACGGATGGGTGTTATAAGTTTAACTTGTGTCGTAGCGCTCAAACGGACGAACCGATTTTTATTTAGTTGTTTTTAGTTGTAAGGTGATTTGATCGAGATTGTTCTCAGCTGTTTAGAGGAAAGCTGTTTAGCCGTTTGAAGATCATCGGTTCTTTTTGTTTGAGTTTTTTTTATTTAATTTATATAAATTTAATTTCTGTTCTTCATTCTTCATCAACCTGTAAAAGCTAACTGCTGGGCGTAGGCATCTCTTTAAAATAAGATTAGACATGGCCACGCTATTTTTTTGCGCCCGAAGCAAATAAGGGCAACCCTCCGGTAACGGGGGAGGGAGGTGGTGAATGCTCATAGCATACCACGCAGCCGGCTGCGTGGTTATGTGGAGACTTACCCACTAAACATCACCTTTTTCGGGACTGGCTTAATGGTCTAACTATAGATCTCTAAGCCAAATCGAACGCGACCCCCCTTGGCAGAAAGGGGGGCGCAAAGCAGAAAGGGCCACGTTTGGCGGGCAAATTAATATATTATGTAACACTAGGCTGCGCCGCGCAACTGTGCTTATCTTTAAAAGGTATTGGCGAACAGCAAAGGATCGGGAAATTTGAAAGATGTTTAGTTGCCCGCAGAATGCAGAGGAGTGTTATTGAAACTGGCGGTATAGCATAAATCTTATATTATTTTTATTTTTATAAACTGCAACTCCGTGAATAAGAAGTGATTGGTAATCTTTCTTGTCTACGTTATTTTACTTATATTGCAGTTATATAGTATAGTTGCAGCACGAATGGGTCGCCTCGACCGGGCAAGGACCGCGCTCTCACAGAATACCAGCGTAATATGGTAGCGTAATAATAATAGACACTTTTTACCGGAAACGAGGCATTCCATCTTAGTCCACACGGGTGACAACATATCTGCATTTCCATTAACACTACTTTTACGGATTTTATCGCGTTTAATTTCAACTTTAATTACTTTTATCTTTAATTCCCGACATTTCGGGTGTTTTCCAGCACCCATGGTCCGCGTAAAAGAACGTATAGCTGATGTGAAATATCAACGTTCCGGGAAGTCTGCAGTATGTGATCATATCCTAGACGGCCCCAAGCATTACATCAGATTTGATAGACCACAAATCCTTGCGAAAGAACATCGATTCCTACCAAGGATGATATGGGAGGCTATTGAAATTAAAAAACATCCTAATTTCAATAGAGAAGGAGGCTAGGTACTACCACCTGCTTGGGATCCTATAATCAATAAAATTAAAACTAAACCCAAGCATACTACTACATACTCAGGACATAGTTCATTTTGCATAGATCGGACCATAAACAATAATTAAAAATCTGAAGGTACTCCGGGTTTAACAATGACATCGCGACGTCAGTCACATCAGTCCCCCGTGACCATGGGTGCTGGAAAGAAGCCGAAACGTCGGGAATTAAAAATAAAAATATTTAAAACGATAAAATCCGTAAAAGTAGTGTTAATCAATGTGCAGTGTTCGCGTAAATATAAGAAATCATTATCTGCATTTTGATTCGTAACCGAGGATAGGGTAAAAAACGAGCACACAGTCCACCTGATGGTAAGTGGTTGCTGTGGCCCATAGACATCTACATCTATCCTCGATTACAAATCAAAATGCAGATGCGTTGTCACTCGTGAGGACTAAGATGGAATGCCTCGTTTACAGTAAAAAGGGTCTCTGGTTATCTACACTCTACGAAACATAGCAGTATTAAGCTGCTATTTTACGCTGGTATTCTGTGAGAACGTGGTCCTTCCCCGGTCGAACCGACCCGTGCGAAAACTATACCTACTGCTAATATTACTGCAGCATGGCTCTACCACGTATAAGACACTGTCTTAACAAAAAAGGTTCTTGACTTTTTTTAAAGCCGAAGTGATAAAGAAACTTACAGTCCACTTCATGGTAAGTGGCTACTGCAGTGCAAGGACATTGGAGCCAACTTCAAATAAAGAAGGCTAAAAATGCGTTGTCCTGATAACTAAGATGGAACGTCTCACAGCGTGTAATTATACTGGGTCTCTATACCCTGCAGACCAGAATATAGCACTACAGGCATTAGAGAGTTGAGTCACAGCCCTCAATGTCAGATTGGCTATCCACAATAACATGACCCCAAACAAACGGCTAACGATGGAACATTTCCGTTAGCCACCATATACCTACAATGCCGTTAACGGCTTCCACGACTCCGAAACCTGCAGTGCAAAGAGACACGTGCGGATGACACGTTCGAAGCTTGACACGTCCGAACACGAACGAATTGCTTGTTACTTGCGTTGTCATCTACGTGGACTTAATGTCTAGCAGGTCTCGGAGCATTCCCGGGTCCTGGGAGCCTTTAAAAAGACGTTAGATAGCGGTGGTTTTATAAAAATAATGAGGTTGTCCAATTAATTTGTCGGAGTTGGCCGTTCTGCGGCATTGTGGGTTGTTACTCAACTCTTTATCTATATAGAGAGGAGTTCTCTTGGTAGAGGCACAAAATAAATAGTAGTACTACATACAGAAGTTTCACTCTTTTGATGTTGACTGCTTGTCGGCGTTTAATAGCCTACATAATTATTATTAATAAGATAAATTGCGCACGCAAGCTAAATAAACCTTAATCGCTGCGCGCGAGTGTCCGTATTACTTTGCATCTTTTCCCATTCCCACATCACGGCTGTTTTTCCGTGGTTACTTAGTGCACATTTCTATTTACGGATCAATATATATACGGATAAATAATATGTAGTGTTACTCGTGCGTTACCAAAGTTTGCATGGAAGAGATAAATGTTAAGCGATGTGGCCACCTAATTGTACATTGGTAGAGGTCGCACGTCCAAGGGCTGGGCATGTAGAGGTGCCAAGTTATTGAAGTGGGGTTGTGGCACGTTGTCAGCGCGGTGGTATACATACCCCGCGCCAGCCGGACCACAAAATCTTAATAGTCTCTGTGATAGTGGGGATAAGCGGTCCACTATTAACAGACTCCGAGGTCTAGTGGCTGAAAAATGAAAAAAAATGCGCGCGCGTAGTCGGCGAGCGGCGGCGGCGTGGGACACAGCTCCGGAACAGCAAGAAGAAGCGAGCTGCGGCGTTGAAGAAACGGCTTCAAAATGGTCGACGGATACATAACGATAGCGGCGTGTGAAGACGATGTGGCGCTGAATGATATTTGCGGCTGTTTCTTGTTTCTTTATTAGAACGTTAAATATATACGTCAAATTATCTCGCATCAATATGCAGCCCGCAGTATCTCAGTAGCCGGGGATAGTTAGGAAATAAATGTTTTCTTCGCCTTCTGTGTTATGGTAGCAGGAGGGTATATATTATTTATTGCCGATTTCAGTCTCCATCTTTAGGTTAGCCGCTATGATGTCCGGACGTAGCGACCTGCACCGACGATGGTCTGAAGGGTTAAATTCTGCTGGGCCTGCAGCCGCTGCCTCTGCCGTTCGCTCAGAACAGCGTACCAAGCCGGTGCAGCCTAGGTGATCCTAGGTAGTAGTTGCTTATGTAGAGCTTATATATTTATGTGTTGGTGTTCATCCGATTATGCGGCATCCGGGGTAGGTTACGGTCTTCTGGTACGCCTCCTGGCTCCTAAATCTCCTGGCTTTTTAGCGTCAGCGGCCGTGAAAGTTTTCTGAGGCGGCGGGTGAATAGAGCGGTCGTCTTGCCAACATTAATGACCATCCTCCATTCATCCAGTCCTGGCGGTAGCACAGGTCCAACAAGCATTGCATTTTAACAGCGGCGACATGGGCTCTTCTAGACGATGTAAAGTACGCGCTATCGCCCGCATATAGAGCCAGCTCTACACAGTCTTCCCATTCGCGTAGGTTTCCTTAAGCGTTGGTATGTCATTAGTATAAGCCGCGTACAGAAGCTACCCTGTGATAAGCCAGCTCTTATTGGCTTCGATGCGGACTCGACATCCTTAACGCAGACTTAGAAGCTCCGGCTTGAAATATCGCCACTAGCTGCAGCATAGCATGAGAGACACTCGTTTTTTGTTCTAATTTATAAAATAATCCGAACGCCTTCTCGATATCGAGGAAGACACCCAATGATGAGCGGCTGCGATTGTGTTTGACCGCTAAAAAGTGCAGTACCTTGATCAGCTAAGTTGCTGTGAAGAGGTCCCTCCTAAATCCGTGTTAAGCCCCCCGAAGTTGAATGAACTGGCAGACTCTTCTTATAATCTACGTTCTAATAGTTTGACAATGTGTGGTAGTAGCGTAAGGGTCGATCCTCATTATAATGCCGTTCACAGTTCGTTCTCGGTCCGATCTCGGTCTCATAAAATATTATCAAGTAAAAAATATGTGTGTGCATTCATACTATCCGAAAACAGTCAGGTTTCGGTCGAATCCCATTCCATTATAATAAATCGGACCGAGAACGAATCCTCATTATAATGCCGTTCACAGTTCGTTCTCGGTCCGATCACGGTCTGATAAAATATTATCAAGTAAAAAATATGTGTGTGCATTCATACAATCCTGTAACAGTCAAGTTTCAGTCGAATCCCTTTCCATTATAATAAGTCAGACCGAGAACGAACCCTCGTTATAATGCCGTTCACAATTCGATCTCGGTCTGATAAAATATTATCAAGTAAAAAATGTGCCTGTGCATTCATAATATCAAGTAACAGTCAAGTTTTGGTGGAATCCCATTCTATTATAATAAGTCAGACCGAGAACAAACCCTCGTTATAATGCCGTTCACAGTTCAATCTCAGTCTGATAAAATATTATTAAGAAAAAAATATGTGAGTGCATTCATACTATCTGGTAACAAACAGTCAAGTTCCGGTCGAATCCCATTCTATTAAAATAAATCAGGCCAAGATCGGACCGAGAACGTACTGTGAACGGCAAATGAGGATCGGCTCTAATCGGTCTATAACAAGTCGTGCTACGCCTGTCCTTCCCAGACTTCGGCAGGACAATTACCTTACCGGTTTCCCGAGCCCCCGGGAGGTGGGAAGTCCGCAAAATTCCATTACAGAACCGCCCTATCTCTACTAGTGTTCTCTTAGGCAGCTGTCGTAGTGCTACGTTGGTTCCTGGGATGCAGGCGGGTTCGCCATAAATTGCTCCTCGAAGTGCTCTACTAGGATATCCGCTCTATCCTTGACATCGTAACAACGTTCGCCCGCGTTATTAGTCAGGGAGCAAACGGGAGGACCAGTTTTAGTTAACTGTCGGTTCAATTTGTAAAGCGACGCATGACGAAAGAGTCTTTCCCTTTCCAGATGCGCTGCTCCCAGGCCTCTCCTCTACATCTTTCGCTGTGCTTACAGGTGTATGAGTTGGAGGTCTCTCTTGCAAGTGTTGATGGTAGAGCCTCCAGTCAACTTTTGTCTTGAAGGCTCTGGGTGGCGTAGTCACTGCCTTGAGGCCAAGGGTAATCAGAATCGGGAGGTGTTGTGTACTCAGGTCGTACAACACCTCTACCACCATTGGGCAGTTGCCGTTCCTAGAGAGAACGATGTCCAGTACATCCAGTCCATCCAGTCCAGTACATCCAGTCGGAACATGTAGGCTCTTCGAGACCTAAAACGTCATAGTTGTTCCTCTTCGCGTCTTCATATAGATCATGACTTGGCGGGTTGATCAATCTAGAATCTACACTGATCAACCTGCCAAGTCTAGACTCTAGATCCCCACGCCGGGTGTTTGACGTTTTGGTCCCCAGCAGTGATGGTAGGCGTTGTGCCTTCAATTACCGTCCGGACGTCTGAGGAGTAAAATGGAGTCCCTGGCGGGCGGTATGCTGCAAAGATCCTTAATTCCCCGCCCGCCACCTCCATTTTTATACCGATAGAGTGCATCGATTGGTAGTCTGCCAGGTCTAGTTCTTGGTGGACGATGTCCCTCCTCACTAGAACCGCCATCCCTCTATAGGTGGCCCCTTGAGGAGTGACTTCGTCCCTCCTGTAGATATGAAAATTGGGCACCAGCAAGAATACCTGGATGTTCTATTGTTGGGTGACTGTGCTGAGGTCATGCAGCTTATGCTGGATTCCGTCAGGGTTCCAGTAGAGGAGGCACAGGTTACGATTCTCTGTAATGCCGAGCCAGTAGCTGTGCAAGCGCCTTTATCACGGCGGTGATGGGAGCAGCCCCCACTCTTATGGAGAAGGAGGAGCCTGCATCTTCTTCTTCTTCCTGCCCTGCTTACTCTTCTTTGAGGGTTGACGCTAAGTGGCGTCGTTAGCGGGTGCTGAAGAGTCGCCCCGGTGGTTGCTTTGGTTGCAATTGTTGCAACCGGTGCCATCGTTTCTATAAGTGTTGTTGTTGTTGCCGATAGGGGGGGGGGGCTGCCTGTCTTCCCTTTCCTGGAATGGTGGCCCACCCGTCTTCCTGAATGATAGCCTTGGGGCGACTCTGAGGGATCCTCTTTCGATCCTCCGGTAGTAAGCCCGGCAGAGTGATCCCCCGCTTCCTCGCAATCTCGACTACTACTAATACTCGCTACTCAGGACTGGACAGCGGCGATCATTAGGGCGAGCATAACCGGTTGATGGTCTTTGGTCGTCTTCTTCGGGTAGTCCCGAAGGATTCGATGTGAGCCCAGATGTTGATAATCCGGCAGATGGAGCCAACGTAGCGTATGTCGTTGAGTCCCATCCGTAAGAATCTTCCCCTCCTTCTTCTAACTGGGCCGTCTCCGTGTTGCTGCGATGGTCCCGTGAGATGGGGAGGATTGGCTTCGGTGGTATGGGTGATTTGGGCGGAAAGCTATATGTCCTTATCCCGCCAGAAGTTGTGATTTCCTCGTATTCAGAAGATGGCGGCGATGATGAGTAATCCGAAGAAATGGGCGAGCCGATGCATTGCCTCTTTTCATGAAGCGATGCCTCAGTCTTCGTTGGCGTGTGCCTTTGGGCCATTTTCCTAACCCGCTGCGGTAAGGGCCACGGTTCTCGACTACTCGTACGCTCAGGTACGGCGTGCGTGAGCGCGGCGCTCGGTGCGGGTTCTTTTCTGGGCGACGAAAGCTTCCTTGTTGGAATTCGAGAGAAGCATGGTACTATGCTGGACCGTTCCGGGTTGGATAGATCCCCGACTAATAACTTCTGGACTGGACTGACTGGACTTGTTCATTCTTCTTTCCACATTCAATCTATTCTCCTTTGGAACGCACTCCCTCTCGAAATCAGGACGGCTAGCAATCGGTACGCGTTCAAGATGAAGGTTCGGGAACACTTACTTAATAAATTGGCAGAATCATCATCCTCATCATTGGCAGAACCAGCGTCCTCATACGGCCAGCAGTGAAGGACCACGTCTCTGATCCATAAGACATCACTGGCAACACGCACTAGTTGTACATGTGTATATGTATGTATATGTGTATATATGTATGTATGTGTGTGTATGTATGTATGTGTATGTAAATATGTATATATGTATGTTTATATGTATATATATATATATATATATATTCTTATTGTTCTTATTGTAATTATGTATACTATATATTTTATATACATATATGTGTATGAATATTAATATAATTTTATCTATTTTTTGCGATGTACCATTTATATCTTATGTATTTTATTTCCATGTATTACATTTTTTTTTGTTATTTTATTTTAGTATTCGCATATTAACTTTTTATTACACCTACTTCATTCTATCTTTGCATCATCCCAAGGTAGACTGGGAGAGAATGCCTTAGGCATTAAGTCCGCCTATATACCACTTGTGTATATGAAGTTTTAAATAAATAAATAAATAAATAAATAATAACGGTCGATCCAATACGCTTGTACGATCCGGCGGTTTCCTTGTTTTGACGCGGGGTTTTTTTTAATAGGATAGGGTGACCAACGAGCACACAGTTCACCTGATGGTAAGTGGTTGCTGTGGACACAGACATCTACATCTATCTATCCTCGATTACGAATGCGTTGTCACCCGTGAGGACTAAGATGGAATGCCTCGTTTCCAGTAAAAAGGGTCCCCGGTTCTCTACACTCGCCATACGAAACACAGCAGCATTAAGCTACTATTTTACGGTGGTATTCTGAGAGAGCGTGTTCCTTCCCCGGTCGAACCCACCCACTCGTGCTACAACTATACTTCTTATATAACTGCAGCATGGAATATGCATCATGGCATATCCGACATGATTTAGGTTGCGGTTACTACTGTATACTGTGTGATGTTCAGTTGTGCCCTATCTATACTCACTAGACGAGCCAGGCGGTAGGACGCGCGACGCGAGAGGTGAGGGATGGGAGAAGGTGGGCGGCCGCAACACCGTGCTCCTTTCTGCAGGCAGGCTGCGGGCATCGGTCGCTTAATGCGTACGACATCAGTTTTGGAATTAATCGAGCGCTAATTCGTCTTTATTGTCTTATTATTACTATTTCTGTGGGTGACCTCGACCGCTCACGCAGTATACGGACTCAACGATCGGCGGAATATGTCGTACCGGCAGTTGTATGTGACTACTGCTAACCACAAACAACGCACGAAATTCGAACGAAATTCGTTCGTTCGTGTCGTCTTCCGCGTGGACTTTCTGCCCAGCAGGTCTCGGGCCTCGGGGTATTCCCCTTTACCCGGGCATTCATCACGGCACACTACAATGGGCCGGTCTTGGGGGCCTAGTTAGTCTATGTCAATTTATTAGCGGCTTTTGCCGCAATCCGATAAATCATAAGCAAAAAGAGGTTGTCTCATTTTTGTGTTTAATAGTTGTAATAAATGTAGGTTATCTAATGGTTGTCAAAGATGGCCTTTCTGTGGCATTGTGGGATTTATTCAACTCTCTAATCCATGTAGACAGGAATTCTCCAGGATAGGGTCGCCCGTCCGGGGGCCGTGTATGTAGCGACGCTGAGTTTTTGAGATGTAGAGACGCTGCGTCCTGGCAGTGGCAGTGTGGGCTCTTCTAGACGAGGTGAAGTAGGCCCTATCGTCCACAAATAGCGCCAACTCTACGTAGCCCTCTCATTCGTGCAGGTGTCCTACCAGGGTGGGGATGTCATTGGTGTAAGCCGCGTAAGCGTAAGCGACTGGAGAGAAACAGCCTCCCTATGGTACGCCGGCTCTTACGGGTCTTATTACGGACTCGGCGTCCTCTACACAGATGTAGAACCTCCTGTCTACGAGGAAAGACGCCACTAGCCGCAATTGAACGAATTGCAAGTTGAATCGCTATCCTACCCCGGAATCACACAATAGACCGGAATAACACAGAGCCAGTAATCGTAGTAGTAATCTTCGAGCGTAGAAATCATATATTATGGCAGAAATAGAAATAGAAATAGAAACTTTTTTATTCAATGTAGATTATAAAAATACTTATTGAAAGTCACTTTTTTAATTTACCACTGGTTCGCAAAAGAAACCTCTGTCCTGGGAAGAACCAGCAAGAAACCCAGCGGGACTATTTTTTTTTAATAATAGCTTACAATCATGTTTACAATCAACAACACAAGACAAATTAGAAATAGCTTGGTAGCGATCACCCTTCCCAGGGGTTATTATCATCTATAAATTCCTTAATATTATAATAACCCTTTTTATACAAACTTAGTTTAATAACATTTTTGAACTTTGTGTATGACAAATTTTGTATATTTTCTGGGATTTTGTTGTAAAAGTGTATACATCGCCCCAAGAATGAATTACTGACTCGGTGGAGTCGAGTAACTGGTACTACCAGCTTGTGTCTGCTCCTAGTATTTACAGAATAAATATCACTTATTTTTGCAAAACTACTTTTATTTTTGTGTACGTACATTACATTTTCATAAATGTATTGAGAGGCCAGAGTTTATATATTAATTTCCTTAAATTTTTGTCTCAGTGACTCTTTTGGTTTTAAATTATATATTGCTCTAATGGCCCTCTTCTGTAAAATAAATATAATTTCAGTGTCAGTCGCGTGTCCCCATAGCAAAATACCATACGACATAATGCTATGGAAATAACTAAAGTAAAGTAATCTAGCTGTTTCAACACTGGTAAGAGTTCTAATCTTTTTTACAGCATATGCTGCAGAACTAAGTCTGCTAGCTAGTTTTGATATATGGGGGAGCCATTGAAGCTTTGCGTCCAGTGTGATTCCAAGAAAAATGGTGGTATCAACAGGACTCAGTTCCTCCCCATTTAAAATCACATTAGTATTGACATGTTTAACATTAGGAGTTAAGAATTTCATACATTTAGTTTTAGTTCCATTCAAATGCAAATTATTAACATTAAACCAATTGACTAACTTAGCTATAGCATTATTTACTTCGTCGTAATTTAATAACTGTCGTTTTAATTTGAAAATTAATGAAGTATCATCAGCAAATAATACTATATCATGGTTATCCCCTACTATGTAAGGTAAGTCATTAATATATACAAGAAACAGAAAAGGGCCGAGAATTGAGCCCTGAGGCACGCCCATTTGTACAATGGACCCGGAAGAACTCATACTATTAATAACAACTTTTTGTGTTCTGTCACTTAAATATGAAATAATTAATTTAAGAGCATCATTTCTTACATCGTAGTGTTGAAGTTTCCTGATTAATGTTTCATGGTGAACACAATCGAAGGCTTTGGATAGGTCACAGAACACACCCAAAGCATCCTGTGAATTCTCCCATGCATTAAATATATATATATTTCATAAAAGATAGCTTGATCTCTGCGACAGCTGTCAATAAAATCACTCCTATGAAGTCCTGAATTTCTTAGTAGTACAGACACACAGTACCTGTCAATGTCATACTTTATGGGCATGCCGACCTAATTAGTGCATACCCATAAAGTATGACATTGACAGGTACTGTGTGTCTGCTGTACTACTAAGAAATTCAGGACTTCATAGGCATGATTTTACTGACTACTATATAAATGTTAAGAACTATAGAAATTTTATGTTCGAAGGTAGTAATGTACTGTGTGGTATTATGTTTATGCATATGTTTAGGGTGCTTAAGTCAAAGATTCACCCCAAAAAGTAGGGAAATTCAAAGACATGGTCCCTTTTGCTTACAAATGGTATTTTCGTTTCAATAATATCCGATGATATATTAATTAGTTAGACTACTATTTGACCTTATATATTCGGATATAATTCAATCAATGGTTATTGACTATTAATAATTTATAAGTGTGTATATATTTACAAAAATTGTTTACATTCAGTTTTTGAAAATTTATACTTACTTCCACACCTGGTAAAGATGAAAGTGAGATAGATACCAATAACCAGTCCACCGCACCGGTCAAATATTATATTATATATTATATTAAATTCTATTTTATATAAGACGAACACATTGTGTACAAATAAAAATATGATTTGATTTCGAAGTTTTTCAGCTACATTTAGATTTATGAAATGAAGAACAAATTAAATAAAACATATTTTTAAATGTTTTTAGTAGGTGGTGTCATACCATTAGTATGATATATTTTAATTGTGGCAGCATCATTCGTAGTACATAAAGCCGGCTATAGGCAGTGGCGGCGCTAGGCGTCGGCGACGTCGGCGACCGCCGACTGCCTCGCGCTTGAGGGGGCCTCGCAAAACTTTTTTATTATTTAAAATTTAGTTATTCATTATTATTTATTTTAATATCATACACTTGCGCGATTTAAGTGAGTGTGTTTCTCGTTTTTTGCGATGAGCACTTTACGGACAGAATCGTCTGACAACACTATGAAAGTTTAACAACTTCGTGCGCGAGACGGGGAATACCCGTGTCGTTTATGTATTTCTTCTGCGAGCGAAACGTAAACAATCATTCCTTTTGTGAATGCAAAGCAACACTCGCCGACTAGACTCGCATGGACAAAATTTCTTTTTATTTTGTTGTATTGTCTTTTTATTTTGTTGTCAGTCAGTACCCCGGTGGTAATTTAGTGGATAAAAGTGTTAATTTATATTGTGATTTCGTTCATACTTCGAAGGTTATAAGATAAGGTAAGTCAATATGAACTTTTATAACAACTTTAACGTAAAGTATTTGTCAACATCAATAGGTATAAACAGGTTCCTATCTTTTACAAGTCTTAATTGCAATGTATTTCTTTATGAAAATTTTAAAAAGTGGATAGTTTTTGTAGTTTTTAAATTCAAACTGTGCTAGTGTTTTTTTTTCCAAGAACTAAAATCTTCAGCTGTTCAAGTATGTTTATAAGCACGCACGTGCTTATAAAAATATTAGCCTCAAAATTTTCAAAATTTTTTTTATTATTTTTATGGAGTTTGTCTATTGTTGCGCCTAGATCTAGATTACTTTGTATTAAAAGAACTCCGCACTAGCATAGTATAAAGAGGGGAAGTACGAGGACGGCACTGAAAATTTCGGGAATCAAGGAAGTGACACAACATTACTATTTAAAAATATATTTATTGCTTTTCGAAGTATTCTCGGCAAAATTTGACACATTACGATGGAACCAATCATTGAAGCAACCATTCCATTCGGAAGTTGGGGTCTCCAAAATGGCCGTTTTGTAGGCGTCCACAGCTTCTTTAGGTGATGAAAATCCTCTGTCCATGCAATTTATTCCTTAGTTTAGGGAAAGTATAGAAATCATTAGGGCTAAGGTCGGGGATTTACGTCGAATGGTCTAATAATTCTATGTTTTCTTGCTCTAAAAACTCTTTTGTTCTGTGTGCGGTGTGAGAACTCGCATTGTCGTGATGGAGGATGATGCGGAGGTTGCAGTTCTCTTTACGGAGTTCACGACGACCTGTGGCAAACAAATGCTAGCATACCATTCTGCATTAACCGTTCTTTGTCCCTCAAGAGGAATAGTCGTAACATGGCCGGTTTTGGAGACTAACGTGGCCACCATTTTTTTTGCAATACTCCGTGAACAAACAATTTTTGTTGGCTTTAACTCATTTTCGAACACCCAAACTCGTGACTGGTTTTTTGTTTCGGGTTCGTAGGCGTATATCCAGGATTCGTCTTCTGATACGATGTTGTATACAGCATTTGAGGACCCTGCGTGGAATCTTTCGAGAGTTCTGACGCACCAAGTAACGTGAGCCCCTTTTTGCTCTTCACGGAGCGAATGCGGTATCCATCGGGAAAACAACTTTTTTACACTTAATTGTTCATGCAAGATTATTTGTATTTGACTCATGCCAATGTCTAAAGTTGCCTAAATATCGCAGTATGTCACATGTCGATCTTCCTCAATCAGCTTACGCACAGCATCAACGTTTTGTTGGGTGACTGCAGTTTTTGGAAGACCTTGACGGGGATCATCACCGAGCTTGATACGTTCACGTTGAAATTCAGCAAACCAGCGATAAATTGTGGTTTTGGATGGGGCTTCATCACCAAATGCAGAAATCATCCGGGCAACCCACTATTTTTGTGTTAAACCACTTCGAAAGTCATAATTAATCATCGCTCTTGAATTTTCTCGAGTCAATTCCATTTTCTCAACGACTAAACAAGTTTGACAAAACCTTGTGACAAGACCGAGAATCTTTTTTTAAACAAATAAATGGTATTCGATTTTTAAAACCAAGGAGTTTTCAATTAAAAAGATTTTAATATGACAGGAACAGTAGAAATATTCCATTCCCGATACTTTTAGTGCAGCCTAGGTAGGCTATCTCCGGCCCAATCCGCGATACAATTGCCTACTGTCTTAGAGTTTTGGCTATTAGCTATATTTTAAATCAGTGCCTATAAATTGGTAAGGGTCAGGAAGTTGTATTTATATCCATGAGAGGTTAGCGTTAATTATGTTACACGTTGTATACTAATCGGTTTTTTGTTTTTTTTTAATCGCCAATAATGTGTTTTTTTTTACACATAAATGACCATTAAGTATTTATTTTTAATTAATACAAACACAAATAATGCAAACATGTCTATTGAATCACACAATACGTTCTCCTGCGATTACCACACATTTTTCATTCATTTAGCGGTGCTGAAAAGCCGTGACGCGCGATCTGCACGAATCTCGTGTAATGTTAGCCCCGAGAGTCGAAATTTTGTTGAGTGTGCGTGCGGCGACGCATAGGTACTACGGCGCACACATATAAGCCGCGCGCGGTTTGAATGTATGAAGATAACTTACTTGCCGTATTTATACTTTGGCATTAGAATCTCTTTTTATCAGTTTTCTATTAAAAGCATTGGCGTACGTATCTATAGTTTTTTTATAATCTGCTGCACAAAAAACATCGAACTACAGATCGATAAATCTCGTATCGCATTATTATTAATTTTAACGATACTGGGCCTATTTTAAAAGTTGGTATCGAATTAAATAGTTATTTAATTTCAATGTTTTTTTTATTTTTAGGTCATCGTGTCTGGAGGACCAAGTAGAGACAGAGATAAAGAGAGGAAATGGGAATCCGGAGCATTAAAAAGAAAAAGAAAGGTTGAAGCTGTTATATCCAACCAAGCTCTAAGTTCCAGCATGTTGAAATTTCTCAAGAAACCTTCTTCGAGTGTCACTGCTTCAGAGTCATCTGATGAAACTTTAGTTTCTGAGCCAGTATCAGAGTCAAATGAATCGTTTTTTGGAAGTTCTGATACAGTTTTACCTGCAACATCGAGCGAACCTACTATGATCCAAATGTCGGAACCCAATATTGAGTTACAAAGTAAAACGTTGTGTGACTCAGAAAATCAAATGGAAGGAGTTCATTTAATAGAGTCATTTATAGACATAGACCCAGGAATGTGGGTATTTCCAGTAAACGATTCGCAGCGTCATGACCTAATTCAAAACGGACCCAATCAAGATCTAGAGAAATCTGATGACAGTTACCCAAAAGGTGCAAATAAAAGACATTTTTCTAAATTTCATTTCACTCGAAAATTAAGTAACGGCGAAACGCAATATCGCCGATGGTTAGTTTACTCCATTTTTCAAGATAAAGTTTATTGCTTTCCATGTAGACTTTTTTCAAATTTGCAGATACAGATGGTAAACGAAGGATTTTGTGACTGGAAAGATTTGAGTCGGATATTGCAAAGACATGAACAAAGTCAAGGACAAATGGTATGCATGATTAAATGGATGGAATTCTATTAAGGAATCAAACATGGAAAAACAATAGATAAAGATAATGAGAGATCTATTAAAGAATCGCAAAAGTACTGGTATACTTTGTTTGAAAGAATGATTGATATCATAAACTACTTAGCGTTACACAATTTGGCATTTAGAGCTCATCGAGAATCCTTTAAATTGAACGATAGCAAAAACAGTGGCAATTTTATAGATTTATTTAAGTTGTTATCCAAATATGATCTGACACTACGGGAGCACATGCAACGTATTAATGAAAAGCAACTAACTCAACATTATCTGAGCCACGACGTCCAAAATGAATTAATTGCATTAATGTCTAAATCAGTTATTGAAGAAATCATACACAGAGCTAAACCAGCAAAATACTGTGCCATCTTGCTCGACTGTACCAGGGATGTCAGCCGCGTTGAACAAATGTCAATAATATTAAGATTTTGCAATTCTTCAACTGGAGTAATAGAGGAACATTTTGTTGGGTTTATTGCCGTCACAGAAACAACGGGAGAATATTTAACAAATTCCATACTACAAGAACTGGAAAGAAATTGTCTAGATATCCAAAACTGTCGAGGACAGGGATATGACAACGGCGCCAATATGGTCAGTATTCATAAAGGTATCAGAACAAGAATTCTTAATATAAACCCAAGAGCATTCTTTACGCCGTGCGGATGTCACAATTGGAATTCGCTTTTGATGGATGCAGCTAACTCTTCTACAACATCCAAAACGTTTTTTGGCTTCATCAATAAAATCTATGTGCTGTTTTCAAAGTCAAGTAAGCGTTGGGATATCGTGTAAACGAAATTAAAATTGACATTAAAAACTCTATCTGAAACACGATGGGAGAGTAGAATCGGAGCAGTAAAAGCAATATTTTTGCAATTTGATGATGTTATCGAATGCGTGAATGACCTGAAAAATAAAAGTGATGATTCTGAAACGCTAAGCGACTGTGACTGTGAAATGTTAACTTTTGAGTTTGTTGTTGCGATACACGTATGGTACGAGGTTTTACTACGTGTGAACAATATAAGCAAACTATGGCAAATGGTTCAAGTCAACTTGAAAGTCGCTATTGATACTTTACGGTCATTTTGCAGCTGGATTCAAGAATTCCGTAACACAGGATTTGACAATAGTACTTTCGAAATTGAGACTCAATTTAAAGAAAAAAGAACAGCCAGGAGAAAACGAATGTTCGATTATGAACATACTGATGAACCTATTCAATCTTCTGAAATGCAGTACAGAGTTAACTTTTTTAACACAATGATTGATGCTATTATAGTTGATACCGAATGTCGGTTTAAAGTGCTCAATGAATATTTTGAACGATTTGGTTTTATTTACGATATCAGATGTTTAAATTCTATATCAAAAGAAGACCTTCTCAAGTGCTGTAATGATTTAGGTACAATACTTCGAGAAGGCGAAAACAGCGACATACAGCCTTTCGAACTGTATGAAGAACTCCAACTTTTAAAAATAAAATGTTTAATATTATTTTAACTATAATTCGGCTTACGTAATTTAATATTTTCTTGATTGGGAAAAAAGGAGGCCTCGCGAACCTAATTTCGCCGACGTCCACGGGAGATCTAGCGACGCCACTGGCTATAGGTATCGGCCGAGCAAAGGCAAATAGCAACGTATTTGTTTAGCCTCGTCATTGCTTGTCGCCGTTCGTTGAGCTGGCCGCATAGATAAGCTAGTATTTCTGTATATAATACTTTACTCTATGAGCTAGTATAATCGGGAGGCTAGTTGCAAGCACAGAGTACCTTTGTATAAACTGAAAGTTGCAAGCGTGCAAGACCACTCGAGATCATTCTTCACGACTCGCGTCACGTCACTTCGGAATAGTGTTGGTTTTTCTGCACAACAACAACAACAAAGAATTATTTTAACACCAGTGTTGCCAAGTTAGACGATTTGTTGCCAATTAAGTAGGCTATCTCACAAGGAATGCGATTTAATGAACTTTTATAACGAAATTAAAAAAATGGAATTTTGCAACTGCTATTGAAAGGCAGGTGGTATTTCCTATTTCGTTATAGTCTCATTTTTTTATACTTACAATCCCAATACTTTTGTTAAAATAACGTTAAAAACCACTTGTCTTTAAATTAAAGCTTTTCAGTGCCGTCTTTAGGATCAACGAGGCTATGGGCCAAGGTACTGGCTGGGGCCTATGTAAGGAAAAAAAGTTTTTTAAGCTGTATATAATTACTGTTATTTTAGTGCAAAAATAAATTTTTAAACAAATTTTCTAAATCTTGTTTCTATTTTACCAAGTGTGTGATTTGATATTTTTCTTATTATGTTATAAAATTTAAAATTTGTTGTTGTATATCGAAAATTTTCAGAATTGTGGGGCCCCTGCCTACCTCGGGGCCTCGGGCCAGGGCCCTGCGGGCCCTGCCTTAAAGACGGCACTGAAGCTTTTTAAGAAGAAAACACATGGATATATTAGACAATTGGACATGGATCTGAGACGAGGTTTTTTACCGCTGACCTTATGAGAAACTGATGGTCACTTAGCGAGCTTTGGAGAGGATTATGCTTGGAGTTTCTCTGCATCACAGAATTTAAATTGTGGTTATCGGCAGTAGGACCAGAGAAACTGAAATGGCCTAACGATTTCTTGACTTGGAGTGGCAATTGTTTGGCTATTGTATAGCTCGATGAACCGGCAACTGAAGTGGAAGAATTTTTCTCGAGTGGCAAGCTCGTATCGTATCACTATAAAAATATATCATAGAAAAGCAAAGTATAGGTCAACCCTCCACTGGATGTAGAAACGTCTGAATAAAGAAACCGACCAGAGGGGAAGCTTCACACAAACGGCTCGCTTTGAATACACCCATACATAGCTCAGCGACGTGTGTATGAGCCATAGAGTAGAGTAATATATACAGAAAGTATGAGCACTCACCGACAGGTTCACCGACGCTCCGTCGGAGTACAAACTGGTTTGCGCCGGCTTGTGTCAGAGTATCCATGAAAGGGCTGTTAGTCACGCGCATTTAAATAAATGGAAGGAAAATATTTCGAGATTTTATAAATCAATTTTTTTACTATTATTAGAAAATAAGACACTATAGATTTATATAAATAATTAGTTAGTGTTCTGTATAAATTAATGCCTAAAAGTTGTACAGTATGTATAAAAACTCGAGAGAAAATAATACAATTACCAGACAGTGGTGAAGGTGGTGTTAGTGGTAGTGGTGCTGGTGTTGGCGGTAGTGGTGCTGGTGGTGGTGGTAGTGGTGCTGGTGTTCCTGGTGGTACCTGTAGTATCGTTGGTGGTGGTGGGTAGTGGACCACCACCAACACTGTCGCCACTAATACTACCACCACAACCAACATCACGACCACAGTCATTACCACCACTATCAACACAACAACCACTGACACTGCCCACTACCACTATCACAGCCATTACTACCACCTAATTTTTGTTCTCATGAATACGTTGTCTTACGAAAAATATATTATATATGATGGAAATATATAACGTGAAGCTTCTGTGAGAACAAAATTTCCTTAAAATTCTCGATTCGCGCTATTTTCAACTATAAATTGTAACGTAATAAACGTATTTTCTCAATATTTGCCGCTTTAACCTATAGCAAGATTTCATATTACGACGTAATACTACAAAAATTAGCAAAATATGCAATTTTTGTTGTTATATTAATTTAAGTTGCGATGAAATCACATGTTGTTTTATACTATATAACGTTGATATTTTTTCCTTAAAATTTCACATTCATCAGGTGACAACCCTATCAAAATAGGTATACATTTTTGAAGTTGTTAGGAAGCTTCTCCTCTGGTCCTTACTCCTTAATCTATGGTGACGTCCTTATTAGGAAGATGTGGATGCAATAAGCTTTGAACCATGTTTTGTGGCATTCCTTGGGGGAGGTCTATGTTCAGCAGTGGCTTCGTGTTGGGCTGTAATGATATAAATGATGATGATGATGATGAAGAAAAAAATCACTTAAAAATATTGGGTGTGTTTAGGCTACTTTTCACCAATTTTTTGGCGACTTAGACTAAGCTAGACTAGGCAACACTGCGTAGTACTTTGTTTACCAGCCTCGATCCTCGAACTCGAAACAAAAACAACTGACAGTGTGTAGTCACAGTTAATTTCGTAACGTCGTGCATTTAACAGTTTTTCCAAGTAAGAAACATTGATAAAAAGTTAGTACTAGAAAAAGTTTACATAGAATTTATTAATGTAACATAGAGATAAAAGTAATATTGCATTTAAATAAAAATACAAACTCGCTTTGTTCTGACTTTTTGAACTGGAGGCGACGTTGCCGTTCTTATTCTTATTGTGTGAACGAACTTTCTTTGTTGTTACTTTAAGTAAGTTGTAAAGAAAATTATATTGGAAAAGTTATAATTTAAAACTTGCAACTATAAACGTTTAAGAGAGATAAATACAAGGAATGCTTTTGTGCTTTGAAATGTGTGTTTTGGAACGCTATTCATTTTCTGATGCAATAACGGTTTGGCAACAGCGCGCGGAGTCCGACTGAATACGCTGATGTTAATACAGATGTGGTAGACATAGGAACCATTCGATATTCCAGACTAAGCGTTCCTTTATGAGGTGAGTTGCTTATTTATTGTAAATTCCATTTAGTTGTGTTAAAAACTATGTGTAATTGCAATTTCAAGTTTCCCGCGGAATGACGTAATCGACAAAAATCGGTCGGCCATTTTTTCTGGAATCGCGACCAGTCATCTGTCAAAACCTGTCAAGTGTGTAACTGGATTTTGTCCTGTAGGTGTTAATCAAAATTACATCTCACATAGGGAGTTTTTTTAATCAAAAACCACCACGGAAGCATCCGGGTAAGTTTGAAATTGTCATTACACGTAACAATAACTATTAAAAGTTATAAATTTTGCGAAAATTGAACATTTTACTCTAGCCAACATAACCTCACCTTTGTGCCCATTTTGTGGGTCAACCAGTGTTAGTGAATTTTTATAGGCAGAATCACATAGTTACTGACTCTATTCACATATTCAGAAGGTTCGAATTCCTACGCAGCTAAAAAGGCCAATTTCCTAGATATTAATGTAAACGTTAGAAAGTTCCTTATAGTAGAAAACTTTTTTTAGGTATTTTGTAATAACTATCGTATCAGACCTTTTATCTAATGAGATTTTGTTTAATTCTATCGTCAGATTCAATTTTCTAGTTTTGACCCTTAGATACTGTACAATGGTTATACGTCGAGAAGTTTCTAGAAAATTCTTTAGTTCTATAATTAGTTAAAAATTCACTACACTTGTACTCGGTTGCGTAATTTTAAAACTGAGCTTTAAATGCAAATGAAGCGTGACAATTAATGATTAATAAAACTTTTTTTATGGTTATTTAAAAATTACAATCAGCGCTTCCAAATTGAACTCTACAATAGAATTGTTTTTTGTATTGCTTGGTAGATTACTTAAGTTTTTTAATTGGGTTGTGTTAAATGGGACTGGAAGTTTAACAGTTATTAAGGATATTGGGGCAATGTTTATTCCGTAACTGTACACATTCTACTTGGATAATGACACTCAAGCAATTATTTTATGATAGTATCTACATATACCATTGCAATAGCTTAGGCGCTCAGGCACGGCGCAACAGCTACAGATCATTAAAAACCCATACTTAAAATTTCTTGCAGCCTGTATATTCTCTTAAACTTTTAACTATCTCTTGAATATCTCAGCAATCTTTGAATTTATTGATGCCTGTGAGCTATTGACAAAATTGCCGATATATTGTCGTTGGGACAATATATCGGCAATGTTGTCAATAGCTCACAGGCATCAATGAGCAGCATCATATAAAAATTCCTGCTGGGTTTCTTGCTGGTTTCTAGGACAGAGGCTTTTTTCCAAACTAGTGGTAAATAAAAAAATGACCAATAAGTATTATGATATAATCGATATTGAATAAAAATCATTAATTTCATTTCATATGTAGTTATATAATATATAACTATATTAATGTAATAAAAATATATTATGATGCTCAGTTATTTACTAGTTTTTTGGTCTGAATGTGTTGATTTTCAGAATGTCTCCAACATTTTATTGCATAACGATTTCATCTGACATGTTTAGTTAGAAGTAAGTAAGACACAGTATCAGTGTGTATACTGTGGTCTTATTGTTAATATATAGTTACCAAAATTAACAAGAGCAAATCATAAATTATGTGAATTCATTTCTTCTGCATGATAAGCAACTTGTTGCATTTAACTTTACTATAATATAATCTGGATATTTATCAGCCTACTCTCAATTGTTATCTTAAGTGTAACCAAAATGTTACAAAACAACTTAAAGATAAATATTAGAATTTACATCAAAGTATAATACATTTTTTACTTTTATTTTGACAAATGATCAAACAGGCCACCTGATGGTACTTGTATGCTGTGGCACATAAACATTTACATCTATCCTCGATTATGAATCAAACTGCACATGCACTGTCACCCGTGAGGACTAAGATGGAATGCCTCAATTCCAGTAAAAAAAGTCTCCGGTTCGCTACACTCACCATATGAAACCGAAACAGCGGCATTACACTGCTATTTTACGCTAGTATTTTGTGAGAGTGTGGTCCTGCCCAGGTTGAGCTGACCCATTTGTGCTACAACTATAATATAGCTACAGCATGGCTCTACAATGTAAAACTTTTCTTTAAATATTATAAATGTACAATAGTTAGAAACTAACTTCTGTGTGTTGAACCAAGAATGTGTTATGAGTATGTGAAACTTTCACTATTAATCAGTTTAGAAAACTTACTATTGTGGTGGAAAAGTAAACTGATAATTAGGTTTTAAAATATTTGTAGTATTTAAATTTGACATAAATTAGAGGAAATATTTTATTTAAGTATTAAATAAAGTCAATCATTAAAGCCACTTACGATGAAATAACCGAAAAGCTACTTTGATGCTGCAGCACCCTGACAGCACACAGTATTTACTAGATATTACAGCTCTTTTTCAATTTCATGTAGTTCTAGTAAAACATTCATCTGGGTAGGTATTCTTTGTACTGTTTACATCTTTATATTTCTCCCTTACCAATTTCAACATTCAAGTAGTATTCAATGCTTCATTTCGGTTTGAAGCATATGAGAGCCAGTTTAATGACAGGCTGTGGGGCATCTCCATCTTGGTCCTGTAAGATGATAACATATAGCTTTCATTTAAAGTTGTTAGGCATCATGGGGGCTGCATTATCCATTTACCATCAGGTGGATTGTCTGACTAATATTAATAAATAAATAAAAAAATTTATGTGCGAAGTCAATGGGTTTGGTAATTCAAGGCTGATTTTTGGAAATCTGTTATATGTCCCTCCACTCAAAATGTAATATGAATTGTGTCATATTAACCCGTCCCTTCACAACACTATGCACTTCTTAAATTTATTTATTCACTCTGTTATTCCTTACGTTCCACAGTTTCCTGTGTTCTTGTTTTATTATTATTTTTTATATATCATTCCTTAGAAACTCTCTAAATAAAGAAGAATATAGCTTGTAAAAGTTGCTAATGGTGTAATAGTATTTCTTGCATTTATTCCATGTGAAAACAGTACAATGGTTAATTCACTGCATAGTAAAATTGTATGGCTCATTATCTTAAAAACTAATAAAAGAACTAGAAATTGTTCCAACTAATACAATAATTTAAATAAAAACTTGTTTGAAAACATGTTATTTGGTATTGTTTGAACACAGTTACCTGTAGTTAGTGTATGTTTTATTTCTTTTATTTATACATATTTGTTCACATGGGCTCACTTGTAAGCACTTATGAATAGTCAATTACAAAAAACAGTTATAATTACAATTAAAATTGAAATAGTTGTATTAAATATGAATAAGATACAAATAAATATTCATGGGAAGTAAGGTTCTCCAGTGGCAGCCGCATGTCAGTGAGCGAAATGCATGGCTGCCCCTACTAAATAAAATACATGGATGCAAGTGGGTCAGGACTGTCCTTTGACGTACAGCAGTAGACATGGTATAGGCTGTAACGATTATGACTTTAAAAATATATATACCATTTGTTTAAAGTTCTCTGTGTATAAAATTAGCGATTTATTGGAAAAGGGCCAAATTAGGAGCATCCTTAACCGACGAGCATGTATGTGTAGGTATATGGATGTGAAAGAGGCGAGAGAGGTGTGTCAGGATCATGCCAAATGGAAGTCTGTAGTCTCTGCCTACCCCTCCGGGTGACAGGCGTGAGTGTTTATGTTATTATGTAAAAACTATTGTTTACAAGCCTTGTTATGACATTTATAGGCATTTTGCCACTTAATCTTACCATCTCTGGTTCTACTACAAGATATATTTGTTATGAATTCTTTCACATGGGAGCTATAGCTGGCTTCATACTTGGCAGTTTTGAAGCACCTTTGAACTTTTTTTATAATAGAGTCCCTCAGACCAAATTTCAGTCATGATACCCCATCTTAATGGAGATAGCCATCTGCCCAGAATAGAATTGTTTTCGGTATTATGTAAATAAATAGTATTCATATCAATAATATTATTTTTCTTAATATATGTCAACGTAACCTTGCTATAGCATTAATGTACTTTGAGGGCAAGGAAAAACCTTCATCTAAAGATTTATTCTTGTTTTTCCTGAATGGTTCTATTTATTTATTTATTCTTTTTTGTACACCACAATACAGAAACATCAATATAGTTAAAACTAATTAAAGTATGTACAATAGGCGGTCTTTTCACTGAAAGTGATTTCTTCCAGACAACAGGTTCTATGACTGGAGAAATAGGGGCTCATTTACATACATTTTATATGTCGTAGGATATTAGGATTTTCTTTAATTTCCATGTGGTAGAGCCATGCTGCAGTTATATTAGTAGTATAGTTGTAGCACGAATGGTTCGGCTCGACCAGGGAAGGACAACACTCTCACAAAATACCAATGTGGAATAGCAGCTTAATACTGCTGTGTTTTGTATGGGGAGTGTGAAGATCCAGAGACCCTATTTTACTAGAAATGAGGAATTCCATCTTAGTCCTCAGGGGTGACAATGCTGAAAAAATCAAAGTTTTTATTATTAATGGAGGATAAAAATGTAGATGTCTATAGGCCACAGCATCCACTTACCATCAGTTAGACTGTGTGCTCATTTGTCACCCTTATTCTATAAAAATATTTTGTTTACATACTAGGTAGTAAGTCCTTTATGAATGGTAGAAATTCTTTTCTTTCTAGGATCATATCTGGTTAGGAATCACATACCTGCCTATTTCCTTTGCCAAGCAGTAGTGCATGCATTGCTTTGTTGAGAGTTTAAATGGTATAGAGAGCCAGTATAATTACAGGCTGAGGCATAGGGTTGCCACCTTTTTTTGAACAAATAAAGTATTTTTCCCAAAAAAGATGCAAAAGTATAGTACTTTTGAGAAATTCGGGAGAAAAAAAGTGCACATTTATTTTTAATCTTTCGATATTTTTCCATATATATTTGTTATTTCTCTTTGCTTTGGCCATCAATGATCCTGTTATC
The DNA here is from genome assembly GCA_036936625.1 of Parnassius smintheus behrii. NCBI lineage: Eukaryota > Metazoa > Arthropoda > Insecta > Lepidoptera > Papilionidae > Parnassius > Parnassius smintheus. The sequence goes on from JAUPFT010000025.1 coordinate 25,401,650, forward strand.
TTTAAAATAATTATAGCAGTCTGAGCAATTTAGATTCATATTAAAATAAATTTATATATAACTATTTCTTTCTTCTTAAAATTTTACATTCATGAGGATAAAAATTCTTTTCGTAAAACTACTTGTTCCAGACTTTTAATCACAGTTAATATAAAAAAAGCGCGACTGTTGAATTATGGATAAAAATGTAGTATTTTAGTACTATATTACTTTTCTATAATATATACACGGAAGAATGTTGTGGTCACAGTAGAAATCCACGAACGCAAAGACTTTAACGTGCTTGAAATAAAGTTCATTTTTCTTTATTTTTATTGAATGACAGAATTAGTAATAATACAAATAAAACTGCATTCTTAAAAGTCTTATTACCTTAAGTTATGGTCCATTTCCGTTTGTTTTGACTGTACAGATTTAGTGTGACTGTAATTTACGTAGTTTTAATTATTTTTGGTATAAAAAATTACCTATATTAAAAATGATAGGAATCAATTCAGTTAACGATTCTGAACAAACTACTTTCTCAAAGTGCGTTAATTATGTTACGTGTTGTATAGTACAATTGACTGAAATATAGTACGATACTATATATGATAGTATGGTGGCAACCCTAGTGAGGCATTCCATCTTAATACTCAGGGGAGGAACACCATAATTTGAAGTTTGCCGCATGTATCCATGGGCAACAGTAGCCACTTATACCATCAGGTAGACTCTAAAATTATTCCTCACTTAATTTTTATAAAAATTCCAACAAAGACAACAGTCTAGTTGGAATAAAACTAACTTCTCGGATTAAGAACGCGATAAGTGTCTTTTTTTTTTGAATTCCCGACGTACTACTTCGAGATTTCAAGATATTGTTAGATTTAGTTCTGCGTAGTTCGCCCAAATATTGATATGGTAATCTTTAAAGATAACCTTCGTTAACTATGACGTCGGTACCTACGTCAAACCCCTCGGTACCTCGGTTTTAGCATAGGTGCTGTAAAGCGCCAGAAACGTAATAAAAAAAAATAAACGCGATAAAATCTGCAAAATTTATTTTAGGTATTCTACTTGTAGTATTTGCGTTATGGAGGACGTGTATGAAAAAGTGTTCGTCGTGAAGTGTCCAATTAGAGTGTCGCTTCGGTGGCAAGGGGGCAAATTTTAAAAATAGCGCCAAAAATAATATTTTATCCAGATAATTTTAAAAGTGAAAAATTGAATAAATAATAATTCATATAAATATATTTTACACACTGTTGGTCGAAAAAACGACGGAAGCAGGGACATGTCATTTTCTTTATTTTTTAAGTTTCGCCCACTTGAACAACTTTTCACTTTACAGACTTTTCCCATTATTGTTCAATAATTTTTTTAGGCTTTACAGCAGTAAAGAATAATATTTCGATCGACGTCGACTTATGCATTCCACCATTGATCGATTGGTGTGGATATATGTAGAATAGGAATACTTAGAATTTTCTTCCACAGTGGTTTTACCAGTGAAGCCTACTTGAAAAGAAAATTCCCAGTGATCTTACTTGTAAGACAATTAGGAATGGATCATGCCATAAAGGTTACGTCACGTAAGACTATTGGGAAGAAAATTCCCAGTAGGGATGATCGATGTGGCAGAAACATCGATGATGAGATCGATGTTGACATCTATAACTCAACATCGATGTTCGATAGTTATGCTACTCAAAACATCGATGTTGAACATTAACGATGTTTTTTGCACATTTATTAATGAATTAGATGAATAAAAAATTGGCATGTTACATATTATTAATGAAATAAAATAAATGAATGTACAATGTACTTAGTTTAAAACAGTAATTTTAAAAAAAAAATTGGAAGAAGTTGACAAATATTTAGTTCATTTGTTATACGGTCCAATATTTTTTACTATTGATTGAAAAGATAGTAATTTTGACTAAGAAGTAATGTGTGTGCGCCTGTAATTATACTGGCTCTCTTTCAATCTGCGTCTCTGTTGATAAAAAGTTGAGCCAGCTTTTGAAAATAACCTTCCAATAATCCATTAGGCGTTCATTAAAATCGATTTTTTGATGTTTGACATGTAGAAACATCGATGTTGTAATTTTTAACATCGATGATCATCGAACATCCCTAATTCCCAGTAATCTTACGTGTCCTACTAGATATACTAGGCAAATATCAATCGAGCCAAATCACCTCGATTGATATTTGTGTTGTTCAAATTAGCTGAACTACATTTTAATTTTTCGCTATTATCTAATTATTTTTTAAAATTGTAGCATTTCACAATCAGCACTTGGCACTAGAATTGATCGAGCCTATGTTTAAAAATGATCGCGCGACATCTGCCAAGGCGTTTCAGTTATAATATAATGAAATTGTTTAAATGCTTTGCTCTGATATCTTACACGCACGCGTTGCGTACTTAACCAAGGTTATCGCATTATGTAATATCATGACAAAGACTGCAATGCAATAAATTCGTCGGCTCTTTTAGAAATTAGAGTGACAAAATACTGCCACCACCTGATGGTGACCCCTGTCATCCATCGACTTAAACCGAAACCTTACTTTGATTTGATTCATTTTCAATTTTGATTTCTTTTTATGGCATGAAGATCATAAACTAGCACACAGTCCAGCTGATGGTAAGTAGTTGCTGTGCCCATTGACATCTACATCTATCCTCGAATACGAATCAAAATGTATATGTGTTGTCACCCGTGAGGACTAAGATGGAACATTTCGTTTCCAGTAAAAAAGGGTCTCCGGTTCTCTACACTCACCATACGAAACACAGCAGCATTAAGCTGCCATTCGTGCTACAACCTTACTACTAATATAGCTCCAGCATGGCTCTTAAATAATAATTAATAATTATTATTTTTATTTTGTTATTAAAGTTAAAGTTACAGCCTATATACGTCCCAGTGCTGGACACAGGTCTCTTACCATCATGTGAACTGTATGTTCTTTGTCACATTATACATAGTAGCGCCACGCTGCAGCTATATTATGGTTGTAGCACGAACGGGTGGACTCGACCGGAGAAAGACCACGCTCTCACAGAATACCAGCGTAAAATATCAGCTTAATACTGCTGTGTTTCTTATGGTGAGGGTTGAGATCCGGAGACCCTTTTATACTCGAAACGAAGCATTACATCTTAGAGTCTTATTCGAGGATAAATACCACGGAATACCAGCGTAAAATAGCAGCTGAAATATTCTTATCAGGAACCGGCCTATACAAACAATTGTTCCGTGTGGGATTCGAACCCGCAACCCCACAGCGTCGCAAGCGAACGTTTACACCACGTCACAGCGTTATCATTGCGTAATGCCTACCATAAACTATAATAAAACGATGATTCATAAATTAAGGATAAGGTAAGGTAAGGGAACCTCCCTTTATTTCCTTGTTAATAAAAAGGGTGACTGTTGAAGGTGAAGTTTAGAAACCTTAAAAACGTAAAATGAGCATGCGTGGATTACATTAATGTAAGGTTATATCCTTCCCTCTTTTACAACCCTTTAAGGTGAAATTTTATGTTATCTCTTTTTATCAATCAACAACTGCTATATTGCACGCCTCTCTCGACATGACGCGTATGTGAGGATTTTGCAATATTAAATTGTCAATATGTTTCAATTTAGACACTAAATCAATAAAAAAGAGATGTTTTGAAAACTAGATATATTAAATTATAGACTTCGTTTTTTTTTTAAAAATACATTTGTTTAGTTATATTTACAAAAAATGATAATTGAATTATTAGTACGGCTATCAGCTGGTCTGGCTGGGAAATGAAATAAATATTTCTGAATAAGTTTCCATTTATCCTGGAGATAATCCCTACTGCTGGTTGTTATCAGACGCGTAGACGTTTAAAATATATTTATCTTTTCATCAAAATTAAATGAAATTTTCATGAAAAAATAAAAACGCTCATGAGACGTGCACAGGATTTCTAAACTATTACATAATATATTTTTATTAAGGCACACAATTTCTACAAATACATTCACTGGTCTGGGATTGCTTCAAGACTGTATAGATCACCAGTGAGCCAAGCGTCCCTTTGGTACATTATGCGATCCTATCTTGTCATCCACTGTGCGCCTGTTGTAATTTCGTGAAGTCAAATTATGGATAATTTGAATAAATATATTATTAATATATTAATGATTTTTAAAATCCGGCCCCAATTGCCCGAAGATATCCCGAAACATACAAAAAAACATTCATTCTAGTTGTGTACCACTTTCTTTCTTGAAGTCGGCTAAAAAGAATCGTTAAAATCCGTTTACAATTGACGAAGGTATCGATTAACCTAATACGAAAACAGCTGTTCTTTTTTAAGTCTGCTACACTAATTATCGATACCTAAATTTAATCATCGACTGCCATAATATGCCTAAATGGAACTTTCAAGGCACATGCGTAAAAACTGGTCAACCTTGCGTATTCAAGGTACAAGCAGGTTTTAATCGAGTGATATCACGTCATGTAAGTTATCGAATTAGAATCACTTAAGTAGTAGCATAGCGATCAGCTTCTTCCGCTTGTTACTTTTTGAACTGGAATTTCAAATATGCTTAAAATTATCTATCTATATAATTATAAAGAATTTTTATGGCGAAATCAATACATCTGCCATATAAATTAAGCAAATTTATATGGCAGACGTGAACGGCAGTCGGGAAGGAACGCCCTAGACGAACGACATTAGAAATACCCTTAATCGACGAGCGTGTTTGCGTAGATATATGGATGTAAAGGGGGGAGGTATGTCAGGATCGTGCCAAATTGAAGTCCGTAGTCTCTGCCTACCCCTCTGGGTGACAGGAGTGAGTGTTTATGTATGTTTATGGATATATATATGTGTGTGTAAACGATATACCACTGACTCACTCACTCATCACGAGATCTCCAAAACTACGCCCGGTTGACTTGAAATTTAGCATATGATATACTCTTTTCTCGACGTAGACATCCACTTAGAATGGATTTTGAAAAATTCAACCCCTGAGGTGGTGAAATTACAACACTTTTTTTTACGTGGTAGAGCCATGCTGCAGCTAGCTATATTGTGATTTCAGCACGAATGGGTCGGCTCGACCGGGGAAGGACCACGCTCTCACTGAACACCAACGTAAAATGCAGCCAATGCTGCTGTGTTGCGTGTGGTGAGTGTAGAGAACCGGAGACCCTTTTTACTGGAAACAAGGCATTCCGTCTTAGTTCTCACGGGTGTCAACGCATCTGCATATTAATTCTTAATCGATTATAAATGTAGATGGTTATGGGCCATAGTGTACACTTACCATCAGGTGGACTGTGTCCTCGTTTGTCAACCTTATTCTATAAAAAAAGAACTACGACAGCCCAGTGGATGAGTAAGCTGAAGTGATATAGGGCCGGCCATATGTAGCTTGTAGGACGGACAACGATGGTGAATAGTTCTCGAGTTGTACTATCGTATCGGTAAGCGAGGCTTATATCGGCCGTGGGGCGGCAAGCTTAAGATTATATACACCACGATATGCCCAGAGAGGCATATTGAATATTTCACCTTGGACATACAATACATACATGTTTTTTTTAAATAATATAAAGGTGACAAACGAGCACACAGTCCACCTGATGGTAAGTGGTTGCTGTGGCCCATAGACACATCTATCGTCGATTGATTGACATTTATGATCGACCTTAGGACTAAGATGGAATGCCTCTTTTCTAGTAAAAAAGGGTCTCCGGTTCTCTACACTCACCATATGAAACACAGCAGCATTAAGCTGCTATTTTACGCTGGCGCTCTGTGTTACCCCAATACATTATTTTTTCTTTATTCACTGTGGCATTGGCCACAAGGGCTACAGCCAAAAATAATATATCTAACGTTTTAATACATTAAACTAAATATAAACTTGTTTACGATTTGCTTTACGACATGCTGATGAGTCATATTTCGAGATTTGTTGGCAGCTTTTGCCAGCGGAATGGTGGTGAAGACAGTACCTCAAGGCGCTTAAACTGACAAAATAAACTGAGATTTCATATCACAATAGAAGCACTTGTTTCATTCTTTCTAATAGTTTGCATTCGCGGAAGTTCAGTTCACTAATCTGTAGCACTTTTACCCCCAAGTAAAACATAGGCGTGTTTAACCCCTCAAGCGACATAAAAATCCCATGCAGTCGCATGCGACCACTCCCACCCACAGCACTTGAAACCTTTACAACTTATATTTAGAGACTACTTTTCTACGGAGAAGTTTAATATTATAAAATCTATACAAAATTCTCTAATTTTATCGGTAATACAACACTATACTAAAACACTAATAAAACACTAGAAAAATTCTAAAATCAACACAATAACATTCACGCGAAAATGGCGTACGAAATGAACGTAGATTATAAATAAATATTCTTAGGATAACAGTTTTTTTTATTGCATTCTTCATAGAAAAGTAGTCTCTATATACAAAAGTTTATGGGTTGAAGTGCTGTGGGTGAGCGCGACCTCATGAGACCGCTAGGAATTTGACGGAATATGGCCGCGGTCTCATGAGACCGCTAGGGGATTGAGAGGTTAACGTGTCCGTGGCGTAGCGCCCAAACGGTCGAAGCGATTTTGATTTAGTTGTTTTTGGTTGGAAGGTGACGTGATCAAGAGTTATTACTTATTAGCTATGATTCAAGAAAACCTGTTCAGCCGTTTGAAGATCATCAGCTCTTTTAGTTCGGAATGTTTTTATTTTTTTATTAATTTAAGATATATTCCCGACGTTTCGAGTTCTTTACAGCATTCATGGTCACGGGTGGGTGGACGTAGGTTGTTCGACGTCCCAATCTCATAGTTAACAACGCCTACCTTCAGATAAAATTATTAATTTTTGCAGTCTTGCAGTTGTATGCTTGGGTAATTTTATTAATTATAGAATCCCAAGGATACGCTAGCACCCAGGCATTTTTATTGAAATTAGAATGCTTTTTAATGTCAATAGTTTTAATATCAAAATCATTGGAAGGAATCTGTGTTCTTTAGTAAAGACTTGCAGTGAATATAAATACAATGATATATAAACAATTTGCAATATTGACCTCGGCACTAGAGACCGCAACGACTAGGTCACTGCCAACTCTGCTACCCAATGCTCACCTGCCGCACGTATTATTTTTAACAGACTACAGAAAGAGAAGAGGAGGTTCTGAATTCGACTGTAATTTTTGTATGTATGTTACGCTATATCTTCGCCGATTGTTAAATGAATTGTGTGACTATTTATTCTATATCTCAAAACTGTGAAGTGGCGGTGTAAAAATATCCACTACAACATATAGTCCCGTGGGCGTCGTGAGAAACGACAGAGGGAAAGTGAAATAGAAGATAGGCACCAGCATCATCATAACAACTAAAATAATTTAAAAAAAACTGCGGTTGTGAACCCGACCAAGCGTTGCAAATGTAGCAAGATTGCCTATGAAGCAATCTGTGAGGGATATCCGTGTTTAGCTGTAAAGTTTTATGAGCTGAAATAGACTTTTTAAATTTATTGGAAGTCCAACTTGGGATTTAATTTTCGATACTCTTTGTTTTTGCATCGAATATCGAAGCAATAAAATAATATGAGCAAAGTTTGTACTTTTTTAAGAAAAATAAATATAAACTTTTTTTTATAAAAAAGTTTGTTTATTTGCTGCGTTTGGCAGAATAAAGCGCTAGGAAGCGTTTGTAAGCAAAATGGCGAAACTATACAGTTTTCGGCCAGGACACGATTGTTACCTCACACACTATCCGCCATTTTGCTTATTTTGTTTGTTTTTAAGTAGAGTTTATAAGTTGTTTTGTGCAATATTAGTTTTAAGTAATATAATGACATGAATATACATGTGTTATTAGAAAATTCATGATTGGTAAGTTTTTAATATGAATACTTTACAAACATATATTTAAATTAGGTTAGGTGACCCGGTTAAAGCTAACTTAGAGTCCTAGAGGAAAATAGCTATTATGCTTACAAGCGCTTCCTAGCGCTTTTTTCTGCCAAACGCAGCCATTGAGCCACTGTTTTGTTAAATTTACCACTGAAACTGAAAAAAATATCAGTCTTGTGAAGAAGTTAAATTTAATGGAGGTCCAAATTGGGGTTTAATTTTCGATACTCTCTGTCTTTGCATCGAATTCCGAAGCGATATAATAACTGGGGACCTTCAAGAAGAGAGCTTACTCCTTTCTAAAGAGCCGGCAACGCACCTGCAATTTCCCTGGTGTTGTGGTTATTCGTGGGCTGCGGTGGTCGCTTAACATCAGGTGAACCGTATGCTTGTTTGCCCCCTCTTCTATAAAAAATATCATGAGCAGTTTGTACTTTTTTAAGAAAAATAAACAAACTTTTTTTCATATCGACCTTAAACTATACCTATTGAGTCACTCTTTTGTTTAATTTACCACTGAAACTGCAAAAATATCAGTCTTGTGAATCATCATCATCATCATCATTACAGCCCTTCACAAGTCCACTGCTGAACATAGGCCTCCCCCAAGTAATGCCACAAAGCACGGTCCTGAGCCACCTGCATCCATCGACTTCCTGCATCTTTTACCAGGTCGTCACTCCATCTAGTGGGGGGTCGCCCTACACTACGCCTACCGGTGCGAGGCTGCCACTCGAGAACCTTTCTTCCCCATCGGTTATCGGTTCTTCGAGCTATATGGCCGGCCCATTGCCACTTCAGCTTACTAATCCGTTGGGCTATGTCGGTCACTCTGGTTTTACTGCGGATATCCTCATTTCTGAGTCTATCACGCAGAGAAAGTCCGAGCATAGCCCTCTCCATTAGTCTTGTGAATAACCAACAAGAAACACAGCGGGAAAATAAATTACACTTTTACCAACACAAAACAATTTAGAAATAGCTTTATAGCGATCGCCTCATTACCTACCAATCGTCCATAAATTCCGTAATACTTAACGTGTTTTATTACTTTGTGGAGGTTAAATTTTGTATAATTTTAAATGACCTTTTTTTCATATTATCATTTATCATTTCTTTACCCGCTGACGGCTACCCGCGTTTCTTTTTCCATTTTTATCGTATTATTTCGTTTCTTTCTTTTACAACAATCAATTCCAAATAAGTCTATATACGACACCATGAAAATAACGTTCGCGCGCACTTGGGTCACGTCACGTAGTCGATGCGTGGTTACGGCGGGGGCCGCGCTCAGTGCGGAAATTTAACTAGTTTTTATTTGACGTATAAAAAATTATATCTATGTACCTAGCGCTGAGGGCCGCGGGTTCGAATCCCGCACGTAACAAGTATTTGTATGGCCTACAAATAAGGGTCTGAATGTTTGTCCTTGTAAAGCTTATGTACGTAACGCGCCTGAATGATACAGGAGAGAATCCTAATATGGTGTAATGTTTCTTAAAACGAGAAAAAAAAAGAATATTCCATTTCTTTTTTCATAAAACTGAAATAAAAAGCTGTGGCCCATAGACATCTACATTTAACCTCGATTAAAAATCAAAATGCAGATGCGTTGTCACCCGTGAGGACTAAGATGGAATGCCTCGTTTCCAGTAAAAAAGGTTCTCCGGTTCTCTACACTCACCATAAGAAACACAGCAGCATTAAGCTACTATTTCACGCTGGTATTCTGTGAGAGTATGCTGCTAAGCTGGTATCCTGCCCCGGTCGCGCCGACCCATTCGTGCTACAACTGTACTACTAATATAACTGTAGCTTGCCTCTACCACGTTATAATCACCATCTGTTACTGTTAGTAATTTTTTTGGTACTCGCGACAAAATTACTTAAATTTAATACGAGTCGCATAAGTTGGTGCTAAGGCATTGTGTACACAGTACTACACAATTCATTAGTTACTACGTGGAAATTATTTTTTGTTATTTTAGAAGTCAAAGTACCCGGTTGACCGAGCTTTGCTCGGTATTTTTCGCTCGATTTTTTTAATTCGTGTGTTTTGGAAATTATATTTAGATACAAATTACATACTGATGAATTACAAATAATATTTTTTGATCTTAGCGACATAACAGAAAAAACTGAACTGGTTATTTGAATAAAAAATCATGAGTGCAATTATTTTTATTTAAATTTTCGTGTTTTTAAAAAATACTAAAAAAAGGGCTCGAAAAAAATATATTTTCTCAAAAAAGAAAGAAACTTGAAAAAAAAAATAAAAAAGTCGGTCGGTCGGTCTGGGCTCGAACCGGGGTTTTACGATTTTGTGACCGCCCATTATACCAATAAGCTATTTATAATCATTACCAAACTGTCAAAATTTACCTTCTTATTCTAACTATATTGTAGCAGTTTTTAATTGCCTAAAAACACGGACAAAAAGACATTTTCTAAAAATAAATCTTAGCTAGATCGATTTATTATCCCCGAAACTCCCTGGACACTAAATTTTATGAAAATCGTTGGAGCCGTTTCCGAGATCCCGATTATATATATATATACATATATACAAGAATTGCTCGTTTAATAGTATAGGATTTCACTTATTATTTTTATTCTTCCCGCTATGAAAATCGATGATTTTCAAAAAATGAGGAAGTTATTGTTTTTACTCCGTTTTTTGAAAATCGAATTCTCACCAGATCTCGACGTTTCGATGTCCTAGGAGGTTATTTTAGCTATTTTTGCGATTATGTCCATGCGCTCTTATATCGCTTTAGGTTATATTATTTCCTGCCAGTGAAGGAGCACAATCGTTAAGTTCATGACGAAACAACAGTAATAAAATTGTTGTGAAATCTGTAATACTTAAGGCCCAGGACGTGAGCGTAGGAAACACGGACCTTGACTCACATTGATGTTACATACTCATACTTTTCTATATAAAAACCTTAGTTTACGTATCTAATTATACAATAATAGAGTTGGCAATGTCCCCGAGGATATGACATTTCAAGGCTGGCAGATTATATAGGCGATAGAGCATTGTGGTAACAGAGTACGTGGTAGGTCCACGTTGTAGCTATATTATGGTTGTAGCACGAATGGGTCGGCTCGACCGGGGAAGGACCACGCTCTCACAGAATACTAGCGTAAAATATCAGCTTAATACTGCTGTGTTTCTTATGGTGAGGGTTGAGATCCGGAGACCCTTTTATACTCGAAACGAAGCATTACATCTTAGAGTCTTATTCGAGGATAAATGTAGATATCTATAGGCCACAGCATTCACTTACCATACGGTGGACTGTGCACTCGTTTGTCAGCCTTATTCTATATAAAAAAATAGGGAAAAATCAAAATGCGGAATATTTGACGTCATTATTTATAATTACTTATTAAAGTCCATTGCTGAAAAGCCTCCCCCAGATTGCCCTCTCTCCTAAGCCAACTGCATCGCTCATTTGCTTGTTTTGTCAAGTCGTCGCCTATTTGCTTGTATTGTCAAGTCGTCACGAGAAAAAGTTGGGTGGTCACCCAATACTACGTTTGCAAGCGTACGAGTTTGCCACTCGAGATCCTTTCTTCACCCACGGTTGTCGGTTCCTCGAATAATATGGCCGGTCCATTGCCATTTCAACCTATTATCCACTAGACTTTGACTGTTCGTTTTTGTATTTCATCATCTGTTAAAGTTAAAGTTACAGCCTATATATTTCCCACTCCTGGGCACAGGCCTCCGCCCATTTCTGAGAGGGTTTCAGGGCAAGGAGTGGTCCGCCACGCTGCTTCCAATGCGTGTTGGCGAACTTCACATGTCTTAGATATATTTATTTTTCTTATTTCTCAGACATGCAGGTTTCCTCACGATGTTTTCCTTCACCGGCGAGTACGTGGTAAATCAGCACTTAAAACTGTAATTAACAATTTCATTTGTGCCGGCGGGCGTCGAACCCGGTTTGCTCGCGTATTGTGAAATTTACAACGAGCGCTAATCATCTGAGCTACCACGGCTCGGTATGGCACATCATCTGTACATCATATATACTTAAATGATTTATGGAATGAAATGTTTTTATTTTTATTTTATATAAGGAACTTACAGTCAATAAATTCAAACAAAGACCTAACTACAGAATACAGATGCGTTGTCACCTCTGAGGACTAACATGAAATGCCTCAGGTGATAACTACGTTCTACAAACATGGCGGACTTTGCTCTCAGTCGATAAATATCTCTTGCTTTATTTATAAATATTTTTACATTCTTGTAGTTTACGTAACTTTGGATATTTTGGTTCAATAATCTCTGAAGACAATTTCGAACGTAAATAGATTTAGTTTATTGCATGGCTGGTGTTTGTTTGCGCGTATATTTTCGTGCACGGTCAAAATATCGTAATATAAAATATATGTTTTTACCGACTCCAAAAAGGAAGGAGGTGTTCAATTCGATTGTATGTTCTTTTTTTATGTTACCTTATTTTCTGGGTGAACCGATTTTCTTGAAAGCTGGTGCTTCTCATGTGGTCCCATATAAATTTGATCAAGGTCTGACCAATAGATTTGAGTTATACTTAATAATTTTTATTAAAGTCGGTTGTACAAAAATTTTTATTTTACCACTTGTTCGTGTTACTTTAAAGATCATAGTAGACTTATATTGTTTTCAGTGTTGCTACTGCCTTAAAATGGAAATAACCGACTCGGTGTTTACGTAACGTTTACTAAATAAATAGGAGATGAATGTGACTAACGATTTTCTATATGCTTATATATGTTCTGCCAGTGTCCTTCTATCTTCCACATATGTTGGCAAATAAACGGGGTATATCTAGCAGCCGTAATCCTAGATTACATTAGGTCGTACAAATAGGATATGAAAATGTCGGCGGGGGTTAACGGGCTCTACCCACGTGTCACATTTTAACACTAGTCTAGATATTTTGGTTATTTGTTATTGGTATAAGTTACAGCCTATCTACGACCCACAAGTGACCACACAGGCCTCTGCCTTCATCCTTACGCGTTGCTTTAATGCGTGTTGGTTGACTTTACATGGCCTCGAAATATTGCGTTAAAAACGCAATTTTCCTCGAGTTGTTTTCTTGGAGACATGTGCTCAGATGTGCAAAGTGTATCTCACCATCGGGGTCATGATTCGAACGGCACTTTAAATTGTCGTCAAGAATTTCGCCGGTGCAAGCGTAGATCGAACCCTGGTTATTTTTGCGTACTGAAATTTATGGCAAGCGTTTAGCCCATGATTTACCACGTTTCTGTATTAATTCTGCCGTTGCTTGAAGAATATGAACTTAAAATAACAGCTTATTATTGCTGTGTTTCGTATGGTGAGTTTAGAGAACCGGAGACCATTTTTATTGGTATGAAGGCATTCTATCTCACGATGGCAGTGTATCTGCATTTTGATTCTTGGTTGAGGATGGATGTAGATGTCTGTGGGGTGCGGCATCCACTTACCATTAGGTACACTGTGTTTGTAATCCTTATTCCAAAAAAAAAAAAACTGGAAATTAAATTGTAGGATCAAAAAAGGATCATCGTACAATTGTATACAAAACTCGTACGGGCGGGAGTATGCTCTCTATGTATGACTCGTAATCAATCAGCCCACTTTCCCGCCAACGATATCGCGCCAGAAAAAAATCGCGTTCCAAATTTGTCGGCAGATGGTGGAACGGAACTGTCATCGAGCAGGACAATTCGAAATTTAAAACTTGTTTTTATGTTTTTCATTTTCGCTTTTTTTATACATTTACTTTTTTATTGTTACATATTGCCAATAACTTTTTTATTTTACTATATTATATTATGTACTCTTATTGATCGCTAAAGTATACAGTGGGCATAAATAAAATAAATTTTTAACAGCAAATTTTTTAATAAAAATGATGACACAGACAAACTCATAGTCCACCTGATGGTAAGTGGATACCGCACCCCATGGGACACCTGCAACCAACTATAAGTAAAGAAGGCCCCTCAGCTCGTAATATTGGATCCTTACGTGGGAGATCCGTGCTGCAGTTATGTTGTGGTTGCAGCACGAATGGGTCGGCTCGAACAGGGAAGGACCACGTTCTCACAAAGTACCAGTGTAAAATAGTAGCGCAATGCTGCTGTGTTTCGTATAGTACCCTTTTTACTGGAAACAAATTATTCTAAGTCTTCAGAGGTTACCATGCATCTGCAATTTGATTTGTAATCGAAGATAGATGTAGATGTCTGGCCGCAGCAACCACTTACCATCAGGTGGACTGTGTGCTCTTTTGTCACACTTATGCTTTAAAAATATATTTTAAGTTTAATGAGTTAATAGTAACTGTTTACGCGCGAATGAAGTAAGGGCCGCGTAACAGCTGTTTAGTCTTCCGGGATACTTGTTTTTTTTATGACCGTGTTTTCCTCTGACGAGGAATAATGTTGATAAAAATTTCACACTCCGAAAACGGTGCTAATACATATTGTATTCTTTTAGTTGTTTGAAGTCTGCTTTTATTTTTTATCTTTTCGAATTGACCAAGGAAAATTTATGCCGACGCTCTGCGGATGACGCGGCATATTTTTTTTAAATTTATTTGTTGAATTTGTATCATTATATTCTATATGTATCTTGAAATTTTCAACTTTACGCCCGGTAGTCCAACATTAAACGTCCTATAACTCTAAAAGTATGGACACGAGAAAAAAATTGATACTTGTAGAGAATAAACTGATCTTTAAAAATGAATTAATGCATTTTATTGATTAATCTAATATTTTGAGAGTTATTGGCCGCGATAGAAAAACCGGTTCATTAAATGGGCCATAAATTGTAAGCGGTAAGTTTTACAAAAAAGTTTACTGGAAATAAAAGATGCGAAATTTTATTCTTTACAATAATAGTCTCTATAACTTTTGCCTTAAAGTGCATAGTTTTCGAGATATCGGCTGAAAACGTTTTTTCAAGATGGCGCTTGAAGCGCCACCAGGATCTGTCAGCATTTTGTGATTTTATGCTCAGTAAGTGATCTAAACCTTATAAAACAAAAAAATTGGATCGGAAATGCAAAGTTCTATTTTTACTGGCCTTAATCGTAACAGGCGACTGAAGGAAACTAATCAGATGGGCAGCGTTTCCCTAATCAAGACTAAAAATAAAAACTCATGAAGTGTAAAATACTTAATAAAACAAGTGGTATAATTAAAAAAATAATTGTACAACCGACTTCGATATAAATAAAATGAGAACATCCTCAATGTTGTTGAAGTCAATTAAATACGCACTATTAAGGATGACATAAAACTACTAGTCAGATTTTGATCAAATTTATATTGGAACACATGAGAAGCACCGGCTTTCAAAAAAAAAGTATCATCATCAAATTCAGTCAAATTGAGAACCTCCTCCTTTTTTGAAGTCGGTTGAAAAGAATAAGAAGATTTCTTAACGCTAAGCAGCCAGGCTACTTAGTCGAATCTGAAATAAAAAGTAGTACCCGGATGACCGAGCTTTGCTCGGTTTCTGTTTTTTAAGTTACATTTATATACAAATTACATGAATAATAGTTTTTGATCTCATTGACATAGAAAAAACTGAACTGGTTATTTGAATAAAAAATCATGAGTGCAATTAGTTTTAATTAAAATTTTCGTATTTTTAAAAAATACCTAAAAAAGGGCTCAAAATAATAGATTTTCTCACAAAAGAAGGGAACTTAAAAAAAAAGGAAAAATAGTCGGACCCAAGACGGGACGCGAACCACGGAACTCCGATATCACGCCCGACCGACATTCCCACCTGAGCTATTACGGTCGTTAGTAGTCTGTTAAAATTTACATTCGTATATTGTAGCAGTTTTTTTATTGCCTGAAAACACGGACAAAAGGACATTTTCTAAAAATAAATCCTAGCTAGATCGATTTATTGCCCCCGAAACTCCCTGGACACTAAATTTTATGAAAATCGTTGGAGCCGTTTCCGAGATCCCGATTATATATATATATATATATATATATATATATATATATATATATATATATATATATATATATATATATATATATATATATATACGAGAATTGCTCGTTTAAAGGTATAGGATATTTATCGACAAAAGAAATTTAAATTTGTTCGTCGAACATCGTATCAACTTCTACAATCGTGTCGGCTTTCCCAATAATAATTATCACTTATAAGCTCTGCTTACAAACATGGCTGCCATGGTACATCAAAATATTTGTGCGTTGAATTACATAACGTCCCATACTTACTAGTATCTACAACGCCTCTACTTGTGCATTGTGAAACTCGACAGATGTTCGCAATCAAAATTATTCGTTCGTATGCGCAGCTGTTTCGTATTATAGTATCTTTCAGGTTTATCTTTAACTGTCCGGTTGGTAAATAAGTGGTGGTCGTAAACGCCAAAATCAGTTATTGGATTTTGCTGTCAAGAAATATTTTAACGTAGCCCGTAGTCTGGAATTTGGCGGTGTATCCTCTTGCGCCTGATCTATATATCTAAGCGTGGTAGTGCAACGCTGCAGCTATATTATGGTTGTAGCACGAATGGGTCGGCTCGACCGGGGAAGGACCACGCTCTCACAGAATACCAGCATAAAATTGCAGCTTAATACTGCTGTGTTTCGTATGTTGGGTGTAGAGATTCGGAGACCCATTTTTACTGTAAGCGAGGCATTCCATCTTAGTCCTCAGGGGTGACAACGCATCTGCGTTTTGATTCTTAATCGAGGATAGATGTAGATATCTATGGGTCACAGCATCCACTTACCATCAGGTGGACCGTGTGCTCGTTTGTCACCCTTATTTATTCTATTTAAAAAAAAATCTCTCCGGTCGTGTTGGTAGCCGTCCCAACGAACTATGAGAGTGAAGGGATAAGTAATGCATTGGTTTATGCCAAACTTGTGCACTATAATCCTTTCCTGCACAGTGGAGCTCCCTTTTATATTTGTAATGGTATTAAAGGAATCCACCTGATGGTAACTTGTCAACTTTTCCCATAGACATGTACCTACCTCTACTCTGGATTAACAATCAAAATGCGGATGCGTTGTCACCCCTGAGGACGGAGGAATGTCTCATTGCCAGTAAAAAAGTCTCTTACTCTCTTAGCTCACCGTACGGAACAACATAGCAGCAATATTTTGCAATTATACGCTCGTGTTCTGCTGTGAGACAGTGACCATAATACATTGGACCGTAGCTCTAAACAAGCATACATAATTTTGCACCAAACTGGTAACAAATCAGCATAACAATCACACAAGCCAGTTGCATCAAATAATATACAGTTGTAGTGAAAGTTTCACGTATACGCGCGCCCCTCCCCGTTTGTGTGAAATTTACATCACTAACCTTACGATCAGTGTTGTACATTATTTATTGCATAATTATTTATCGATATTTTAATTTACATCAATTTTAAAATAATCTACTAGTTATAATACTTATCATACATGTCTTGGGAAGGCCATTTCCACTAGATCAATTTTTGTTTACATCGTGAACAAAATATTTTATTTTCTCCATTGTCTTGTATTTAGTACAAGTCAATTTCAAGAAAAACTTCGTTCGCGACGGTGTGGTATTTATTATACCCATAAGCAATTTAATGAACGTGGGTTTATTTCATTCATAGATAGTTAATACGCCGCAGTGTGAGGAGTATTTTTACTTTCCTATTTGCAGAAAAGTAGAAAATTGTATATTTTATTATTGCATATTATATATATTAATACATGTAGATAGATAAAATATGTGTATTTAATACGAGACTAATGTAATCATCGTATGTAAGCTCCGAACTCAGATCAACGCAGGGCTAAATTTAATACGGGCTCCAGACTCCTGTGTGATTCACGGCGTGAATTCACGCCGTAATTTTGCCGCGAACTCGTCGCGAAAAACACATCCCTCTACATTCGCTATCGTTCACAGTTTAGTTCGCGCGCTCGTCGAGAATGGACGCTGAATTATGCACTGCTATTGCCGTGACGCTATGCGCTTTGGCTCACGAGAATTACGTGTATATAAAAGATGAAAAACCGTATTTATAGTTTCTTTTTACAATTATCGCTTTCTAGAAAAGCACCGATCGCGTCAAAGGCAATTCAAATGGACTTGTAAATTTTATCGCTGCTCCAGACTTCCTTTCAGAATCCTTCACCTTTTTCTTATAATTTCTACAACTGGACATTAGACTTTCTTTTTTTCAATCAGTCACTTCAACGCTTTTCGTAGTAGAGCCATGCTGCTGTTATATTAGTAGTATAGTTGTATCACGAATGGGTCGGCTCGACCGGGGAAGGACCACGCTCATCTCACAGAATACCAACGTAAAATATATAGCTTAATGCTGCTGTGTTTCGTATGGTGAGTGTAGAAAACCGGAGATCTTTTTACTGGAAACGAGGCATTCCATTCTAGTCCTCACGGGTGACAACGCATCTGCATTTTGATTCGTAATCGAGGATGGATGTACATGTCTATGGATTACAGCATCCACATATCATCAGGTGGACTTTGTGCTCGTTTGTCACCCTATCCTATAAAATAAAATAAAATAATATTCATTATTTCCTTTATTCGTATCCATGCGTCATGTACTTTCATTTTATTTATATGATCTTTATGTTTAGCATGCCATAAAATGGGTTCGGCATGATAACACTCGATCAACAAGAATTCCTGCTCGTTCGTCTAACTGACTCTCATTTGACGCACCGTCCTCCGTAAAAAAATACAAATAAGCACAACCTCACAGCAATGAGTCTGGCGCATTACTGTTTTCACGCGCGAGTGTGGATGCGCTTGCGTTCACGGGAGGTTCACGCGTCGTAAACCCTTTGACGCGGGCACAAAATACCGACACTGAACGGGGAACAAGGCGTGAAAGGCGCGAAGCCCGTGAACGGGCGCGAAAGCCATCCACATTCGCGGTTCACGCCTTTCACGGGTGTTCACGGCGCGAATGTGGAGGGCGCTTAACATGATTCATAAAAGCTATGCATGATATGCCAGCCATTGTTTATTGTTAAGCGCCCTCCACATTCACGCCGTGAACACCCGTGAAAGGCGTGAACCGCGAATGTGGATGGCTTTCGCGCCCGTTCACGGGCTTCGCGTCTTTTCACGCCATGTTCCCCGTTCAGTGTCGGTATTTTGTGCCCGCTTCAAAGGGTTTACGACGCGTGAACCTCCCGTGAACGCAAGCGCATCCACACTCGCGCGTGAAAACAGTAACGCGCGAGACTCGTTGCTGTGAGGTTGTGCTTATTTGTATTTTTTTACGGAGGACGGTGCGTCAAAATGAACGTCAGTTGGACGAACGAGCAGGAACTCTTGTTGATCGAGTATTATCATGCCGAACCCATTTTATGGGATGCCAAACATAAAGATCATAAAAATAAAATGAAAGTACATGACGCTTGGATACGAATAAAGGAAATAATGAATATTATTTTATTTTATTTTATAGGATAGGGTGACAAACGAGCACAAAGTCCATCTGATGGTATGTGGATGCTGTATTCTATAGACATCCTCGATTACGAATCAAAATGCAGATGCGTTGTCACCCATTCGTGCTACAACTATACTAATAATATAACTGCAGCATGGCTCTACCACAAAAAGCGTTGAAGTGACTGATTGAAAAAAAAGAAAGTCTAATGTCCAGTTATAAAAATTATAAGAAAAAGGTGAAGGATTCTGAAAGGAAGTCTGTAGCAAGCAGCGACAAAATTTACAAGCCCATTTGAATTGCCTTTGACGTGATCGATGCTTTTCTAGAAGAAAGCGATAATTGTAAAAAAAACTACAAACACGGTTTTTTTATCTTTTATATACTACAAGTAATTGTCGTGAGCCAAAGCGTATAGCGTCACGGCATTAGCAGTGCATAATTCAGCGTCCATTCTCGACGAGCGCGCGAACTAAACTGTGAGCGATAGCGAATGTAGAGGGATGTGTTTTTCGCGAGAGAGACGACGAGCGGCAAAATTACGGCGTGAATTCACGCCGTGAATCACACAGGAGTCTGGAGCCCGTATTATACAGCATTGCTAAGATTTGTTACGCTAAGGCAGTTACAGTTATCATCTATGGCTTCACCGCCGAGTGGAATTGTGGTTGATTAAATTTGATGAAAAAATAACTGGCTTGGTTAAAAATAATTTTTACGGAATTTAATTTAATTTATTTTTATTTCCCGACATTTCGGGTGTTTTACCTGTTTACGTGGATGTCTATTATAAGCCACAGCATCCACTTACTGCTCGTTTGTCACCCTTATTCAATTTTTCTATAGGTTAGGGTGACTAACGAGCACACAGTCCACCTGATGGTAATGGCTGCTGTGGCTCATAGACATCTACATCTATCCTCCATTACGAATCAAAATGAAGATGCGTTATCTACTAAGACTAAGATGGAGTGCGTCGTTTCTAGTAAGAAGGGTCTCCGGTTCTCTACACTCACCATACGAAACACAGCAGCATTAAGCTGCTATTTGACGCTGGTATTCTGTGAGAGCGTGGTCCTTCTCCGGTGGAGCCGACCCATTCATGCTACAACTATATTACTAACATAACTGCAGCATGGCTCTACCATGTATAAAAAGAAAGTTATAATATGCAGCAAGGGGACTGACGTTTATAGAATATGATCATAATGACGGTATCATTTCTAAAGTAAAAGTGTATCGGTCAGTTTAAATTGAACCATCGCAGCGTAAGCCAATAATATAGATATTTATAAGGCATCGTCTGGTGACGTCAATTTCTAGAACAATCAGTTTCTATTGTTTGACGTCACACTTTATTTAAGCTCCAGTGACGCAAGCTAAAAGTGTGTTCTAATTGAGTGAATTTATTTTATAGAACAAGGGTGACACACATGCTCATAATACCAGCGTAAAAAAGCGGCTTAATGCTGCTGTTTCGTGTGGTGAGTGTAGAAAACCGGAGACCCTTTTTACTGGAGACGAGGCATTCCATCTTAGTCCTCAGGGGTGACAACGAATCTGCATTTTGATTATTTGTCTAGGGTAGATGCAGATGTCTATGGGCCACAGCAACCACTTACTATCAGGTGGACTGTGTGCTCGTTGGTCACCCTATTCTATAAAAAAAAAACACCCGCGTTACAATAAGGAAACCGTCCAGTCCAGTTATGGACTGAGCTAATGACTGAGGTGAGCTAATTTTGTTAGTAGCGATGTAGGAATATCCACTACCTCATATCAGTGTCGTGAGAGGCGACAGGGGGTGACCAACCAGCAGATGGGCAGCAGCGTCTCCCAAATAACGACTATAAATTAAAAAAAAAACGCGGTATGCCAATCCGCCTGCCAAGCGTGGCATCTATGGCAAATATCTCCCTATGAGGAGGCTATCTATGGGAGAGGTCCTATGTACCGTAGTGAACGTTACGGAACATAGAACCACTAATAGAACGTAACGATAAAGTGACTGTTTTTTTTATATAATAAGGGAGACAAACGAGCACACTGTCCACCTTGTTGGTAAGTAGATGCTGTGGCCCATAATGACATCTATCCTCGATTAAAAATAAAAATACAGATGCGTTACCATCTCTGAGGACTAAGATGGAACGCCTCGTTTCCAGTAAAAAGAGTCTCCGGTTCTCTATACACACAGCAGCTATTTTACGCTGGTGTTCCGTGAGAGCGTCGTCTTTCCCCGGTCGAACCGACCCATTCGTGCTGCAACCAGCATAACAGCTGCAGCATAGCTCTATCACGTACAAGTGTATGCTCTTTTGTCGCCCATCATCTTCTAATATATACAAGTTAATGTTTGCTTGTTCGTATTTTATTCGCCGCCATAACGTTCATCAGATTGTGGTAAAACTTTGTCAGCTTATTGCTTCCATGTGCGCGAAGGTTATAGGCATAGTACAATTAACTTACACGAGATGGCGCGCGTATCGCACTCACAAATTTATTTGAAAGTTATTTATCATTCAACTTCAATATGTATGTCTTATCATTCCTAATTTAAACAATATAACTCTTTCAAATTTAAAACGACATTTCCACAATAGTTTCCTATGAAGCAGCAACGCGTCTGGTTACCAGCTAGAATTTTATAAGAAAAGATGACAAACAATTGTATGCCATAAACTGCGCGTCAAGTATGTATTACAAACATGATCTACGTGACTTGGATCACGCGAACGCCTCCCAAAAATGGGTCAGTTTCATTAAAAAAATTTAGTACCGAGATAACTACGGGCCGTTGCGTTTTATACTTTATGCCGCTGGGATATGGTAGAAAACGTCTTGGGGGCTGTTATAGAAACTTTCTACGTCGTTAAGTTATGGCTTAGTATTAGCGAATAAGGCATTGTTCCGATTAAAACACAGAAACGTTAATACATAATATATGCTATTTGTATACTAGTTTCTTCCCGTGGCTCTGTCTGTAATGAAGAAAATGCCTTCATTTTCATTATCTAGGTTGTAGTCTATGTATCTACTATATACCAATTTTCATCCAATTTCGTTCTGTTTTAGACTTATATAAAAACAAAACAGCTGCACAAACTCTCGCTTATTGTCCAAAAAATAATAAAAAAAAGATATTTTGGCTTGACCGGGGACTCTCACAGAATACTAGCGTAAAATAGCAACTTAATGCTGCTATGTTTCGTATGGTGAGTAGAGAAGCGGAGACCCGTAATAAGGCAATCTTACTTCATCCCTAGGGATGACAAAGCATCTGTCTATATGTCTAAGCATCCACTTACCATCAGGTATATGACTGTGTGCTCGTGTCACCCTTATTGTGCAAAAGAGAAGACGTTTAGTGACAAAGTTTTTAAAAGGTAACCCATACTGTTCTTTAAAATTGAGCTCTGTAAATCTACCCCGTGCAACGCAACCCTTGCGGATCGGTCGTCGACCCGTGTTTTGTTTGCGAACTATCTTTGAACGTTACACCATACTGTAGATGCTAGGTCATTGACACGCGCGCTATCGGGGATTAATAACCGTTTGACTGTAAAATTTTGTTTATCTGTGCTAAATTCACCAAGTCACAAAGTAAACACGTAAGTAGATCAGATAGCGACACTGTGTTACAGCCGTCAGCGTCAAAACGAAAAAGCATGTAATTTCGCAATTTTTTTTATAGGATAGATTTGACAAACGAGTATAGACATTTACATCTATCTTCGATTACGAATCAAAATGCAGATGCGTTGTCACTCGTGAGAACTAAGATTGAATGCCTCGTTTCCAGTAAAAAAGGGTCTCCCGATCTCTACACTCACCATACGAAACACAGCAGCATTAATCTACTATTTTAAGCTGGTAATCTGTGAGAGCGTGGTGTTTCCCCGGTCGAGCCGACCATTCGTGCTACAACTATATGTACTACTATAGTATGTATAACTGCAGCACGACTCTACCACGTATAGACTTGCAACGCTATAGCAATGTTATTTTTGTGTTATTATTTATTATTGTAAAATATAAAAAAGTTGACTAACTGATTGAGTGTCAAAATGAAAGTGACACAATGAGTTTCTAAAACGCAAATTACGAGATAACTATACCAAGCACGCGCTCGGAAAAAACAGTAAACTCCAAACAATATTTTTATTTTTTTAAACAAAACTTCGTTATGGATTACAAAAATGGTTAATGAGAACTTAGATATGATTATTTATTATGTCTTAAAAATAATTCCTAGAACTTATTCGTAAAATTATTGTGGTGTCATGGAGAAATGTAACTAATAAGAGCCTACTTTGCGATTTTTTTCTATAGAGAAAATTACACGATACCGTGTTTTCCTTTATGATCCAAGGTCATATGGTCAAAAATCATATACCAAATTTTTTGTTTATTATCTATAAAATTTAAAAAAATATGTATATAAATACCAAATATTCGAGGTATCACCTTAAATAGACTGTGAGTTCGTATGTCAAATCAATTTAAAAAAAATACCCCGTAATAATAGATTTTTTTGCCATTATCTCTACTAAGACCGTTAAAGCTGACTTCTTTGATATGTAGTTTTATAAGTAGAGCCACTCTGCAGCTATATTGTGCTTGTAGCACGAATGGGACGGCTCGACTGGGAAAGGATCACGCTCTCACAGAAGTGACTGTAGACGACCGTATAACTGTAACCCTTTTTAGTGGAAACGAGGCATTCCACCTTAGTCTTCACGGGTGACAACGTCAATAATATGTAATTGATAGAATCAGGCGTTACTTTGCGGAAATCTGTTATAATAAAGATATTAGTAGTTATTTTGCAACCACCCGCTAAATTAAATAAAATTATGTGTCTTCCTTAGTTTGAAGAGCATCTCCCGCCCTCCCTCGCCACCAATCCCAGCACCACTACCCCAACACCACTACTCCCAACAGCACTATTCTAGGAAAGACACACCATCGACGATAAAACGACAGGTGTTTCGCCTCTACACTAGACATCTTCAGGTGATGTAGACTCTACGGCGGCTGACTGCTTCTTAACGGTCAGCCGCCGTAGAGTGTCTTTTTGTGTAGTAAATGAAGTTATAATTTGTATCACTATCTTAGCGCGTCTCGTCACGTTTCGGTGTGAACTGACCCTTAGGGTGGAAAAATAGGGGAAGAATTCTATGTTACTATTTGGATGACATTGAAATTGTGACATACCTTAGTCCAACGAAACGAGTGAAATAATAACGTAATAAAAACTTAAAGCGGTCTCAGAGAGAGCGAACCGAAAAGAAAATAATTTCAAATTCTGAATCCGCTGTCTTAGCACAGCAGATTTCAGAAAGTGAAATTTTATTCTTGCTATTTCGTCTACTTTTACTTTTAAAAGTTAGTTTTTGTCTTAATCTACACACATGACCGCGGCACTAATAGGGGACATCCTCGAATATTTTTTTTAAATAGGATAACGGTGACAAATGGAGCACACAGACCATATGATGGTAGGTGGTTGCTGCGGCCCATAGACATCTAAATCTATCCTCGATTACAAATCAAAATGCAGATGCGTTGTCAACCGTGTGGACTAAGATGGAATGCCTCGTCTCCAGTAAAAAGGGTCTCCGGTTCTCTACACTCACCATACGAAACGCAGGAGCTGGTATTTTACGCTGGTATGCTGTGAGAGCGTGGTCCCACCTCGGTGGATCCATTCGTGCTACAACTATACTTCTAATACAGCTGCAGCATGGCTATACCACACAGGGCGGTGTCAATAAGGCATAAAGTGAAATAATTGACAGATTTCATAGTGGGGTAAGCTAATTTATTAGAAAAGTGTGGAGATTTATATTGAATTTTAGTTCATTGAAAAAATTAAATAGATCAAAATGGTCATTAAATAATTGTCTATCCATTAGTGTCGAGATGCATGTTATCAATAATTATTTCACATTTCTATGGTTTAGTTGAAGGAAGATTCACCAAATATTTACCCCTTGTAAAAAAATTGGAATTGGCTATTATGGAATCAAAATTATGTAGAAATTTAATAGATGTTTTTTAATTGGTATATCTTTTTAATAACAATTAGATATAACTCTTAAAAACCTCGCAAATAACGAGTAGCGCGGCATTTTGCTCAAACACGCACCTTAAAATGGATAAACCAAACTGTGAACATTCCTTAAAGTAAAAGAATTAAAAATGCGGAAAATATAAAGAGAAACCACTGAGGCGTTGTTTTGTGTATTCAGGTGTATAGACCCGTGTCGATCGATCATTTTTCGTGACCTGGGTCGATCATGACCCACTCGTATGGTGATCGGTAAAAAGATTCGATCGTTTCGATCATTTGGGTCGCAGCTCGTTTGTATACTTTATATGACCGAATGAAGAGTGCTGAACGGGTGCTATAATAGTAATAATACTACGATTTGTTTATTGGTTGAATTGTATGTAAACGAAGAAGACAGAAGACATTTTGTTTATTCCGTCGTTGTGTGATTGATTGAACTATTCGATCGATTATATGTATGTAAACAATGCAAAAAAAGTAAAATTTGGTTCGTCTTGTCACCTTGAAATCGGGTCAAATTAGATCGTATCTTTTAGAGATCCGTGATTCGATCACTCGTGTACAGGTTGCAACCGAATCAAAAAGATTCGATCAATCGCGATCGACACTGGACTAGTGTATACACTAAAACCGAAAAACTGCTCTAAACGTCGATTCACATGGGGCGACACTACTACTAGCGACATCTGGTGAACGGTAAATTGTTTGTCCTCGTTAGCCATGAACATTGAATATCTCTTCCTCATTCCGAATAGACTCGAATAAATACTGCGTATTGTTTTGAACATTATAACGTAATCTATATATTGGTCCGCGAACCGGTTGGATATTTTCGAGAGCGTTAAAAAAACAAGCTCCGCGTTAGGGTTGTCACACGCTCAAAAACGCTCAATGTTTTTTTTTTGTTCAACTAATTGTATTTATTTAATTATAATTAAGTTAATTTTTCGCTATTCTCAGTGATTTATTTAGGTGGTATGGTTTTTTGCATACTACTGACTCGTTAGTCTAGTGGTTGTAGTAGTGCGACTGCTGATCGTGAGGTCCTGGGTTTGAACCCCGAGTCGGTCCAATAAATCAATTATTGAGCTTAAAGTCTCTTAAAAAATTCTTAGTAGCTGCCCGGAGTCAGGAAGTTGGCGGTGTCTCACCCCAGTGCCTCGGAAAGCACGTAAAGCCGTAGGTCCAGCGCCTGATCTCTCTCCGGTCGTGTCAGACTATGAGAGTGAGAGAATAAAGAATGCACCTGTGCTATATCCTATAAAAAATGGCCGACATTGACATTATAGTTTATTGCGTTAATTTGTATATCTACCTAATGTTATATTGTTGTGTGTTAACATCCATTAGAACCTATATAAAGTCTAATTTAGTAGCCACAACGCATGTATAATTTGCCGTGTGATGGTGTGGTGGTCGCGATAATTGATCTTTCATCCCATTTCGTTCTTTGGGTGTAGTAAACGGTGACTAGAAAACGCCAGAAAGACCTCATGACTTCCCGTAGATGGTAGCAACGTTTCGTTCTTTTGCTGCTTTTCTGTATAAAAAGAGGTGCAAATTGCATTCGTCAAAATAGGTGGTCGGTCACCCACGTTTTGAAGGCTTATTTCTCAATATTTCCAATTGAACCCTTGTTAAATTAAATTAAAGGAGGTCATATTTAGCTACGTGGTAGCGGCGTAAGAGAATTGCATCACCCCATTATGCCCCGTGGGTGGTATTTGGTGTGATTCGGTAATCACTCGTTGTAAAAATACGTCGCTTTCTACATATTTCTAATTTTGTTTACAATACAAGTAACCTCTTGTTGACAACCCTAGCTACGTTATCACACGGTACTGGCGTGTTTCGATGGCCAAGGTCACATTATCATTTATCTTACAAATGATAACGAATCAATTCTTTATACTGTGTTTTCGTCCGGTATGACCTTTTTACCCGACTACGATGGAGCTCGAAAGGAGAGTATCATTTTTACTCTGGTATGCTTACGTGTGATATAATTAGTACGTTAATAATTATCAATAAATTTTTCATAACTGCTTACCGTTACCGCTATAGACTATTAAAGTCCACAGCTGAACGTAGGCCTCCCCCATAGGTTGCCTCGTAGGGGGGATATTTGCCATAATATTGCAACGCTTGGCAAGCGGGTTGTACTGTTTCTAGTGTTTACCACCTGAATACATAAAACAACACCTCGGTGGTTTCTCTTTAATTTTTTGCACATTTCTAAATCATTTTTGAAGTGAAACTTCTTTAGCATCGTTTTGATTCGAAACTGGATGAAACGAAGAAGCGACAGTAAAAAGAGACAGACACATAAATTCATAAGATTTAACGTGAGCGAAAATGAGATAGTAAGCTAGCTCAATGCTCGCGAGAAGAAAGTCTTAAACGCCGCCGAAACTGCGTTGCTTACGCGTACGTAACAAGGCACGAAGGTGATTAAACGGGCAAACCTCAACTTCGTAATAGGTAAAATTTTAAATCTTTTTGTAATTAGTGAGTACTTTATAAGGTATATCGAAAAGAGTATAAACATTCGAAGGGAAATTAATCTACTCGTCGTAAAAATTAGTGACTGTCCCGTACGTTAATAAATTAAGCATTTAATTAAAATAAATTAATTATATTAGTTTATTTTATGATATACTATATTATTGTTATATTTAATATATTAATTTTATAGTAATTAAATTTTCTTATATTAAAAGAAGAGTATTAACAATGCTATAAACTTTACTAATATTCCCCTTAACCACTACGTTAAGGGGAATATTCTACTACGTTAACTACGAGGTACGCTTAAATTGCTTGTGTTACGAGTGGTTCGCGCCAGTAGTCGAATGGCTGTTTCGAACCTACGACCTTTTTGGGTTCGCGGTCCGCGCCCTGCCATAAGGCTACTATCGCTTCGAACGCCGAATTTTACGCCGAACTTGTAATTTAAATAATAATATTAAATAAATCATTTGCCGTAAAGTGTTTGTATTTTACATTTCATTTTATTTGAATGTTTCACTTCTGTGGCGCGTGAGCTGCACGCATGTTTTTTTTTTAATTCTTTTACTTTTCGGAATGTCCTCAGTTTGGTTTAATCTTATTAATCTTATTTTTATTTAAAAAATCAATTCAATTGCTATCCGTTAGTCTCGCTAAAACTCGATAACGGTTCGGGCGATTTAGTTCCATTATTTTGTGTGAATTGGTGTGGGTCCCTAGATGGTTTCAAAACTCAATTGGACCTTAGTAGGTGGCGCTGTTGTCGAAATCCAGAAATCACCCGTGCAAAGTCAGAGCGGATCGCTAGTATTGAAATACAGCAACATTAAGTTGATTGTTATACCTTATTAAATATGATGAAGCAGGTTTTGCAATAAGACTCGGAACACGAGTAAGGTAACCTGATCTATGTGTACTTTTTGAAGTAAAAACTACTGTAGAATTGCTGTGATATGAAATTCGAAACGTATAAGCAACAAAAAGAGACAAACATCCATTTAGCCTGCGAGAGAATGAGATAGAATACAGTGTGTTTCCTATTATCTCGGTTACTCGGTTTCTTTTTCTGAAGAAGTGAAGGTTTCTTTTCTACCGCGTGTGAACTGCACACATGTTTTTTTTTTTTTTTTAATATAATGGCGCGACTACGCAGTATAGAATAGAATCATTTATATTCAAAATATATTACAAGATTGAAAGTTGTTTAAGCATTACTACCACTGTTTCGGATAAAACCTCTGACAAAATAATTCTAGTATAGTTTGTCTGATGCATTAATATTGTAAAAAAAAACTTTCTTAACAGGGTTGGCAAATAATTTTTAATTTGTACTAATAAACATGTTTAATTTTCGCAAATTATATGTTGTAAAATGTTTACAGGTTATTTCTGAGTTATATATATAACGTACAAAACCCTATCAAGCGGCCCCATATCTCCTAGTGAGACATAAAAGTAGTATAAAGGGCTCACGTCCAGTGTATACTAAAGGGGCCTGGGTTTGAGACCGTGGCGTTTTGATAATAATAAAAGCTATTGTAGTGTGACTGACTCTCGCTGTCAGTGAGATCAGCTACTGGGCCTACAGCAGTGCTCAACCACCGCTGTAAGTATCTGACTGTGTTGACTCGTTGAAGGCTGGCTAGGCAATTGTCTTTCAACAAGACATTGAACCTGGTAACCTTTTGAGAATATCCTAAACTCATTCCTTGCATTCTCTATCCTTTAAATATTTTGAATCTCAAAAATCCTTTTGAAAGTATCGACTCTGGTGCCTATACCTTTTTAAAGTCAGCCTGAATTTTCAAGGTTCAACTCGTTATCGAATTATCTATCCTTTGTCCATTCTTACCCAAGATCTGTTATGGAACCCAACCACAGTGCACCAATCTCCCAACCCACTGCCGACCAGCACTCCGTGGCCCCTCAAGGCCGCCCAGTGCTAACCGGCGTCAAATTGTCAGGTACTAGGCCTCGTCGCCCGGTCGCTCGGACCGTCGGGTCGAGCAGAGGGGGGATCGGCGCGAGCAATCCAAGAGGACCTGTCGGCCACTGCTTTGCTCCAGCGCACGCTTCGGTGAGTTACCTTCTTCATCACCAATCAGTAATATACCACTTTTTAACCTGGATTGCGTAGTGGCGTGGCGGTGTATGAAATATCCACTAGCCCATATCATACCGTTGCGTGTCGTAAGAGGCGACGGAAGGAAACGAATCAGGAAATGGACAGCAACGCCTTCCTAATAACGACTAAAAATAATGAACTGCGACTGCCAACCCGCCTGCCAAGCGTGCCAACTCTGGCAAATATCCCCCCAATGAGGCTGCGGGAGGCATATATTCACCAGTGAACTTTAATAGACGTTAACGGTAACCCTTTTTTTTTTTTTTTTTGCGGATGGAAAATCATCTAATGACGCCTTTCGCTCTGGGTGGAGCGTAAGGGAGTGTCAGACGTTTACTGACTAAAAACCATCCGTGTTCCTTCAGTGCCCTTACGTTCCGGAGCCGCGGTATCTCTTTCGAACAGCCCGCAGCCCCGGCACTTTAACGGTAACCCTGGATCGGTCTTTTGCAGTGTAGTAAAGATTTTCCTACATACGGATATTGGCAAAGGCCGATTTACACTTCGACAAGTACAGTGGCGAATTAACTTGCGAACTTGGCGAGTTGAGTAGAAAATTTCGTTTGAACTTTGAAGTTCTGTTTTTTCAATTAGTGAGTTATAATAATAATAATAAATCATTTATTCATCAAGTAACACAGACTCATATGGGTATAATTATATCACCAGTCACATTACAAAAATTACATTACATTAGGTTCATTAAATTAAATTGAAATCAAAATAAAAATTAAAATAATCAAATTAAAATCTCAATCAATATATCATAAATCAATGTTAAATCATAAATCAATGTTAAAGTAATTAAAAAACAATAAACACTCACAATAAATACCTAATCTTCCCTGCACATGTCATATTAATTCCTACTGTGCACAATGTGTAGGCCACAACAATGGTTGATGTAGGGGCAATCCAGTCTACTTGCTATCGCGGTCAGCATGCTGTTGTGGCTCCCCCGCACTCGCCGTACCAGTGACGCTGCTCGCTTGCGCATTGTAGTGTGAAAACAGTCCACACGAGCACACGCGAACATCGTCGATGCACTACAGTACCGGGGGAGCCCCACCAACATCCTGAACGCGTTATTAAACTGGACGCGTAGGGCACCGTACGATATTTGCGCATAGTCAGTCCACAGGCTGCAGCTGTAAAAGGAAGTGCAATAAGCTTTGAAAAGAGTTACTTTCACTCCCTCCGAACACCGTGCAAACCTCCGGACCACCATGTTCGCTCTGACCGACAGCGCCCTCCGCTCCCGCTCAATGTCAGCATCGTCTCTCAGTGTGGGGGTGACAATATGGCCTAAGTATTTAAACTCATATACTCTCTTTAACGTTATTCCATTAAGTAGAAGAGAAGGCATCTCCGTCACCTTGTTAGAACCACTCTGAAAGACCATACACTGGCTCTTTTTACAATTATAAATCAGCCCCTGACCAGCTGCATAATCCTCACACGTTCTCAGAAGCTTTCTGAGTCCACAGACCGAGGCGCTCAGCAGAACCATGTCGTCCGCGTAACTAATGTTATTGAAACAAACGCCATCTATATGACAACCGACATGTTGCTTGCTGAGCGCCTCAATCAGTTCATTAACGTACAGGTTGAATAAAGAAGGAGAGCTCAACCCACCCTGCCTCACACCACACTCCAGCCTGTATTGGTCTGACATAGTGCCCGCCCACTTCACGCTGTTACTTTGGTTCCCGTACCAAAACTTGAAAATGTGTACTAGTTCATCCGGTATATGGGCTTCCTTCATCTTCCTCCATAGTATGTCATAAGACACAAGGTCGAATGCCTTCGAAAGGTCAAGGAAACAAGCGTAAACAGGTGTTTTTCTTGTAGTGTAGTATTTGACAGCACTCTTCAAACACAATATAGCAGATTCAGTGGACAGCCCCGAACGAAACCCAAACTGACTGTCCTTTAACTGTATGTGTTGATTTAAATGTGTATTTAGAATGCTGTCAAACACTTTTGCTATTATAGTTGCCAGGGATATAGGTCTATAATTAGATATGTCTGACAAATCTCCCGCCCTATTTTTCACCACTGGTACCACAACAGTTTTCATCATATCCGCGGGCAGGTAAGAGTGAGATATGCAAAGATTGTACAACATGGACAACACCCTAGATATATGAGGCCCAGCGTGATGTACATGTTCCACACTCAACCCATCATGCCCAGGGGATTTACCCTTTGAGATAGATTGTATTGCATTCAACACATCTTTAGTTTTTATTCGGGTATTTAGATACTCCCCGCTCACCCCTCCTGAAGCCTGTGATATTGACGGTCCCAGAGGTGATTTGACAATAAAATTGTTTTTAAATTTATCAGCTATACCCTTGAGGTCATTTGTTCCATCCACAGTCACAGGAAAACCAGGCCGACTCCTCAGATGGTTAGTATTTTTCCAGAAACCTGTGAAGTCCTTTTTGCAATGTTTGGAGGCAAGTATGTCCATTTTTATCTGGTCTTGGTGGTTTTGACACCACCTAATACGTGATTTAAATATTTTCTTACATTCATACATCTTTTTGTATACATCTCCTGTGGTAGGACGCCCACACAGCAACCACTCCTGAAGACTCGCCCTGGCCCTCCCGTGTCTGTCACTGACATGTTTATTCCAGCCAGCAATATATTTAGCGCGGCAATCCCGCTTACTCTGCTCCCGCTCGCCCCCCCGGCCCTCCGCGGCGGCTTGTGATAAGGCGAGCACGATGTCAGAGTACAATTTATCGACGATAACTAGGTGTTTTGGGTCATTGCAATATTTATCCGCACATTTTACAAATTCAGACGGAAAATCTATCAACCTAAGACGTTTATGACATTCAGTTCTATAAAAAGAAATTTGGTCTGATGTTCTTTCCCCCCAAACCAATTTATTAACAGTATTAATAGGAGTAATTTTAATAGGAGTCAGGCATCCCAAATTACATTCACAAATAACAGGAAAATGATCCGACCATAGTATGTCATACTTGACATACACACTGCCCACAGAGGACTCCGCTGATTGCGACAACACACAATGATCCAACCAACGCTTTGACCCACTAGCTGGATCCATGTAGGTAAAAGTATCAGAAGTCAATCCCACCATTTTTATATCTACAGGTACCCATGCAAACTCATTACATATACTTTTTAGTTCCTTAAAAAATAATTCATTCGGATGAGCGTTAAAATCCCCTAACACGTAAATAGGTTCATTACTATATTCATTACTGATAGCACTTACAGTTCCCAAGCAGTCCGTGAATACAGGCAGGTTGACTAATTTATTGACCGGCATGTACACAGACACCACAATAAACGGACTCACTGTCGTGACGACACGTATAGCACTCACTCTCGGATTATCGCAACTTATTACCGTAACACTAGGAAACACAGTGGTATTCCACAGCAGCGCTGTCCCTCCGTACGGTCTTCCGCGTAATAACCCTGCTGCCGTATCCACAGCCGACGTCCCGGTGCTGCTGAATCTGCTGTCTATGCTACTTAAAAATGCCAGTTCATCTGGCATCAGCCACGTCTCCTGCAGCGCTATCACCACGCACTCATCACATAATTGACAGACATCGCTGACCGCCCTCTTGACGTTTTTACAATTATAAGTAGCAAACTTGTAGGTCGTACTATCCATTCCTAGAGGTCAAAGGGCCGCCTGCTGACTTCACTGTGTCAGCTCGTCTATTTTTAAAATGCACAAATCGCCTAAATATTATCC
This sequence comes from Parnassius smintheus behrii, assembly GCA_036936625.1. NCBI lineage: Eukaryota > Metazoa > Arthropoda > Insecta > Lepidoptera > Papilionidae > Parnassius > Parnassius smintheus. Next base: position 25,435,530 of record JAUPFT010000025.1, read on the forward strand.
CCTCCGGCCATATTTTCTCATCTAAAAATATAGAAACTTTCGACTCCGGCACCAGGAATTTATAGGCTTTATGATTTATTGCTTTTTTCATATTTATTTTCTCCAATGTCACTCTTACTTGTGTTTTCGCCCTTATGTAATCAACAATGTCAGACTCCACGGTATCAAGGTGTACATTGGTTATGAAAATAGGCATGTTCTTATCAGCGGCTTTAAACGATGAAACAGACGCTTCTGCTTTTCCTTTTTCGCCCAAATACCTATATCTCAGCTTAGTCTTACGCTTATTTACCATTTGCCAGTCATTAATCACTTTGTTTTCATGACAGGATTGAATATTCGACGTCTCTTGACCTGTCCGCCTTAGGTTAGATGCGGGCGCAGATAATATTTGTGTAGACGTACTTGGGCCAGCACTTGGAGGTAACGGTGAAACTCGAACCTCCTCTATGCACTCACAGCTGCACGCCACCGCCATTCGCTCCACCTTGCCTGGTTCAGGCACCACCGCCGTATTCGATGCATGCTTATTGCCCATCTCAGGAGATAATGTCGTGCATACTATGACGTCATTATTACAATTTATTACATCGTTTTCACAGTTGCTTTGCACACTATTACGTAACTGTTGTAAGTCGTCTCCGTCCGATGTGTTATTATGGCTCAAAGTTAACCCAATAGGGCCGCTATCGACATTCCAAGCACCACCGCTTCTCATGTTTACATACTTGGCAGGAGTTAATGGCGGTGGTAGCGATTCGTACTTTAAGTTATGTACGTAAGATCGCAAATCTTCAATTTGTTTTACAGTAGCGTAGGTGTTTTTAACCTCTTCGATCTCCGCATTAAGTCGTGTCAAATCTTTCAATAGTTTCGTGCAATCGAGATGGTCAAATAAAATAGGGGGTAATTTCTCGAGTTCCCTAGCCACAAAAATTGGAATTTTTTCTGGATCTACACTTTTAAGCACGCAAATGATGTCATCCAAGTCTCTTTCTTCTTTTCCTTTCCTTTTTCTTGTAATTTTACGCTGATCCGTGGGTAGCGATTCAAATAATAACGTTTTCGATTTGCTTATTTCACTGCTAGTAAACGCGCTAACACATATTCGTTTCAATGATTCCTCGTCAATAACAGATAATTTATTATGAACATAAGCGAGTAGCTCATCGATCACAATATTACAGGCGACACATTTTATAGTATTCGCCATTGTGCAACGACGCACAGAGCGCGGTAACAACTCAAACACAGCCGACCTTTACCGCGGCGTGCGAGTGACTAGTTATGTAGCCGGGATAGCCGGCCGGTCTATTTTTTCGTCGAGTTAAGTTCCAAGTGGTTGCCCTCCCGCACCCGCAACTAAACTCGCTGCTCGTGTAAACGAGCGCGTTTAGTTCAGTGCATAAGTTGACAGGACGCGATGTGTTCGCGTTCGACACTCAAAATACAAAATTGTACTTTTTTAACTAAATTCGCCACGAAGACATTTGAACGGCTACTGTTCACTTAACCGTTTACTGTCAACTGCCCTGTAACTAAACTCGCTACTGTAATTGTCGAAGTGTAAATCGGCTATAAGCTCAAGTGGCAATATGACACGAAAAACCGACAACTGAAGGTTCTCGAGTAACAACCTCGTACCGGTAAGCGAAGTGATAGCGGATATCCCACTAGATAGAGTGACGACCTGATAAGATATGTAAGTGGCTCAGGACCGTGCCTTAGGCGAGGCGTCTAGCAAAGGACTCGTGAAGGGCTGTTAATGATGATGATTATGATATAGATGATGTAGATTTCCTATAACAGTCACACACACAGGCGAATTTACGAACGAAGTGTCACATGTTTTGATATCTTTGACGTCGCAGCACTTCGCCGGTCTGGTTATTTTACGTCAAGCATAAACCAGATGGTCATATCTCTATTTAAAGGAAGCCGTATTTGCATTTTACTGGCATTTTCCATAGTCTTCTTTAAGAGAATTGTGAAGTGGCGACACGCGGCGCGAGTAAGTTATTTTCAAAAATGCGATCTGTTTCACATCGCTCGCTCCGTATCGCCGTCGTGCGATAGAGAGAGTTGCAAAGTTTGGAAGCTTGGAAGTAATTGCCTACATTTTCTTTAAAAAAAAAACCTTTACGAAATGAGACAATTTTAGTCTCATTAGATTCAGTATACTATATTATTAATATAACCAAATTAAAAAAAAACGCTCTACGAAGTTTTTAAGTCGAAAACATAGACATTTAGATGCTAATAACTTATATCGTAAGCAATATTTCCATAAAATAAAAACGTACGGACTTTAGTTTTTAATTACCTATATCTACAAAATTTCCAAAAATTATGAAAATTAGACTATGTTTACGGGAGGGAAAACGTTATCGCTTTTCAGATTATATATTATACAAGAATTGCTCGTTTAAAGGTATAGGATATTTATCGACAAAAGAAATTTAAATTTGTTCGTCGAACATCGTATCAACTTCTACAATCGTGTCGGCTTTCCCAATAATAATTATCACTTATAAGCTCTGTTTACAAACATGGCTGCCATGGTACATCAAAATATTTGTGCGTTGAATTACATAACGTCCCATACTTACTAGTATCTACGTTATCTCTCTATATCTATCTTAACTAATCGTTGGAGCCGTTTCCGAGGTTCAGATTATATATATATATATATACAACGTGTCCCAAAATTCAAAGATAAGCCAACACCGGAGGATGGACCTGCCCCTGACTAATCGGGGAAAAAAGAAAAAATATATATCCCAATTATATTTTAAGTTATATAAAAAAATGAAATTCTTCAGTAATTGAGACCGTTTATGATATTTTTCACTACCATGACCACAATTTTTTTAATATTTGTTTCTTTTTTTTAATAAGCAATCTGAATAGCACTGCTATCTACCACACTTCTTAAAAAATCCAGAATAACTCTTGTTTTATAACGAAAATTAATGAAACTTTGTGTATTCCCTAAATTTTTTGTAGACTTTTACTTTTAACCAAATTTAACTTATCGTGGTGTAAAAAAAAAATATGAACACTAGTATGGCAAGTTTTTTTAAAAATTGACAAAAACAAAAACAACACAACCAACATTCCAAAATGGTATAATACTCTAGGAAAACAAGTTATAAAAAATATGGGTCTATTATTTCTTAACAGGGGCCAAATTCCTTAAATTGTAATTGTCAGTAATCACTTTTACTACATGCCCAAAATGGGTTCTTGTTACAATTTCTAGGAATTTTAATGGGGCATACATACCTTAGATGTTAGAGAGAGATAGATAGATAGAAATATTTACGTTAAAAAGAGATAACAACAGGGAAGGTAGAGAAGCTGTTATTATTCTCAGCAAATCAGTTCAGTACGGTACGCTCTGCTCCTTTGATTACTGCGCACCGTTCCCAATTCATCTTACGTGGCTCTCGTACATACTATCGACTTTTGGCTTGGCTTTTTGGACTGGAATCGACCTGCAAACTTAACTGGCCTGGCATTATTTGGACTGGAAGTGATCTGCAAACTGAACTGACCTGGCATTATCTTGGACTACGATTGTGTGTTTTGTGATAGTTCTGGCGCATTTTGGACTGCTTGGCGTTTAACATGCCGCAAACGTTCACACCACAGGAATACGCTAATATGCATTTAATCTATGGAGAATGCCGATGTAATGCTAACGCTGCTAGCAGACTGTATCGAAAAAGATACCCAAATGCTCAAAGATATCCTGATTATCGAGTGTTATGCATGTTTTCGGAGGTTCGTATGCCATCCAATAGGAGAAGCGCGCTGGAAGACCTAGATTGGATCGTGATGAAGAAGTTCTCAATGAGATAGAAAATGATTCGACTACTTCGGTACGTGCCATAGAAGAAGCTACAGGAATCCCGAAAAGTCCAAATAATGCCAGGCCAGTTAAGTTTGCAGGTCGATTCCAGTCCAAAAAGCCAAGCCAAAAGTCGATAGTATGTACGAGAGCCACGTAAGTTGAATTAGGAACGATGTGCAGTAAACAAAGGAGCAGAGCGTACTGAACTGACTTGCTGAGAATAATAACAGCTTCTCTACCTGCCGTTGTTGTCTCTTTTTAACGTAAATATCTCTATCTATCTATCTCTCTCTAACATCTAAGGTATGTATGCCCCATTAAAATTCCTAGAAATTGTAATAAGAACCCATTTTGGGTATGTAGTAAAAGTAATTACTGACAATTACAATTTAAGAAATTTGGCCCCTGTTAAGAAATAATAGAGTATTCCTTAGAGTATTATACCATTTTGGAATTTTGGTTAGTTGCGTCAATTTTTAAAAAAACTTGCCATAAGTGTTGATACTTTTTTTTTACACCACGATAAGTTAAATTTGGTTAAAAGTAAAAGTCTTCAAAAAATTTAGAGAATAAAAAAAGTTTCATTTTCTCAATTTTCGTGATAAAACAAGAGTTATTCTGGATTTTTTAAGAAGTGTGGTAGATAGCAGTGCTATTCAGGTTGCCTATAAAAAAAAAAGAAACAAATATTAAAAAAATTGAGGTCATGGTAGTGAAAAATATCATAAACGGTCTCTATTAATAAATAATTTCATTTTTTTATATAACTTAAAATATAATTGGGATATATATTTTTTTCTTTTTTCCCCGATTAGTCCGGGGCAGGTCTATCCTCCGGTGTCGGCTTATCGTTGAATTTTGGGACACGTTGTATATATACAAGAATTGCTCGTTTAAAGGTATAGGATGTGTTTATAATAAATATTTGTGTGTGTAAAGGTGCCGATTCACCCGCCGCTCGAAACGCCCAGCCCGACCATGTCGAGAGCGGGCGCGAGGCACCCGGATGCTGACGAGCACCGGCCGAGCTCCTCCACGGCGCCGCAGCACGACGACGGCGAGGTGCAGCTGCTGTACGCGACGCTCAACGAGTACCTCCAGCTCGAGCACAAGTTCCAGCCGCGCCTGTGTCTCCCGGACGACTCAGAGGTGAGTTCTCTTATTTATGGTTTACATTAAATGAAAAAAATATCGATATTATTGCGGCTAATTTTAATTATTTTTTTTGCGTGGTATAGCCATGCTGCAGCTATATTAATTGTATAGTTGTAGCACGAATGGGTCGGCTCGACCGGGGAAGGACCACGCTCTCGCAGAATACCAGCGTCAAATAGCAGCTAAATGCTGCTGCTTTTCGTATGGTGAGTGTAGAGAACCGGAGATACATTTTCACTGAAAAAGAGGCGTTCCATCTTAGTCCTCAAGGCTGACAACGCATCTGCATTTTGATTCGCAACGAGGACGATTTCATCGTCCGATGAATCCGCACGCGCGATTTCTTCAGTCGCATCGCATGATCGCACGACGTTCAATATGACATTGCGCAGATATGAGTATGTTTAAACGCACGGTCGCACGATCATTTTCGTCGGATGCAATGCATGATCGCGCGGGCGATGGCTATAGGACAGTAGGTGTAGTGTTCACGGCAGTTATAAATATGTATATTGAACGTCAAGCTCGTCTGTCCGTCCGTTATGTGACCCAGTATCATAGAAACGATCGTATTGCTTTATTGTCTTTGGCTCACAGCTGTCAACAATGGGATTATGGAATGTAGAGGTAAGGAGTACAGACTGTATTAAAAAGTGTCCGTACAAAACCGTTAAATAGGGGTGGTGCCACTATAACTACTAGAGATGGGCCGAATATTCGTTTTATGTTCGGTATTCGGCATATTCGGCAGCTTTACCGAATATTCGTATTCGGCTAAATCACCGAACATTCGGACCGAACATTTTCATAGTTTGTGTTTTTTGTTTGTATGTTTTTAAAAACATGTAAAAGTATGTTTTGAAATGTACGAATTGAGTAATGCGATGTCTTTTATTGTTGAAAGTATATTTTATTTATTCTACTCGTACTTACTCTAGTCTAGAGTGCCTCAAATGCATAAATTTATACATTTATGTTTTTGAGGCACTGTAGATTTATTTCCGATTATAGCAAATAGAAATTTGATAAAATGTTTTTGGAATCAAACAAAGAAACATTACATTACATTAGTACATTTCACTTTACTTTGGTCGTCAGTTTCTCTAAAATAAGTCCAAATAGTAAATCTTCTACCATTCATTTTTATCATATAATTATCAATTTTCACTAAGAATAAAACAAACGAAATACTTTTTTTATAACAAGAATAGTCAAAACATAAGCATGTGCCGGCAATTTGCTCAGTAGTAATGATGCAATAACTATCAGGTGCAGCGTGGGAGCGAGGGGCAGGGTCCGAAGCTAATCAGCGCGCTTTACCGTAACAAGTTTCAACATAAATTGGTTGGGTACCGAGGTGATCCTGCCAAATAATGTTCGGCCGAATATTCGGTTCGGTAAAAGTTTTACCGAACATTAGGCCGAATATTCGTATTCGGTGAAATATTCGGCCCATCCCTAATAACTACGGGTTAAATTTTAAAGAACGCGCCAAAAAATATTAGTGGGATAAACGACTATTTCGAGGTTATATTTATTAAATAAAATCATTTTAGATTTTAGAGCTACTGAGCAGTTTAGCAACACATTTCAAACCATTTCAAACTCCAGCGCTGTTGTTGTGGAGAGTTTTTGAACTGTTATTTATTGCTTACAGATGGACACTTCATCACCTATTCTTCTATGAGAGATTGCTCTCCTTACGTGTACACTCCATTAATAGGATATTGAGATACCTACATTATGTCAAAACTGTTCAGTAAAGCTCAGGGCTGACGATGCCGAGCTGACAGGGCTGATGCGGATAGTATAGTATTAATATACGTTTTTAACGATAACCTAGAATTAGGTGACCAATAGTAGAAAAAGTCTGGTAAACAAGTGATAAATTTTTAACAACCGACTTCAATATAGATAAAATGAGAACATCATCTAGGTAGTCGAAGTCAATTAAAATACGCACTATTAAACAACTCACAAACTAACCGGTCAGATCTTGATCAAATTTATATGGGATCACATGAGAAGTACCAACTTTAAAATAAAAAAGAATAAACAAAATCGGTTCACCTAAAAAAATACATGCGAATTAAGAACCTCCTCCGTTTTTGAAATCGGTTGAAAATTAAAGTCACTTATCCTGCCTGCTAATGACTTCACACGTCTTTATTATTCGGCCTTGAAATTTATTTAGAAATCTCACGCGTCACGGTCTGTATAAGCTGGTATCATTCTGTATGTAAATCTATCAAAAAGTCCGTCTAGATTAATATCACTCTGTATTTTATGTTAAATAAAACAAACTCACACATCCACAATGACTGCGTCCATCTTTACTTGACCCCAAAATTCATAATATTATAAATTAGAGATCTCACGCGTCAGCGTCACAGAGCTTCGCGTGCATTTCGAAATATCAGATTTATTTAATTTTTCGAGCAGCTGTTTCGAGACGTGTTGCACAACAGCTGTCTGTCCATATGTTAGCGTAGGGTAAAATAAAGCGTCGACGGGAAACTACGGGCCGTTATACATGGCGAGCTTTTTGTTTTTAAATGTTTGAATGACAAAGGAACTCTATTTGATAGAGACTAAAACAACCAAAAAGTGGTTATCTATAGTGTCCAAAATTAATTAACTATTATTAAATAAAGTTGCAATATTCATGTTTTATAGTATATATTTATGTAAGGAATATCTGAGCAAACAAACATGTCATTAATGAAATATAGTTACTAAAACCTCGCACGCGCGCGAACACACACACAGCACATTTTGCGTGTGTGATAGGTATGAATTTCTTGTGTGTATTTAAAGCCAGATTAACCAGCGTAAAATAGCAGCCTAAAAGGGATTGTGAAGTTGTAAATTTTCATAAGAAAAGGAAAAATTTTTCTCCCCGTAACATAGTCTAATTTTCAGTGGCTTTCTGGAAATATTGTAAATGTAGTAAATCACTTAGTCCGTAAATTTTTATTTTAAAGAAATATTGTATATTAAAGATATTATATAAGTTATTAGCATCTTAATATCTATATTTTTGACTTAAGAACTTCCTCGAGTGTTTTTATTTTTTTAATTGAACTAAACTGAATTACTAACAAACAAAAACGTACAGACCTAGAATCTAGTGAAACTAAAATTGTCTCAATTCGTAAAGGTTTAGGGGAAACAATATTTTAAAAAGGAAATGTAGGCATTTGCCTTCAAGACTTGAAACTCTCTCGCACGATACGGCGGTACAGAGCAAGCGGTATGAAACAGATAGTATTTTTGAAAATACCTGCTCGCGCCGCGTATATCGGCACTTCACAATCCCCTTGAAACGCCTGTTGCGTATGGTGAGTGTAGAAAACCGGAAAACCCTTTTACTGGATACTAACCATGCCATTTTAGTCCTTAGCGGTGACAACTGACAACGCATCTGCATTCTGATTATTTATCGAAGATAGATGTAGATGTCTGTGGGCCACAGCATCCACTTACCATCAGGTGGACTGTGTGATTGTCGTCCCTATTCTATAAAAAAAATGTGCAACGTTTTATTTGAATGACAGCTGTAATTGGCCTATTAAGAAGTAACATTATGTAATTAAGTACTCTTTAACTTTATGGCCAATGCTTTTATATCCAAATAAAGACGTCAATATTTTTTGACAGGCCTGTTGGTCTAGTGGTTAGTGAGACTGCTATGCCGGAGGTCGTGGGTTCGATTCCCACCCAGGACAAATGTTTGTGTGATGAGCACGATCATTTGTTCTGTGTGTTTATTATTATTTATTTATTATTATTATTATTAATATCAGCAAAATGTAGTCGAAGTCAATTAAATACGCATTATTAAAGGTAACTCAAACACTACTGGCCAGATCTTGCAACAAATTTATATTGGAACACATGAGTAAAATAAAATCATCGAATTCGGTTCACCTAGAAAAAAATTCTGAGGTAACACCCGTAAAAAATACAACATAGACACTCACGCCCGTCACCCAGAGGGGTAGGCAGAGACTACAGGCTTAAAATTTAGCACGATCCTGACACACCTCTCTCGCCTCTTCCACATCCATATACCTACACATGCTCGTCGGTTAAGGGTACTCTTAATTTGGCCCATTTTAAGTATATCGCCAATTTGGTCGACAAACTTTTGCCTAGGACGTCCCTTTCCGACTCTTCCATTCACTTCTGCAACATATATTTGCTTTGTCAGTCTTTCCTCATTCATTCTTTCTACATGACCAAACCACCGAAGCATTCCTTTCTTAATCCTGGTCAAAATACAATCGAATTGGGAAAAATACAATCGAATTGAGAACCTCCTCCTTTTTTGAAATCGGTTGAAAATAAAAATGTAGAGGATCATCAATACATTAAAATTTAAACGTTAAGTCCACAATGGAGCGGTCGGTTGCGACCTCGGCAGGTTGCCTGTATTTGCATAAAGTGGAGGCCGTCTCTTGCGAAAATTTTGTACACACGTTGTTTCACTGTTTGTATTGCGAAATTTTAAAATACGACGAAGCTAGCCAGGTTTACTTTCTACCATTGTTAACGTTAAGAAAACTAAACAAGTTTATGCATAAGTTGTTTAATACACCTCGTTTTTCATATAGATTAAGAGTGACAACACGAGCAAACGGTCAACCTGATGGTATATGCATATAGTGGCCCACAGACATAGTTCATTTAGTATCTATATTAAAGCTAGCGTTGCCAGACGTCCGGATAAACCCGGGCACAATCGGGCTTTTTGGTTGCGTGTCCAGCCAAATTAGACAGTGTCCGGCTTTTGTTAGGCTTTTTAAATTTGACCATTTCTTTGTATTTTTCATTAACATACTACAGCGATTATCGACATTAATTCTGTAATGAATATTGATTGAATCATTAATAATAAAGAAGACTGATTTACTCAATTGTTGTTATTTCGTTAGAACTTAAGAAATTTTTCGGTAAATGATAAAAAGCATTATTTTACTTTGAAAAAATGTCTTTTACTAAGAAAAATCAATAAGGGTGTCCGGCCTTTTTACCAAAAAGTCCGACTAAGCTCGCTGGTCTGTCCGGCTTTTCGGTTTAAAAGACCTGGCAACCCTAATAACATCTATGTTATATATACAAAAAGCAGGTGTTACCCCTGAGGACTAAGATGGAATGCGTCGTTTCCAGTAAAAAACTGTCTCCGGTTCTTTACACTCACCATACGAAACACAGCATCATCAAGCTGGTATTTCACACCGATATTCTGTGAGAGCGTAGTCCTTCCCCCTGTCGAACGGACCCATTCGTGCTACAACCATAATGTAGCTCAGGGTAGATCTAAAACGTATTATTATTTTTCATATTGTCGAGTCTGAGCTATGTTCATTGTTCAAGTATATCTCATTGCGGAATTAGTATAAAGTCTATTACTAAATTACACTTGAACAGACATACACGAAAGCTAGTTAATACAAACATGGTAACTGTAAAAGGGTATACCGTATAGTGGTATAAGAATATCCCATATCATCTCGTGGGTGTCGTGAGACGCGACGGAGGCTCACAGAATACCAGCGTAAAATAGTTGCTTAATGCCGCTGTGTTTCGTATGGTGAGCGTAGAGAACCGGAGACCCTTTTTACTGGAGACGAGGCATTCCATCTTAGTCCTCACGGGTGACAGCGCATCTGCATTTTGATTCTTAATCGAGAATTGATGTAGATGTGTATAAGCCGCAGCAACCACTTAACATCAGGTGGACTGTGTGCCCGTTTGTCACCCTACGCTATAAAAAGTGGGCTTAAATATGCCGTAACGGTAACCGTAAAAGCATACCTGTACGCTCTGACAGCGCGCGACATGTTACACTCCCGTTCACTCGGGACCTTTTTGGCGGGAAAATTTCTAGGTTAGGAAATTTTTTGCAATATTGCAAATTTTGCTATATTTTCACTTTGAGACAATATTTATGGATAAAACTTACAGGAAGTCTTGTTGAATGTATAAACTATCGAATAAAATTATTTTTGGTTGCTAGAAATTGTAATAAAGTATATAAATTACACTGTATAGCATAATAGTAGTATAAACTTCAATTTTAGTGACAAAATTACTACTAATTTGAATTCTACACCTTTGTTTTTGGAGAAATTTATATGAAATTGTTTGGAAATATGTATATTTTATGTTTTATGTGTTTCCATTCGTTACTCATACCAAAATATTAAAATATAAAAAAATTAAAAAAAAAAAATAAAATAATATTTTATCTGTGACATTTCGAACAATATTTCTAAAATATGTTCGTGTGAATTTGAAATAAATACAACGTCATGTTATTTCAAAATATGTAGGAAAACTATTTTTACTTACATTTTACACTAAAAATAAATGAGAATTTGAAAAATAACACATTTATAACCCGCCCGCCAAAACAGGCCTTTCGGAATTTGAAGTACTTTTGGCAATTTACTTTTCACTTTTTATACCACAAATTATATATCTACGTGTTGACTATATTACAAGAAATGTAAAAAGTATAATACATTCGTTTTTAGTCCAGACACAAATATAAAATTCTATAAAAAAGACAGAGCAACTTCATCAAAGTGACACGTGGAACGCCGGAAGTTCAGAGTGCTTTCTTTTTTTTTTTTTTCTAAAAAACATTGCCAGGTTATGGTTTAAAATAAAAGAGCATATCTTTGTCTTTGATACTAATATCTATTGCATAGTGTCTTTGGTTTTGTTTAAAACGAAAAAATAGTTTTTTCATAGGTAGACATGTTTACATAATTCTGATCTAATTCGATCACTACTTGGCGGGCGTAAGGTTGGTATTGCGCGATCGAAAGTGAGCATGGCTTGGCGTACAGGGTAATAATATGAATAGTAATGACCGCGGTTTAAAATATAAAAAATTGTTTATGTACTGCATAAGGTACGTCTTATATATTTAGTTCCGCGGCAGGAGGTGTCAATAAATATAGTCCCTCACTCGACCACCGTTAATAGTAAGCAGTTAATGGATATGTGACACGCACGACACACGTAATAGGTATGTCGTGCGTGTCACAGGTTATCAACATGAGTAGGGTTGCCAGGTCTTAAAGCGAAAAGCCGGACAGACCAGTGAAGCTTAGCCAGACATTTTGGTGAAAAGACCGGACACCCTTAACTTCGTAGTATAACATGATAATTTTTTAAAGTAAAACAATGTTTTTATCACTTATCATAAAACCAACTTAAAATCTAATGAAATAAAAATAAAATTAAATAAATCCGTCTTCTTTGTTATTAATCATTCAATAATCATTACAATATTAATGTCAATGATTGCAATATTATGTATATAAGTATATGAAAAATTAAAATATTGTCAATTTTAAAAAACCTAACAAAAGCCGGACAGGCCGGACATCCGGCTTTATCCGGACGCCTGGCAAAGCTAAACACGAAAATTTAATTTTTCAATAAAAAAAAATATGAAACGGCTACACAAAGCAAGCCCTGAGTTAAAACATGTCTCCACGCGGCCCAGCATACGAAATTAAATTGCACTTTTAATTTTTGTAATATCGGTTTTTCTATACTACTACAAATAATATTTGTACTGGAAAGTATTGACAACCCTAGCTATGGTATCGCCATGACCCAAATAAGTCTGCAAAAGGTTTTTTATCGATTTGTTTAAACGAGGTTATCATAAAGAATGAGTGCTCTATACTAAATACTTTATATAAAATTGTGTACTTTAAATGTAACCGGAATGGCTGTAATATCTAGTTATATATCTGGTAATAACTGGTTAAAATGGTTGATCGCGTCAACCCCTTCCAAATTTAAGAAAATGTATGTTTGACCTTTTTTTTTAAATAATATGGAAGTAACAAACTATCTTACAGTCTAGCTGGTGGTAAACGGCTATTGCAGTCCGTGGACTGCCACAAAACAAAGGTTACATGTACTTCTTTGGTTTAATTTTAAAAATCTACATCCAGATACATTGTCACCCTTGACGACTTAGATGGAATACCTGGTTACTAGGTACAAGGGGCTCTGACTCATCGATACCATCCTTACCATCCGGTGCCGTGGTTCAGCTCAGATGGTTAGCTCTTGCTGTAAATTTCACAGTAGGCGAGCAAACCGGGTTCGATCCCCGCCGGCACCAATGAAATTGTTAATTGCAATTTTAAGTGATGATTTATCACGTGCTCGTCGGTGAACGAAAACATCGTGAGGAAACCTGCATGTGTGAGAAATTAGAAAAAAAATATTTCGAAGACATGTGAAGTTTACCAACACGCATTGGGGCAGCGCGGCGGACAATTCCTTGCCCTAAAACCCTCAGAAATGAGCAGAGGCCTTTACCCAGGAGTGGAACATATACAGAATGGGGGACCCATTCTGCAATAAACATATATGCAATAAATGAAACCACAAGTAATACTAGTCCGTAGAAGTGTAGAAAAATTAAATATTAAATTAAAACCCGTAAAATAAAAAAGTGAAATTTTCAAACAAAATAAATATTAAAATAAATTCAGTAAAAGTGAACACTCTGTTTAGACAACGTACCTTGACCCCTTGGAAGAGTGACAACGTTGCACGCGGGTGGCACGCCGTCAAAAGACACAGCTGTCGATATGTCGCAATACCAATAGTTTGCACTGCGTAGCAACGTCGCTTTTTAATGTTCAAGGATTCATTCAAGTTCATTGAATCATTGACTTAGTGACCCAATTCTATAGAGTGTTCAAATTTGCTTAAAATTAAAACTCTACTTTTTGACCTAATTACTGGACCGATTACGTTCATTTTTTGTATATCGTCAGCAAAGGCGATAACAAGTATATGGTTTCATTTATTGCATATATTAGGCTGTAACATCTGGATGCTTGGCGGTCCACCACTGTGAGTTTCACTAGGAGTTTTCTTCCTCGTACAACTTCTTTGTGGAATTGTTTACCACCGGCGATTTTTCCGGACCGATACGACCTGGGGACCTTCAAGAAAAGAGCTTACTCCTTTCTAAAAGGCCGGCAACGCATCAGTAATTCCCGAAAAGGTGTTGCAGTTGATCATGGGCGGCGGTAGTCACTAACCATCAGGTGAGCCGTATGCTCGTTTGCCCGCTCTCTATATAAAAAATCACTTTACGTAATTACTTTTTTATATTAAAAAAACCGTTACCAATACTCCGTCATTTTCTCCTATATCGTGAAGGCAGTTTGCATACATAAATTTTACAAAAACAAACATCCGGACTCAACCATTATTCGAAGGGAAATCAAACCCGCAACCCTCAGCGTCGCAGTTCGTTAACTCATTACCAAGTCACGGAGTCATCAAATGGCTCACGGCGTCATGGCCATAGAATACTATACTACATACATAATAGAACGGGGGAGTGGGCGAAGCCCGCGTAACCACTAAAACGTCACTAACACGTAAATTCACACGTATAAATTTTGTCAACACGAGATGTGTTTTTGACGTTACAATCCTCAGATCATATAAACAACAGGAGATATGGCAAGGAGCGAACGCATCTGGCCGCAAAGCGGCCTGATGCCAGTTTCGGTAATTAGTCGAATGTCAACTTGTGACGTCTTCACTGCTCGTGATTTTTGACAAAATGCGGCGTTGTTCAGTGATTGTTTGCAAAAATAACAGCTGTATTGTGAATTACATGAAAGATACTTACTTACTTACTTACTTACTTATCGTCACGCACAATCCCTAACGGGGTAGCCAGAGAGAACAGATCGCCAAGTGTCACGATCCTTACATACCTCTTTCGCTTCTTTCAGGTTCATTAACTTCTTCATACATGCACGTCTAGGTATCCGAGTACTCTTGACCCTCCCCTCTTCGAGCAATTTGCTCACATGGTCTTCGAAAGTTAGTCTCGGTCTACCTCGACACCTTTTAATATTTACTTTCGCTCTATATATTTTCTTCACCATTCGGTCTTCACTCATTCGTTCAACGTGTCCAAACCATTGGAGTACGCCCCTATCAATTTTTGTGATAAGGTCATCTTTCAATCCTGCCATATTGCGAATCTCTTCGTTTCGCTTTCGGTCGGCTATGGTAACGCCACACATTTTACGAAGAGATCGCATCTCCACTGCATTCAACTTGCTTTTATGCTTCTTCTGGCATACCCAGGTTTCGCTGCCATATAACAAAGTCGGTACCAACACTGCGTTATGTATTGCAAGGCGTGCACTCTTCACCACGCCTTGCCTTTTTATTAATGCATTCAGGGCACCATTGACTTTGTTTCCGGCAGCGACACGCCTATCCACATCTAAATCACATGATGGCATCTCATTTCACACGTAAGTACTAAAATATTAATGTTTTTCTTATTCAATTTATTAAAACATTACTTCGTGGTACTAGAAACACGATGAAAAACCAAATCAAATGTTTTCTTTAGGAACAAAAACCATTGCTTGCTTAGTACAAATCGACCTGTGAATCAGCTGGTCTAATAGCGCAATGGATAAGTGTTTTACTGATACTCTCACTCACACCATAGTTTCGTGAAGCAGCCGCTGCCGGCTTTTGTGAGTGAATGATAGCGACAGATGTTTTTGTGTGAATAAGTTTTGTACGGTGCATGGTAAATGCACGCCTCGTATGATGAGATAACGTTTATAATTGGTTGTGTAGTATGTTTTGATTTATAAAATGCGAGTGTGTGCGCGATTGTGTATCTATTGCTTTTATTATGTAGTAATTGGCGCGTGGTAGGGGCCAATTGGAGACACCGGGTTCCGATACATTTTCAACTACTGAGCATATCTCCTGTTGTTTATATGATCTGAGTTACAATCGTTTCCAAATTTCGCATGCAAATTATTAAAAAAATGCCAAATTGCACCCTATTCACAAATGAATATGTATTAATATTTAAACGATTTTTTTGATGATCTTGAACATTAATCAAAAGTCTAAAATGTGTAAATTTATTCAGTCTGTCAACACAGCGAATCGGGTTTGGCGACGCCAAACCTCGTACAAAATAAAGTTGATAGCCATTCTATTGTGTATTCTATGGTCAAGGCTATTGTAGTATTCCATAAAAATTTACATTTTCAGAGCGGGGAGGTGACGATCGGCGCGAGAGATGGCGCTGCACACGTGCTCCGCTGTCTCAAGGTGTGGTTCGATCTACCGCCGGATGTACTCATCAGCGCTATCAACCTGTTCGACAGGTAAGCGGATACGGTGCCATAGTGGCTACTTTTTTATAGGATAGCGTGACAAGCACACAGTCCACCTGATGGTAAGTGGTTGTTGTGGCCCATAGACATCTACATCGATCCTTGATTACGAATCAAAATGCAGATGTGCTGTCCAATGAGGACTAAGATGGAATGCTTCGTTTCCAGTAAAAAGGCTCTCAGGTTCTCTACATTCACCATACGAATCACAGCAGCATTAAGCTACTATTTCACGCTGGTATTCTGTGACAGCGTGGTCCTTCCCCGGTCGAGCCGACGCATTCGTGCTACAACTATACTATCTTTGTGATTTGAAATTTGATGAAACTAAAAAGCGACGCTGAAAAGAGACAAACTTATAAATGTATAGGATTTAGTCTGAGAAAGAATATGATACAAGTGCTAAAATAAAAAATAAAATTTGTACAACCAACTTCAATATTAATAAAATGAGAACATCATCAATGTTGTCGAAATTAATTAATTAAGCATTATTAAGGATAACTCAAAAACCTACTGGTTAGATCTTGATCAAATTTATATGGGACCACTTGTGCGAAAATGCCAGCTTTCAAATAAAAAAGAATCAGAAAAAGTTCTGAGATTAATACAAAGAAATACAGTCAAATTCTTATTATCATACACGTTTTTTTTTTAGCAAAGTCACTTCAATTTGAAGAATAAGACCCATGCTGTGGCAATATTATATCACGAGTGGGTTGGCTCGACCGGGGAAGGACTCTCACAGAGTACCAGTGTAAAATAGCAGCTTAATACTGCTGTATTTCGTATGGTGAGTGTAGAGATCTGGAGACTCTTTTTTACTGAGGCATTCCATCTTAGTCGCCAGGGGGTGAGAACGCATCTGCGTTTTGATTCTTAATCGAGGATAAATGTAGATGTCTATGGACCGCAGCATCCACGATGTCTATGTGCCACGGCATCCACTTACCATCAAGTGGACTGTGTGCTCGTTTGTCACCCTTATTCTATAAAATAAAAAACATAAATTAATATTTTGCATTTCAGATTTCTAACAAAAATGAAGGTGCGTCCATGTCACGTGCCCTGCATCACCGTCTCGTGTATGAACGTGGCGCTGGATGAGTACGCCGAGATCACCAACCAGCCCAGGAAGGTGTCCGTTGAAGAGCTGGGTAAGTGTATAGAAGTCTAAGATTTTTTTATGGAAGATGATGCAAACAAGCATATGGCTCATCTGATAACAAGTAATCACCAACGTCCATGAACATGTCTGCCGTCATAACGAAAAAAGGCACAACTAATATTTTATAACTTTGGAGAAAATCGAGTTTAAAGTTTTTGGTGGTTTTTGGTAAAAAATATCGACTATAATACTATTTTTCGAAAATAGATGCATTCAAATATATTCATTTTCATGATTCCTTTACGATTATTGAAAAAAAAAATTATTTTATTGTTATTTATTAAATAATCAACATTTTCTCTTTCTACGTAGCATAAAAAATGTAGTAAAATTATTAATATTACGAATAAAGGGCATAACTGACCAAATGTGACCTTTCATTCTGACATTTTGTGTAAAAATATGAAATAATACAATGAAAGGGCACATTTATTAAAATGTGCCTTTTCATTATAATAATACAAAAAAGGTGAAAAAATTGGGAGAATATTTATAAAACTTTTATTCGAAAAAGGTCACGAAAATAATCGTCTCGAATATTTAAAAAATTAAATTCACTGTAACTTAACAAATTAACATTAGTTAATTGTAATTATCGGTCATTAAGAACCATATTTGTTTTTTATATAAAAATCACAGTAAGGATTTTTGATCAGCTTCTAATTTAAGAAAATAAGCTTTATAATAACGTTTGGAAAATATGGCAATTGACTTTTAAGGTTACCATAATTACAACGACTCCGGTCGTGTACTATAATCAACATTTATCAAAACCTATTAAGTTACCTATAAAGTTATCACCATCATCAAGGCACTTATAACTAGAACTTCGGTCAAAATGAGTAAACTTAAAAAAACAATCAGTCTTCATAAAGTTGAGTTAGATCAGCTGAGCTATCATTTACGGGTAAGGTTTTCCAAAAATTCCTTCTATTATTAGGCATAAGTGGACCAAGTTTAGTGAGTATAGCGGATTTTTTTTTCACTCGTAATACCTCTCGGAGCAAGTCTTGGGCGTGTTGCTGGAATACTTTATTTGAGATTTTTTAACATTTGGAAATCTGATTCTTAGTAGTCATCAGTGCCATGGCTATTTTTGTAAAATAATAAATTGAACCCCTGCAAAAATTAGCCTCGGCAATTTCATTCATTTAAGCTCGATGGCTAGAATTTTTCAACTGAAATATTGAAGAGCAGTCTTCAAAACCAAAAAAATCTTGAATAATCATCTTGTTTAATATTGTGTTAGCCAGTATTGGATACAGCTTTGCAGAATTTCTCAAAGTCATAAATACGTTTTTTGTTTTTAGAGATCGTTCCACTCTGTGGTGGAATTCATCACCATTCATCATCATCACCATCACCAACTCCGAACAGAACCGAACAGCGCAAAGTAATGCTTTCAAAACTAACGTCGACAGAGTTTAACAAATATGTCAAATAAGAATAAAGTGTCCAATTTTTATGTCGTGCTGCAAACAGTTATCAATGCACAAAATTACGTGCTTCAGGTCTCGGTTTTCTATAAAAAAAGCCCTGAAGCAACTTATAATGTCCTTTTTTTTCTGCCAGACGTTCCTTCGTGCCACAAAACGGCTAAAGTGTGACCAACTTCGTGTATTTTGTGTCTCCTGTCGGTACAAAACTCCAGTTGAAAACAATAAGCCGCGGAGAGAACATCACTGTTTTGAACTCTTCCATACGGGGTAACATAATAACTTTCTTCAAGTTTACGGCAAAAATAAGAGTGTCGGTATTATTCTTTTTCTGAGTCTGATTATCAGCATCTTTTTCGTACCTCTTGCGAGCTAAAATATACTTTTCGTGATGTTTTTCATAACCTTTATATGCTTTACAGAGCCTAATTTCTGAGTTAGGGTTATGAATTGTAAATTTTTTGCATAGCTCACACTCCTCGTTGCCTAACTTGGCAAATGAGATATTAAGTTCTTTTAAAATTTTTCTGTAAAAACACGATTCGAATACTGAGATCAGAAGGCAAATACTTTTTGTTAGGGGCATGTTCACGCCTGTAATGGGATACAGCAAGACGGAATGAGCTGTTTTTTTTCTCTTGCTTTTGGTAATTCGTAAGTTTTATCCAATACTGAGTCATCAGAATCAAAATCGGACCCTGTATCTAACACAGAGTGCGGCACCACTACATGCTCCGAGCTTGATGGTTGCATCGAGTTTTGTTGCACTACTTGTTGACGGCGTGGGAGACCACTTGGCTACGGAACTATCGTTGCGTAAAGCACTAATTTTGCGCTTCGCGATTGCATATTGCTGAAAAAAGAGTAAAGTTTATTTTGTAGTATTGATTTTGATAAAAATTAACGGGAGGTAGTATTACACCCGTAAAAGTAAACTGACTGATTAATATGCACGGGCAGTTATGAGACGTTTTACGAACACAGGCAAAGTTTTTTTTCGATTTTGTGTCAGTGAGGTCACGGGCAGAAACCAGTTCACAAATTATTGCGCGTTTCGAGTTCTGAATTATTAACGATACCGATACAGATACTAAAAATGGCATATTTTTAAACTAAATCGCAAGTCAAAAATTTCGTCAATAAATACTAGTAAATTCATATCAACGTGTCACCAAAGAAATTATAGTAAAGGCATGCAAATAAATAACTAAAACTTACCAGCGCAGCACAGATAAGCGGGGACTCAACGAGACACGTCAGGCATAACTGGCAGGATTCGCTTCGTACCTCGACCACTTCACTTCACCTCTAGTCAAATATTTTTGGTAGTTAAGGCATAACTGGTAGTTGTGACTTTTCTTTTAAATTAAATGTCAATGTCTAATATTGGTAAGCTTTAAATCCAAGAGCACATCTACCACATAAGCCTTTAATATTTAACGCAGGCCAATTATGCCTTTTCTAGTAAATAAGTTATATTTATTGTGATACAAATAAAAGTCGCATCTATGCATATGTGACCTTTTGACGTACTGTAAGTCAGATGTGCTCTTTTTACGAACAAAAACTTAAAATGTGGCACAATTGTGCCTTTTGAGCTTACGGTATCTCTGTTTATCTTGTTCCTAAAATTGTAAAAAAAATATTGGCAGCAAGGCCTTTTTTTTCTGATTCCGAGAATGTATATAACTCAATTTTGGAAAAAATGTTAGTTGTGCCCTTTTTGCTTATGACGGCAGATGTGCATTCCATATGAAAGTGCAGGCAGAAAGGAGTAGGTTCTTTTCTTGAAGCTAACTAAGACGTATTGGTCCGGAAAAAGCGCTGGCGACATTAAATTCCTTTTTTTAGTGCATTATCTCAGAACTTTTTTCGAGATGAACTGATTTCGATGATGGTTTTTTTTCTTTGAAAGCTGACGCTTTTGGAGTGTTGATCAAGATCTGAACTGTAGTTTTTGAGTTATACTTAATAATGCATATTTATTTGACTTTAACTACATTGGTGATGTTCTCATTTTATTTGTATTGAAGTCGGTTGTACAAAATTTTTTATTTTACCACTTGTTTAAACCTGCATACAAAATACTAATATAGTCGTTTAATAGTGAAGTTTAGTAATATACACAAAACAATACCTCAGTAGAATGCTCTTTAATACATGGTATAACCTTGCTGCAGCTATATTATGGTTGTAGCACAAATGGGTCGGCTAGACTGGGTAAGGACCATGCTCTCACAGAATACCAGCATGAAACAGCAGTTCAATGTTGCTGTGTTTCGTATGGTGAGTGTAGAGAACTGGAGATCCTTTTTACTGGAAACGAGGCATTCCATCTTAGTCCTCAGGGGTGGCAACGCATCGGCATCTTGAATCTAAAAAATTTTGAATCTAATATAAAATACAATAAATAGTACAAAATGAAACATTAACCTTTACATTTTTCGAACAAATTGACTTTCTCACCATGAAATCTGTTGAATAATACATAATATTACATATTATATACACCTCATTTTTAAGTGGCACTGCCCTGATGGCAAAAAAAGTCATACGAGTAGATGCTTATCTTCAATATATCGCCAATTTGTTTGATAAACTTTCGTCTAGGGCATTTCATGCTGACTCTGCCATTCACTCTTGGAACATAAATTAGTTTAGTTATCCTTTCCTTAATTTCTTATTCATTATTTTTACATGACCAAACCACCGGGAAGCATTCATTAAAAGTCTCAGTAGTTTCAGTTTTTTTAAATGACTTTAGAGATTGACCATGATTCCAGTTTGTAGAAACTGTATATAAAATTAAGTATAATATAGTAAAATATTAAAATTAAGTAATACTTTAATATTAAGAGCCTATTTCAATGAAACATTTTCTTGTTGGCCAAATTGCATTATTAATGACTTGTTTTGTCTCAAAACAGCTGTTTACATCGTTAGTTTACAGAGATGAGGAATGTTATTTAAATAAATATATTTAGATAATATTTCTTGTGCTATTCGCCAGTCATACTGAATAGCTGTGTTTAAAAAAAAATTCCAACCAACATAATTTTAAAATAAAATAGGTGCATTGTTAGTGTTACGGCCTATTAGTCTACTGTTGAACATACGCTTCCCTCGGATATTGCCTCATAGAGGAGATGTTTGCCATAGTGACCACGCCTGATAAGCGGATTGGCAATTGCAGTTTTTTTGAAGTGAACATTTCTTTAGAATCATCGTGATTTGGAAATTTGATGAATCGAAAAATCCATAAATATATACATCTTAGGATTTAGCTTGCGATATAATGAGATAGAATATTATATTAAATTAGTTGTGTTTACGCCATCTAGGGTCTATTTTGTGTACCATTTTAGAGTCAATTTAATTTTTCTTCAATAAAATGAGTACCTATAGAGTGAAGTAGAATCAAATGAAGTGCTATTACAAGGCCAACTTTATTTGAAAGAAAGTATTCTTTCCATTTATTACGCAAACATTTAGGTTTCGGCGTTGTACACTTTTTTTTGTAATGAGTAAAAAATGTTTAAACTCGTGTCAGCATACGTGACCCTGATCGAAAATTCGTAAGACGGATGGAGAGAGTGAGAGAGACAGACGGCGCGGCGTAGGAGAGGTAGTAACCCCCTCTCTTTCTACGGCGCGGCGAAAATGTTGGCCTGCTGTTTCGTTTAGGCAGCGCAGAGCGCTTGGGCGAATGCTATATAAATTGTCATGTTTGTGTACGATAGCGCAATAAATATATGTTGTATTCTAACACATATATGGTAGTATTTTTATACTGATAATTAAAGCAAATCGTGCAAAATTATTCCCTAACCATCCCAAAATATCAAAAATGTACAACGTTAATAATCAAGTTTTCACTTCTGCCGGCGCTTCCGGAGTGCAATCCGTCGTGTTTTTTTTTAAATATTTTAGTCGTTATTAGGTTATGTGCATGTGATGCAGTGAAAGTATTGTTCTTTGCAGTGTCGGTGTCGCAGTCCGCATGCACGTGGCGCGACGTGGCGCGCATGTCGCGCGTGCTGGCCGACAAGCTGGCGCTGAACAACGCGCGCGCCGTCACGCCCCTGCACTGGCTGCGCCTCTTCCGCACGCTCGCGCCCGCGCAGCCGCCGGTACGCACGCCTCGCGCGTCTCTCTCGCACGCACACACTGTGCTTGTGATACCGTTTTGATTTATCGGAGAAATATACACACTCATATTTACACACACGCACGCACACACACTTACACCTAATTACGGCTAGTCTCGGTATAAAAAATATACAAAAGATTAACCGGCTAATTAGAGTTTAGTTTTGTTTGTAAATTTGATTATTAATATATGACCGAATCAATTTACATTAATTAAAACTACTTTTACGGATTTTATCGCGCTTAATTTTAATTATTATTAAATTGCTGACGTTTCGGGTGTTCTGCACCCATGGTCACGGGGAACTGGGATGAGACGCCAGTGAAATTAGGGACCCTATAATCAATAAAATTAAAACTAAACCCAAGCATATACCAGTGCAAGACTTCAAGACAGTCAGTTCATTTTGCATAGATCGGACCATAAACAATAATTAAAAAAGCTGAAGGTACTCCGAGTTTCACACACATCGGGACGTCAGTCATCTCACTCTCGTGACCGTGACTCTCGTGACGTGACCATGGGTGCTGGAAAGCACCCGAAACGTCGGGATTTAAAAAAAAATAAAGATTAAGCACGATAAAATCCGTAAAAGTAGTTTTAATCAATGTGTAGTGTTCGCGTGAATATAAGAAATCATTATGAATAATTTTATATATTTTTATAATACAAATATTCACGCCATTGAATTCACAGCAGCCTCACCTTATCTTACTGACTACACCTAATTGTATTCATTAATACAGTATGAATGACTAATCTTAAAAAAGTTAACAGAAATTGAGCTCGCTAACATTAACTTTCTTATTTACACTAACATTAGATGATGTAACATATATTTCAAGTACATAATATGAAGCCCTCCAATATTGTACATTTCTTTGCCCAAAATTCAAACCAATCTCAAACAGAAAGGAGGCTCTCTAGCTCACAAATATTAATATTTATTTATGTACACACACTAAAATACAGAAAAATCATACAGTGAGTTCGTATAAAGATACTACTTATAGCATAATTTACTAAAATATTTTCCAGTAGACCAATAAAAAAGTTACGGCCTATATACATCCCACTGCTCGACAAAAGCCCTCAAGCTACCATAACTCTCTATTCTAATATGTATACATAAACTACTATACTGAATAACAAACTATTCAGGGTCTAGTTTCTAACTTACCTTTTGAGTTCAGTATGTGAATATTTATAAATTATTATCTTTTATTTGTGTTTAGCATATGTATCAAAAGTGACATTTCTGTGTCTTAAATGTATAGATGTTGCAACTTTTCTATCATTATTCCTTTCACTATATCTAGCTAGCCTAGGGTTAAGCGCTCGCTGTAAGCTCAGACCTAAGGAATATATATTGGAATATTTTACGTCGTAGAGCCACGCTGCAGTTATATTAGTAGTATAGTTGTAGCACGAATGGATCGGCTCGACCGGGGAAGGACCACACTCTCACAGAATACCAGCGTGAAATAGTAAATAGTAGTTTTACTGAAAACGAGGTATTCTATCTTACAATACCCGGCATTAAATATTGCACATCGACCTTTGGAAAGAGACAATCAGCTAATTTCGGTTTCGTAGAGCGTTATCTCTATCGCACGAAATACAAACAGTCCATCAGTCGGTGTGCGACAGAGATAACGCTCTACGAAGCGGAAATCAGCCGATTGTCTCTTTCCAAAGGTCGATGTGCAATATTTATCGCCGGGGTACTTAGACCGGGAGCTGGTGACAGGTGACGTTCCACGATTTTGTCGTGCATGCCTTTTTAAGGCTTTATAACTAACCCTAAAATATTAAATATTAAAGATTTTGAAATACGAGGGGTGCATGCCAATTTTTCCAGAGTGTTTTTATTACAAAAACTTCCATTCTTTACATCGGCATGCAATTTGAAAACACGGAATTGCCCTTTAATTTTTGTCAGGTTTTCAGAACCCTTTGATCATCTTGGGCCGCTGCGGGGTGCATGCCATCAATTATTAGATCTTCAATTTGCTTGAACTTTCGTATATTACAATGGCATGCAGTTATACTATCACGGAAGAACACGAAAATTCCCTACACAAAGAAAAGCGCTTTTCCTTATGAAGAGGACGCGCGGGGGGGCTAAAGCCCCGACAATCTTTGATATTTTAGGGTTAGTTATCAAGCCTTAAAAAGGCATGCACGACAAAATCGTGGAACGTCACCTGTCACCAGCTCCCGGTCTAACTGTAGTCCTCACGGATGACAACGCATCTGCATCTTGATTTGTAATCGAAGATAGATGTAGATGTCTATGGTCTACAGTAACCACTTACCATCAGGTAAACTGTGTGCTGGTTTGTAACTCTTATCTTTTAAAAAAAAAGAAGGCAAACGTGGTGCGTTTTTATTTTCAAAATTCTCATTTAATTTTGTTTCTAACAGGAAAACGAGCTGGTGAACCTCCTGGAGATAGCGATCTGCGACGCGGGCTGCGCCAACGCTCGGACCAGCGAATTGGCGCTAGTACTTGTATATCATCAACTTGGTAAGAATATCATTATTTTTAATTACAATTAAAATTGGCAATGGGCCGGCCATATAGCTCGAGGAACCGACAACCGTTGGGGAAGAAAGGTTCTCGAGTGGCAGCCTCGTACCGGTAGGCGTAGTGTAGGGCGACCCCCCACTAGATGGACTGACGACCTGGTAAGACATGCGGGAAGTCGATGGATGCAGGTGGATCAGGACCGTCCTTTTTGGCATACTTTGGGGGCGGCCTATGTTTAGCAGTGGACTTGTGAAGGACTGTAATGATGATGATGATGAAAATTAAAATCGGGATGCGGCTGATGTCGTCGACAAAGTCGTTTGCTTAAACTATATACAGAATGGGTCCCACATATATGCAGTAAATGAAATCATATACTTGTTATCGCCTTTGCTGACGATATACAAAAAATGAACGTAATCGGTCCAGTAATTAGGTCAAAAAGTAGAGTTTTAATTTTAAGCAAATTTGAACACTCTATAGAATTGGGTCACTAAGTCAATGATTCAATGAACTTGAATGAATCCTTGAACATTAAAAAGCGACGTTGCTACGCAGTGCAAACTATTGGTATTGCGACATATCGACAGCTGTGTCTTTTGACGGCGTGCCACCCGCGTGCAACGTTGTCACTCTTCCAAGGGGTCAAGGTACGTTGTCTAAACAGAGTGTTCACTTTTACTGAATTTATTTTAATATTTATTTTGTTTGAAAATTTCACTTTTTTATTTTACGGATTTTAATTTAATATTTAATTTTCTACACTTCTACGGACTAGTATTACTTGTGGTTTCATTTATTGCATATATGTGGGACCCATTCTGTATATGTTTACATAACGAAACTTTCTCAAAATGTCGGCGCTTCCCCCTCCGCCGCTCTATGTGTCGCACTCCTCAGTCAACATAAAGAATTCTGTGATCCTTTATCTATCGAGTGTTGTAATTAAGTACGTGGATGACCGAGCTTTGCTCGGTATTTTTTTAAATCGCGTGTTTTGGAAATTATATTTAGATACAAATTACATACTGATGAAATATGAATAATATTTTTTGATCTTACCGACATAATAGAAAAAAACTGTATATATAATAAAAAATCATAAGTGCAATTAGTTTAAGTTTTGGTGTTTTTAAAAAAAATACTATAAAAGGGCTCGAAATAATAGATTTTCTCAAAAATCGAAGACAGGACTCGAACCAGGGTGCTACAATTTTGTGACCGCCCGATATCTCATTTGAGCTATTATAATCATTAATGCGACATCAAAATTTACGTTCTTATTCTACCGATATTGTAGAAGTTTTTCATGGCCTGAAAATACGGATAAAATGATATTTTCCAAAAATGAATCCTACGTAACGAGCAATTCTTGTATATATATACATACAAGAATTGCTCGTTTAAAGGTATTTTATAGATTTTGTATGTATACGATAGATATGTAGCACTAAACTGTATCCCCCGATTTTCTTATCACCAGTTTTCTGAATTGCCTGCCACTGTGGAAACTAATTTAAAAACGTATTCAGGTCAATAAACAATATCTTTAGGACGACAGTCTGACACCGAAACCCAAACTCGTTTTAACCGTGTGAAGAAATTACATTGATATGGACATGACATTACATTTTTGTTACATATTGTATATTCTACTAAACTATAAAATAAAAAGTTGTTGACATTGGCTGCGTTTGGCAGAAAAAAGCGCTAGGAAGCGCTTTTAAGCATAATGGCGATCGTAAGCGGTAAGCGCTGTCAAATCGTAAGTAGCTATTTTCCTTTAGGACACGAAGTTAGCTTCAACCGGTTAACCTAATCTAATTTAAATATATGTTCGTAAAGTATTCATATATATAATATGTTTATTCATGTCATTATATTACTTAAAACTAATATTGCACAAAACACCTTATAAACTCTACTTAAAAACAAACAAAATAAGCAAAATGGCGGATAGTGTCAACGCTACTGAAGTTATTAAACGTGTCCTGGCCGCAAACTGTATAGTTTCGCTATTTTGCTTACAAGCGCTTGCTAGCGCTTTTTTCGCCCAAACGCAGCCATTTTCTGCATTATATGTTTTCGGCAGATTTGGAATACCTAATGTTATCACGTGTATAACTTATTTTACAGAAAAACAATTGACAGAGTGGGCGAGGCACAACGCGGTGTCGGATGAGTTGTACTACTTGTACGAGTTTGCTTCCCAGCTGCAAGCCTACTGCAATGTGAGTATATGTTCCGCTCTGAGTTGATGTATTTGTAGTCAATTTACATCATGACAAGGAAGAAGAAGGAAGGCAATACAACAGGGGATCCCAACCCCGGTCTCGGAAATACATCAGCATAGTGTTATCTGTTAAGGGGAAATATAACCTCAAATGGCTTAGCAAGATCCTCCGTTATGCCGAAAATATTGCAGCATTAATTTTGAAATAAATATATGGTAAAGTTGTGGATTAATGTTAAGGATTATGTTAGACGAAAACACGATTCCGTAAAATTTTCTCTATAGAAAAAAAATCCAAAGTTACCTCCAAATAAATAATAAACCGCTGTTATTCATAAAATACTTTAAATAAGATCATGAAACTTTGCATACTAACTGAACTAAGTATAAAGCTGTGCTTATATTATTTACTTTTTTTAAAATACCATTATTTTCACTGTATAAAGAAATTACCTAAACTATCGGCCTCTTGAAGCGTGATTCCTGCCGCCCGGTCAGTTTCGCTTCGACCTTTGAAGGGGGAAATTGTGTCGCTTACGATCAGAATACACATTACGCAACAGTACGACGTAAAATTAAAATGGGAAATAACCGTGATAAAAATAAGAAGCCACTGGCTTGGCGTTGAGAAACAGGCATAAATATGATAAACCTAATGAAATAAGTGTCTAACCACCTTTCTACTTACAGTATTAGTGATTACAAACATGTCGGTACATAGCATACGACGCGCGGGGAAGTGGTGACGAAATTAGAATTTGAGCTGACTATATCCCCTTAAAAATAGTAAAATTGTGGGAACAACGTGTGTTCAATGTGCTCTCTTGCTCACGCAATTCATCAGTACCTGGACAACCGAGCCTTGGTCGGTTTTTTTTTATTTATTTTTAAATTGTGTGTTTTGGAAATTATATTTAGATACAAATTACATACTGATGAAATATAAATAATATTTTTTGATCTCACCGACATAATAGAAAAAACTGAACTGGTTATTTGAATTAAAAATCATGAATGCAAGTAAGTAGTTTAATTTAAATTTTCGTTTGTCAAAAATACTGAAAAAAAGGGCTCTAAATAATAGATTTTCTCACAAAAGTAGGGAACTTGAAAAAAATGGACCGAGGACAGGACTCGAACCAGGGTACTATGATTTCGGGACCGCCCTATATCCCATTTGAGCTATTATAATTAAAAAGTCACATTTTTTTCTAACGATATTGTTGTAGCAATTTTTCATTGCCTGAAAACATGGATAAAACAACATTTTCTAAAAATGAATGTTAGCTAGATTAATTTATTGCCCATGGCATTAAATTTTATGAAAATCGTTGGAGCCGTTTTCGAGATTTCAATTATATATGTACAAGAATTGCTCGTTTAAAGGTATTCCGTTATTAGGGATAAGACAGCGTACTGCACTTTTACATTCAGTATAAAACAATTACAAATTACAGTCCGACCATACAATGGTATGACTGTACGATTTTTTATATCTTATTTTCTTTTGTTTTTTCCTTTAACTGTTAATTTTTTTGGATGTATTTTTACGATGGTAATTAAGTGGGTAGTTTTGTAATTTCAGGAAATTGCTATTTTTTAAAATAATTAGTTTTAGGAAGAGAAATAGGACATAGGAGCATGATAGTAGTAGATATAAATTGTTTTATTGAATAATATAAGTTTTTTTAAAAAAAACTTAAATAACAGGTATTTGATTGAACTGTTTTGGTCTTGATAATTGTTTTCTATTCTGGTGATTCTGATTAGGATATTAGGATAAAGTTATTAAATTATTGTATTGTCTTTGGCCCTTAATATGAGTGCAAATTTTTCAAGTAAATTGATTACCTACATATTGCTGAAAATTTCATTAAAAGATTCCGTTGCATAAATAGGTACACGATAAAGAAAATTAACGCGTGTTTAAAATATTTGCTTCAGTGTCATAGTCCAGGGACAAACTATTTTATGACAACCAATACATGTGCATAGAGTAAATATTGCCTGAATATCCATTTATTAGTAATATCATCATGATCAACCTGCTGCCTAACTCAAGACGCGCTACTTAGCCCGGTTTTGCGCTTCACGCATCCACGTTCTTGTCGGGGGCGTTCTTTTTTTTATAGAATAGGGTGACGAACGAGCACACAGTCCACCTGATGCTAAGTGGTTGCTGTGGCCCGCAGACATCTACATCTATCCTCGACTAAGAATCAAAACGCAGATGCATTGTCACCCATGATGACTTTGATGGAATGCCTCATTTCCAGTAAAAAAGGGTCTCCGGTTCTCTACACTGACCATACAGAACACAGCAACATTTTACGCTAGTATTCTGTGAGAGCGTGATCCTTCCCCAGTTGAGCCGACCCATTCGTGCTACAACCATAATATAGCCGCAGCGTGGCTCTACCACGTATAAAACACTACATAACCATTCCACCGGTTGTCACTTTTGCGAAAGGCCAGCCAGTGGTATCCTGTAGAAGGCAATAGTAATGAAATACTGCCTCGTTGGTCTAGTGGTTGTAGTAGTGCGACTGCTGATCGTAAGGTCCTAGGTTCGAATCCCAGGTCGGGCCAAAAAATTTATTATTGAGTTTTACCGTCAAGAAATTTTCAGTAGTTGCCCGGAGTCAGGAAGTTGGCGGTGTCTCACCACCGTGCCTCAGCAGGCCGCCGTGGCCGAAATTCGGTCTGGAGGACATTATTATTTATGAAAATTTTTAATGAAAATGAAATTTTATGTTATTTATATATATTAAATTATTAATGAAAATGTATATGTTGTGTTGCAGATGTCGGACGCCACGCTGGTGGCGACGCGCGACCGCTTCCGGTCCGTGCTGCAGCGCTACGAGGCGCGCAGCGCAGCGCCGCACCGCCAGCGCCTCGTCTGGAGGCTGTCCGAGCGGACCCTCAAGGTACCGACATACACACATTTATTTCAACACTTACATCTACACATATGACACCTTACAATTAAATAATGACAAAATCGTGTCCCTTCACTAACTTCATCGTAAGTAATGGATTGAACCATCTCAGCATAAGTCACAAGCTTACATCGCTGATTTTCAGTTTGCCATGAACAAGTTTAAATGATCAACATTATGCAAAAGAGTAATTCTTTCTCTATATTCTATACTCTATGTGAAATATGCCATAGACAGTAAATTTAAATTTACAACCTATATACGTCCTACTGCTTCAAGGAAGTACCCGCCGCGCTGCCAATCCAAAAAGCACCTATTGATAGTTTTGAATTACTTTGTCTTCAGGTGCTACGTCCAACGGATCGTCTGACATCGCTTTTGCCCACCATCGAAGAGCAGCACTACACTGTTGACACCACAACGCCCACCAGAACCAGGTGAGATCAACATAATTAGGATTATAATAAAATAATGTTAATATAATAATTTATCACGGGTAATTTCTGGATCTTGACAACAGTGCTACCTGCCGGGTCCGTAACCTGTGAATCTAAACCATCCAGGGAAGGAATTAGGAATCTAGCATTTGTTTATTTGTTATTCTCGCTGTGTAGTAGCAACTTAAGAGAATTCACTATTCAAATTAGACCTGTGTCGATCGATCATTTCTCGTAACCTGGGTCGATTATGACCCACTCGTATGGTGATCGGGTTAAAAGATTCGATCGTTTCGATCATTTGGGTCGCAGCTCGTTTGTATACTTTGTATGACCGAATGAAGAATGCTGAACGGGTGCTATAATAGTAATAATACTACGATTTGTTTATTACTTGAATTGTATGTAAACAAAGGAGAAAACATTTTGTTTATTACGTCGTTGTGTGATTGATTGCACGATTCGATCGATTATATTTATGTAAAAATATGCAAAAAAGTAGAATTTGATTTATCTTGTCACCTTGATATCGGGTCAAATAAGATCGAATCTTTTAGATATCCGTGATCCGATCACTCGTGTACAGGTTGCAATCGAATCAAAAAGATTCGATCAATCGCGATCGACACAGGTCTAATTCAAATCGCACGTGTGTGTCGCAAGAATCAACAGAGAGAAACAGAACATCATAGCAGCATATATATATATGCTGCTGTTGCCAAACATAGCAGTACCACATGTAATAGGCTTGGTAATAGTATCGATATGTGGAAATATCTATTATATATTTATTTTTTATTACATATTTTTTATCACGATATATCGATATTTATTTTACAGAGTGAAATTCGTGTCAATAGCTATATATTTTAAAAAGTTCATATTTATTTTATAATTAATTAGACAAGACAAAAGCATTCATTTGTGTTTTTGATCCACATTCTTTATGTATAACCTATATATCTATATTTGATACTTATCGATAAAAGTAAAGTTACAGCCTATATACGTCCCAGTGCTGGGCACAGGGCTCCCCTGATTTCTAAAAAAAGGTTTCAGGGCAAGGAAGTGTCCGCCGCGCTGCCCCAATGCGTCTTGGCGAACTTCATATGTCTTCGTAATATTATCACTTATCGATACTGTTTAAAAATATTGATATGATAAATATTGATATATTTTTTCACTTGCCAATCCCTAACATGATTACAAAATGAAGCAATCGTAGGGGAGGCCTATATCAGCAGTGGACTTTGGTAGACTGTAGTGATGTGACATTATGATTTATTCTTCCAACACAGATCAGGCAGCGAAAGTAGCGAAAACGAGGAGACATCAGATTGGCCGCGAAGTCCCGTCCTACCCGTGTACTGTAGCAACTGAGAGTCCCCGAGTCTCTGTGACCTTTCGAAGAACAGCACAAGGACCTTCCGTGGATGTCGAAGAATACACCGAGTGATATTAGTGCACAGTGTGTATATTGCCAATGTCTTTAATACGGACATATTTAACAACAAGACTGTTTTGTTTATCATCAATACAAAACTATATCTCTTAAAACAAAGGTGATTTTAACTTTAGATGTACATTTGACTTCGATTTCTAACGACTTGTGGCTGGTTAGACAGACAAGTGTTCTAGTGGCACTATAAATATCTTTGTGCAATATACTGAAGGATTTTATATTATTAATTTAACTCGGTCGAAGGGACACCTTTTTTGAAATCGTCTTAGTTTGAAATTAGCAGTATACGTATCTTCGATGTGCTCGCGAGGTTCCAGGTTCAATCTTAGCTTGTTACTTTCGATTGGTATCGTGGAGGATATACTATGACGGAAACGGCAATGTACTGATAAAGAGTATTTTGTTAAAAATAAGTACAGTTTCTAATGAACTTTAAAAAAAAGCGTTAAAATTTGAATATTAAACTAATGTAGATTTATCTTTAGGGAAACAACAGGACATTGCCTCGTCCGTCTTCTCGGGTAAGATCAGTTGAGATCCCACTTTTGAATGAGTCAAAATTCCGTGATCCACAGAAACAGTGCTCCGCTCAAGTCAGGATCGGTCTTTATCTGGACCATATCTATTCGAAACATATTGTGATTGGACAAAATCTGTATAATATGTCATGTTACTTCAGTTAATATTCGTATTTATCAATTCTTAAAGCAGCAATATATATATATATATATATATATATATATATATATATATATATATATATATATATATATATATATATATAAAACCTAACAAAAATGATTAGTTATTACAATAAATATAAGAATTTTCCATTAAATTAAATTCCTTAGAATGTTCTGTATATTTATGAAATGTTAACCTAGGTTGTCTGATCACAATTTTCTAACTGTTAACCGACTCAAAAAAAATCTTTTGGAAAATGTATTAAAAATCACATTATAAAGTCCACAGTGCATTCTGTCAAGTACTAGTTGGAATTTTTTTTTAATAGTATTGTAGTTTGTGTTTCGGGGGAAACGTTCCTTCCACGTCGGAATCTATCACGAGCATAGCTTTAATTGTATATTTTTAATAAGTCATTGTTGAAAAGGACTCGGGAACGAACGCTTCCGCCCACCCAATCAATAGCTTTTTACTGTGATGATTTTTGTAAGCGAAGAAAATGTCGAAAAAAATTCCATATTGTTATTATAGCGTAATAAGCGTATGTAAGCTGACACGACCGGATGAATGAATTTTTTGTGTAAAACTAAAAAAATGCCACCGATGATTAAAAAAATAAAGTACATAATTAACTTAGTATTAAAATAAGCGATAATTTATATATTTCATTAAACGACTAACTCTTTGACAGGGGTTTTGAAATTTCTATTTAAAATAAACAAAAAAAAAATGTGGGAAATAATTTTTGTCACTTTATTTCATAGTTATCGTAATATTTGATACTTATTTCTAATTAATATCGTATCTAGGTATAAATGAATAAATGACAAAAAAAATATAAATCTTGAAAAAATCAGAAAAAAACGATCTCAGGTATTTTTTCGTAGTGTTAACAAAAAATATCGAAATAAATCATTACAAAAAAATATATTTTCCTTGTATTACGTGTGTAGTTTTAATGTAAATGTGTGTGTGTGAAAGAGACCAATTGCATTTCAGCGTTTACGCTAATGTGTAAATGATTATTAGAATAATTTGTAACACACGTACATGTGTGAAGGATAAATGTTATATATATATATATATATATATATATATAGGAAATTGTCAATGGAAAGCATGTAACTGTAGAAATGAACGAGTTGATTGATTGACAACAGCATAACTGCAACAAGCCTCGATAGCAGCTGTGACCTTTCCCTCAATAAGCCGTCAATGGAAAAAAAAACAATCTGTCAACTCGTCCGTCATTCAAGCAAAATAGTATGACGTGGCGCCATAGAAATAAAGAGCGAAAAGTAATTAATGTAAAAAAAAACTTTCTTTTTTTATGTATCATCCAATCGCTTTCTCATAACTATGCGCGTCACTTGGCTTGTGGAATCGAATTGTGAGTTTATCAATACACTAAACAACTTAAGTAACACCAAAACATGTGATGAAAAAGAGAGAAACTTAAGTCTCGAATGAGAATAAAAACAGTTGCGATTCTTATATTGTGTTTTATTTTTTGATTTTGCGACGATAATGAAGAAAAGTTCACGTTTTTTAAAAAAAAATACTTCAAAAATAATTACATAGTTAAATGTTAGTTCTGACGTTTTATATACAGTACCCGGTTGACCGAGCTTTGCTCGGTATTTTTCGCTCGGTTTTTTTTTTAATTTGTGTGTTTTGGAAATTATATTTAGATACAAATTACATACTGATGAAATACGAATAATATTTTTTGATCTTAGCGACATAATAGAAAAAACTGAACAGGTTATTTGAATAAAAAATCATGAGTGCAATTAGTTTAATTCAAATTTTCGTGTTTTTAAAAAATACTAAAAAAGGGCTCGAAAAAATGATTTTCTCAAAAAAGAAAAGAATTTGAAAAAAAAAATTAAAAAAAGTCGGTCGGTCGGTCTAGGCTCGAACCATGGTATTACGATTTTGTGACCACCCATTATACCAATTAAGCTATTTGTAATCATTAATGAACTGTCAAAATTTACCTTCTTATTCTAACGATATTGTAGCAGTTTTTCATTGCCTTAAAACACGGACAAAAAGACATTTTCTAAAAATAAATCCTAGCTAGATCGATTTATTATTGCCCCCGAAACTCCCTGCACATATATATATATATATATATATATATATATATATATATATATATATATATATATATATATATATATATATATATATATATATATACATGAATTGCTCGTTTAAAGGTATAGGATTACGTTATTTTGTTTGCTATAATCATACGATCTAACATGGAAATCCAAGTACTTAGTTTTGTGAAAACTTTAATATCAGGCGGATTAAAATTCTAAAAATCATTGATGCTACTCAGTATCCTATAAATTAACAGCTTTTTACTATATCATCATCAACATTATCATTACAGCCCTTCCCAAGTACACTGCAGAACATAGGCCGCCCCCAGGTAATGCCACATAGCACGGTCCTGAGCCACCTGCATCCATCCACTCCCTGCATGTCTTACCAGGTCGTCGCTCCATCTAGTGGGGGTCGCCCTACACTACGTTCAACGGTTCCAGGCTGTCACTCTAGAACCTTTTCTCCACATCGGTTGTCGGTTCATCGAGCTAGGCCGGCCCATTGCCACTTCAGCTTACAATCGTTAGACTATGTTGGTCACTCTGGTTATACTGCGGATATCCTCATTTCTAAGTTTATCACGCAGTGAATGGATGCTGTGGCTCATAGACATCCACATTTATCCTGAACTACGGATTAAAAATGCAAAATATGCGTTGTCACCCCTGAGGACTAAGATGGAATGCCTTGACTCCAGTAAAAATGGTCTCTGGTTACACACGCCATACGAAACAGCAGCATTACGCTGGTATTCCGTGAGAGCGTAGTCCTGCCTCGGTCTAATAAAAAAATATTCTAAAAAGACTATCTATGCACACAACGAACGAATCGGACTCGCTTTCGCTTTCGCTCACTCGTTTGATTCGATCATGTGCAGCCAGCCCAAACTCGAGTTAGACAGATCCAACTCGAGCTACGCACAACTCGAATTAGTAACTCGAGTTGACCCATCGCTAGTGCTTAGGTCCTCTAGTGATTCTGCCATAAGGTCTATATCGTCGGCAAATCGTAGGTGAGTGATGTACTCGCCATTGAT
This sequence comes from Parnassius smintheus behrii, assembly GCA_036936625.1. Taxonomy (NCBI): domain Eukaryota; kingdom Metazoa; phylum Arthropoda; class Insecta; order Lepidoptera; family Papilionidae; genus Parnassius; species Parnassius smintheus. Next base: position 25,471,965 of record JAUPFT010000025.1, read on the forward strand.
GTTAATACCGTATCCTTTCCAGTCCAGTAGCTTGAAAACGTCTTCCAATGCATCGGTGAAGAGTTTCGGGGATATGACGTCAGCGTCTTACACTTCTCTGCAGTTGGATAGGTTTCGTACTGTGATTCTGTACTCGGATAGCCATCGTAGCCTCACTGTACAAACACTTCAGCACTTCGATATACCGACAGTTAACTTGGCACCGCTGAAGAGACTGTAGCACCGCCCAAATTTTGATGGAATCAAAGGCTTTCTCATAGTCTACATACGCAAGGCAAAGTAGCAGATTGTACTCCTCGGTCTTCTGTACAATCTGCCGTAGGGTATGTATGTGGTCTATGGTAACGAAGCCTTTTTGGAAACCGACTTGTTCGGGAGGCTGGAAGACGTCGAGTCTGCGTGCGAAACGATTCGAAATGACTCGAACAGCACGTAGATGCGGCTCAAAAGGAAAATCGATCTGTAGTTCTTCAAGAGAGCGTTGGCGCGTTTCTTGAAGAACAAGACCACCTCACTTCTGCACCACGTCTCCGGAGTAGTTCCACCATGGAGAACGGAATTGAAGAGCTTCTGAAGGACTTTGTAATGGTTTTCCACCCGCATTCAAAAGCTCCGCCGTAATTCTATCCACGCCTGGGGCCTTGCCGTTTTTAAGGTGCTGAAGAGTCATTCCAATCTCACTCAAACTGGCGTCAGGGATATCATCCGAATAGTGTCGGATAAGACTTGCTCTTGGATCGTTACTCACACTTGCGTGTGGCTCCAACGATGATGTGTACAACTGCCCATAGAACCTCACTCAAAATCTCAGGAGTCTTGGAAACGATGTTGCCACACTCGATCTTCAGCTTAGACAGTTGGCTCTTTGTGGCAGACAGATCTCTGGCAAAGACTGGAGCCCTGGTTTCGCTCGATCGCTTCTTCAATACGAGCAGTATTAAAGTTGCGTAAGTCTCGCCGCATGCATTTGGAGATCTGTCTGTTCAGTTGCCTGTATGCTGTCAAATCTCTTGAAGATTTGTCTTCATTTCCCGTCTAACAGCCATGAGATTAAGAGGTGATCGGAGAGCTTTTGTGTTCTTCTGCAGCGGGTCTTGGAGAACTTAACTCCGACCGCATGGACAGTTTCCACGAGCTTATCATTCATATCGTCCACTGCATTGCAGTCTTCTAGGCACTGAAGACGGTTTTGTTACTCGAGCTGAAAGGTTTCGGGACTTTGGATTAGCGCACGAGGGGGACTGAGCGTTGACTTCACTAGACGAGACCTCTCCAACTTAACGTTTAGGTTCAGTGTGCCTCTAACCATTCGGTGATCGCTGCCAGTTTTCACCTATGCGATCACTGAGACATCACTGAACAGTTGTCGTCTAGTCGTCATAATGAACTCAGTCTCATTTTTTGTCGAACCATTGGGGCTCAACCAGGTCCACTTTCCGTGGGGCCGCTTCTGGAAGAGTGTTCATCATAAAGAGTCCCTCTCTATCCATGAAGTCAGTCAGCTGCTGGCCCTGATTTCCCTAAATTCAGCTCACCGTTCTCTCTTGTGCCTAGTTTTGCGTTGAAGTCTCCCATTAACACCGTACAGTGAGTTTTGGAGGAACGCATGGCTTTAAAGATATCCTCACACATTTCCTCCACCTTTTCATCGGGATGTGCCGAGGTTATAGCGTAAACCTGTCTGACCTTCAGCGAATACCGTTTGGTGATTTTGAGTACAAGGTACGAAACCCTCGTCGACACACTCCCAATCTTTACAACGTTGTTGAAGAGAGACTTGTGGATGATAAATCCGACACCTCCTTGGGACAGTTGGTCGCCCTCCCGGTGACAGATCAAGTTGTCGGATTCGAGGAACACCGTGTCCTCCTCCTCGTTTCGGACCTTGGATAATCCTATAATATTCCAACGCAACTTGTCTATCTCTTCCTCCAGCTCCAGGATTTTCTTGTCAGTCCTCAGGGTGCGTGCGTTGTATGTTGCTAGGTCGAGCCGTCTTAGGTGGCAGCCGAACCTTCACCGGAGATTCTTAGCACCTCCTGCCCCGGCGTTACCATGGTCGCCCCGTATGACGGGGCCGTTTATTTGTGTTGTGGTTTTGGGGTAACCCCCATAATTGCCACGCGGGTTGGCAGCCGCAATCTTTTTGTTACACAACTGTTATCAGGAAGAAGTTGCAGCCCATCTATCCTGTGTCCCTCTGTCGCCTTTTACGACAGCCACAGGAAGATGGGGTAGTGGATATTCTTCACCGCCACTCTTCTTACTCATACAACCGATATTTAGTTACCATGTTTAGTATTTTGTCCTTATATTATTTGGTTATTTTGCTGGCGCGGCAATTTTTGATAGAATACGTATAAAAGTTTACAGTAAATCTAATTTTGCACTTTCAATTCACCATTTATCACTGTCAAAACTCAATTTTAATCAGAGTATAATCATAGATATATAAATATAATATAATATATTTATATATCTATGATTATACTCTGATGCTATGATTAGCTTGCTGCAAGCTGAGTATAATATTAAAGTTAAATATATTTTTACTCCGAAATGAAATATCGCCATCATTCACACACCCACAGACACCCCAATTAGTATATTATGTTATAATTATAATACATACACTGAATTTTTAGTTAAACATTTTTATGCACTGATTATTTATCAAATTAGTTATACTAATTACGGAAGAATGTTGTGGTCACAGTACAAATCCACGAACGCAAAGACTTTAACGTGATTGAAATAAAGTTCATTTTTCTTTATTTTTATTGAATGACAGAATTAGTTATAATACAAATAAAACTGCACTCTTAAAAGTCTTATTGCCTTAAGTTACGGTCCATTTCAGTTTGTTTTGACTGTACAGTTTAGTGTGACTGTAATTTACGTAGTTTTAATTATTTTTGGGATAAAAATTACCTATATTAAAAATGATAGGAATCGATTCAGTAAACCATTCTGAGCAAACTACTTTCTCGAAATGCATTAATTATGTTACATGTTGTATACCTAGTGGTCGGTGATGTAATATAATATAGTAACCGAAAATAAAGTTTATATATTTATTTGTAATCCTTTTCAAAATCTAATTTAGAATGTTTATCTTTAAAAGTTACTTTTAAGACAAAATTTTTGTGTAATAGTTTTCTCGCACACCAAATAACAGCTGTTTTACTGCCTCTTATGTACGTACAGATGTACAACACTACTAATGTTAGTAATAATATTTTTAATTTTATTTTTTTATTAATAATGATATTGTTAATAGTAATGTTGTAATGTTGTATGATTTGTGTAAATTTTGTACTTATAAGAACTGTGCGTACGTACTGTACGTAGAAACACTTACACACTTTTATACAGCCAGAAAATGCAGCTTCTAGCATGAAAACGAACTCTCTCCTTCACTTTCATAGGACGATAGAACGATAATCCGATACGACCGGAGAGAGATCCGGCGCAGGATCAAAGACTTTACGTGCTTTCCGAGGTACAGGGGTGAGACACCGCCAACTTCCTGACTCCGGACTATTAAAACTAAGAATTTCTTGACAGAAAAATTCAATAACTGGTTTTTGGTCAGACACTGGTTTGAACCCGGGATCTCACGATCAGACTTTCATGACCACTAAATCAATGAGGCAGTTAACTGGTATTATTACCACTCATTAATTCAATTCTTGGAATGATGGATGAAACTTATCGTATCGTATCTATACGTAGGCCTCCCCCATAGAATGCAGAAAGTACGGTCCTGAGACACCTGCATCCATCGACTGTGCGTGTTTCATCAGGTCGTCAATCCATCTAGTGGAGGGTCGTCCAACACTGCGATGAATGTATGAGGAAGCTCAGTCACTCGGTGTGCGACGGGAAGGGCTGTGCTTGAAATTTCTTTGCGGGAAAGTGTTCCTAAAGATAATATTCTCAGAAGAACAGTAGTAACGAAAGAAGTAGCAGTGAGCCGGCCATGTAGTTCGAAGAAAGAAAATTCGGACATTTGGTTAAAATAAATATTTCTTAGAACACGCTTAAGAAATGTTCTTTGTACGAGGTAGAGCCATGCTGCAGTTATATTAGTAGTATAGTTGTAGCACGAATGGGTCGGCTCAACCGGGGAGCGACCACGCTCTCACAGAATACCAGCGTAAAATAGTAGCTTAATGCTGCTGTGTTACGTATGGTGAGTGTAGAGAACCGGAGATCCTTTTTTACTTTTACTGGAAACGAGGCATTCCATCTTAGTCCTCACGGGTGAAAACGCACCTGCATTTTGATTCGTGATCGAGGAGAGATGTCTATGGGCCACAGCATCCTCTTACTATCAGGTGGACTGTGTGCTCATTTGTCACTCTATCCTACAAAAAAAAACATATGCAAGCAGTAATTACGCCGTGTAGGGGCTGCGTCCACTGCTCTATATCGGGTATCGTGAAAGTCGACACGGGAAACTAAAACGGTAAAGTACAGTAGCATAATTTTGATAACAACTCAGTATAGTAAAAAAATTGCAGTTGCCAAACCATAGCGTAGCATAGCGTGCCAAGTATGGCAAATATCCTCCTATAAAAAATCTATGTTCAGGATGCAATCAAGTAGCTTGTTAGCTGTTTATTTAGTAATGCTTTCGAAAATCGACATAAACATTATATGTTTGAAGTAAATACGGTTTATTGTTATAGAAGTGTTGCATGCCATAATTAATGCCTGCCTCCATGGTACATGGAGACATTAGCTACCACTAGCGGCCTCTACTATCGAGTAGCAGAACTAGGAGAGTCAAGATCCTTCTAGAGATTTCTATGCCAGAACTTTCTACACCTAGCCAGTCGGGACCGGTATGTACTCGAACATTCTAGATGTTTAAGTAGAAGAGGCCCTATACAATATGTAACGTAATTAAGAGGATACCTTGAAAATGAATCGAAGTTTTGGGGGCGTGGCTTGTTCCTTTGTCGGTGAGGCTAACGGTCAACTGCGGGAGTGTCAAAATGAAAGTGATGCAATGACTTCGTAGTACGCAAATTGTGAGATAGCCATACCGAGCAAGCGCTCGGAAAAAAGCTAAGCAAGCGCCAAACAACATTTTTATTTATTTTAACAAAACTTCGTTATGGATTAAAAAACTGGTTTATGAGAACTTAGATATGATTATTTACTATGCCTTAAAAATTATTCCATGAAATTATTCGTAAGAATATAGTGGTGTCATCGAGAAATGTAAATAATTAGAGCCTACTTTGCAATTTTTTTCTATCGAGAAAATTACATGATATCGTGTTTTTCTTTTATGTAATCCTAGATCATATAGTCAAAAACCATATACCAAAATTTTGGTTGGTAATTTATAAAACTTTAAAAAATATGTTAAATAGAAAAACCACCAAATTTTCGAGGTATCACCTTAACGCGCACCCTCAGACACCCCAATTAGTGTATTACGTTATAATCATAATATACACACTGAATTTTTAGTTAAAAAATTTTATGCACTGATTATTTATCGAATTAGTTATACTAATTCCGGAAGAATGTTGTGGTCACAGTACAAATCCACGAACGCAAAGACTTTAACGTGCTTGAAATAAAGTTCATTTTTCTTTATTTTTATTGAATGACAGTAATAATACAAATAAAACTGCATTCTTAAAAGTCTTATTGCCTTAAGTTACGATCCATTTCAGTTTGTTTTGACTGTACAGATTTAGTGTGACTGTAATTTACGTAGTTTTAATTATTTTTGGTATAAAAAATAATTAAAACTACGTAAATTACAAATATTAAAAATTATAGGAATCGTTTCAGTAAACGATTTTGAACAAACTACTTTCTCAAAGTGCGTTAATTATGTTACGTGTTTGTATAAGGACGGTAGGGACCGCGCCCGAGTCAGTATCACAGAGTACCTTTGTATCAATGACGTATTATATATAGACACGTCATGAACGAACATCGCGGCGCTTAAAAACGGCGAAAATAATAGAACTACTTATACGCATGAAGAAAGAGAAAGAAAATATGACACCGTACGGCGGGATGCCTGTTGCTTGACCTTGACTACTAGCTGCATGCGTCGGCCGCCATTAGACGGCGTCGTCGAATAAAATGAAATGAAAATAGGAAGTTTTGTGAACTTACGCATGAAATGACACATTTTTGTCTTTAACTTTTGGGGTATAATTTGTACATCGTCTGAAAACACACGACGGCACGTTTTCTTTATGTTTTGCACAGGTTTACACACACGAATCACGATATAATAAATTAAAAACAAACGTAGCGTCGCGCGACAGGTTGGTGCGTGACTAAGCGCGATGTGGCCAATTGGCTTCATTTCATGTTGCCATTTTAGAGTGCGGACAACGTATCTATAAGTTTATACATCATTGCTTTGTATGTATTGATTGAATTAGCGATCGAAGCGAATACTTCGAAGCAATATAACTGCGAACTTAAGTGATCTAGGTACCTACTACAGTTGTGTTTTATTATTAGTGTGTTATACGTTGTAATTGGTGTTCGGTAATTAAAGTGTCAATTTTGATAATTAAATCAGCAGTTTTTATTGTCATGAACCCCAAGCTCGTAACAGAAGTACGAGTATGACTTCCTTACGTTTACTAATAACTTATACAATATTCTCTTTCCGAAATAGTTTTGTAATATTTGACATTAAACTAAGCAGAAATGCACGTTATCTACCCCGTCATTTTTACTTATTTATTTTCTTTTTGTTAAACTTATAATGCAAAATTTTAATGTTTTTTTTACAACGAATTGTTAAAATAATGTGATAAGAATTTCCTTACGTAAAATCATTGAGCTATTATGTACTACATATTACTTCAATGCGTAAAATAGACCTTTTATTTGATAAACTCTTGGGCTTCGATCAATAATAGTACATATATATATATATATATATATATATATATATATATATATATATATATATATATATATGTATATATAATATACAATCTTAGTAATAGTATTGATCGAAGCTCTTAGGTATTAAAACGTACTTAATAATTATTACACTTTTTGTTAGTTATAACATGTAACCAAAACCCTGTGGTTCCCGTGAAGTGCGTGATCAGAATACAAGCGTATAGAAATATTTTTTTTTTCAAAAAACCCATTTAAAAATTAAATTTTAATGAAAAAATAAATAAATTGCAAATTGTATGTGATTTTATTAGGTCTGCATTGGCCGAGGAGTAAGAGGATTGTCAAAGACCCCATATTACCAATACCCGTGTGAGTTTTTGTTACATGTTGTATAGTTTAAAATTTTCCCATGCGCATAGTTTTATATAATATCAAAAAAAAAAACTGAATTTGAAGTGGTTTATGGATAATCGAATTACTTGCCCACTTTAATTATACATTACTATAATATCTAGATTTGCAGTTTCTACGCGAATCTAGTTCCAGGTAAAAGTTAGTATTTCATAAATATTTAGTGGTTAGTAGTAAACGAAATGGAACATTTAATGGAGGATTAAGGAACTCTAATCGGACGGGAGAACAGGCACCGGTATCATTCTACTCTTCTACATTAAGTAAGTAACGAAGCAAACATTAAATTAACAACAAAGGTGACAAGAAAATTATTTCTATTGATGCCTACCAATTAAAATATGGTGGATAAATTAAATTTCAAATATTTTCTGCTAGTAGTACGTAGGTACTAAAAAAAAAATATGAACTTATTAAATAAACCAAATAAAAACTATCGAAATTAAAATAATACGCACCTAATTAGTAGTATTTATTTATAGATCAATCTGTTTAAATGTATCTCGAATAATATTCGGTTAGTTTTTACGGTTATAACAGTATATAACAACAGAGAATACCCAAGTAACTCCTTTAAGACGACACATCGAAAACGCTATCGACGTACTGATCCGAGTGAATACATAATTTCTATAAAAACTTGAAGAAACGCCGTCATAAGGTCTAAAATTGCGTAGCGCCCGCAACGATTAAAAGCGCTTAGAAATTGTCAGAATCCTAAAATATTTAAAAAAAAAATATTGATTTAAGTTATCAAAATAATGAGCAAGTAAATTATGAATATTGATGTTATGAATATATTTGAGTGATTCCCAAGCATATAGATCAAATGATTTTGTTGTAATTTCAACTATAGTGATTTTTAGAGGTGTTTTCGCAAATAATTATGATCGAGTCAAAATTATACAATCGTGTTTTTGAGCAATCAAATTCAAGATAAATACATGAATTTACCTATATCAAAATCCCACTTTCGTTAGTGGTGTCATAGTCCCATACTATTCCATGAAAGGGGGTGCATTTTTTCACGGTGTCGCCTTAAGAGAATATTTATTTATTAAGGTGGAGTGGGGTAATTTCGAAAGGTTTTTCGATGAGTTGACAGGATGTACCGTACATTGGAAAATTTTCTTGTTTTGTCTAATATTACAACAAAATGTATTCACTTTTGTTTATTCATTTATACAACCTAACGATATGTACCAACTTAATTCTGAATCATCGCATACATATTTAATTACACATATTTACATACCTAATTGACAAAAATATGGAATAAGTGTAATTCTGAATTATGACAGTGTTAATTCGAATGACACTTAAAATTGACTTTTATGAAGTAGGATAGAAGGAATACATTTCTTTTTCGTTCAGATTTACCCATGTATAAAAATATTCCACAGTTTCGTCTTAGAAAAATCTTAATACAGTTTATCATAAACTGATATTTCGGAATTGCCCCTAAACTGCGGTCCTCAACATTTACTTCGGTCAGGATGTATAAAATTAATTTGGAAATAATAAAGGTGACACACTTCAATAAAAAAAAATATTTTACTTGAATAAAAATATTTATTTGAGATCAAATAAGCACGATGTATGCTCATCACACTAATAAAATATTAGCAACAAATAGGATTTCCTTTTGTGTACTTACACAGAAAGCAAAAAATTGAGCTATCTTATTCTAATTACATGGAGAAGATAAACATAGATAGGTGGCTCAAATTTAGTTTAGTCTTGTCGAATAATTTAAGTCAAGTGCAGTTGATTTGGCCCCATTATTTTAAATTTATAGAAGGTCACAAAACTCAAATACAGTAAACTCAAACACTCAAAAACAGTTACAATACCACGAAATTAAATTACCGATTCACATAAAGCAATAAAATAGGTAACTACTAATCAGTGTCCACACATGAATTACTTTATTAATATCAAAACGTTAGAATATTAACAAAAAGAATAAAACATAAACTCTCACTTAAAAATGAACTCTATTATGTCTTTTTATTTTTAATAGTCAGTAACAAAACCAATATGATACAAACAAAAATCAACTCGAAATGAAGTCTTTTTAAGTATTTCTTATACTCAATAACAAAATCAAAGGTATGAAACAACACAAAAACACATCAGCCTGAAAACCAAATCATTTTTTATCGAATCATTTCTACACCTGAGTACCTACTTCAAAAATAAATTTTGTCGTTTTCTTCAGATAATATGTATTCTTTGTACCTTTCATTATTTTTTTCTAATTTAACCTTCTTTACAACTAGTTGCATTGTTACTTCATCATAATCCTTCTTTTTTGATATTACAAATGTAAGTTGCGGTCTTCTTATTGTTTTCAGGAAATTTACTGTATAGTAAGTTTCATCATCCTTGTTTATGACTTTCTCAATAAAGCCTACAAAGTAATTCCATTTTTTTCTTCAGTAGTACCTTACGAGTGCTGAATCGTTCAGTTCGTAACCATCTTTCTGGTCCTGGATATCTTTTTCTTCTTCGTCTTCAGTAGTATTCGCAGATTTTATGTCAGTCCCATTTTTGACCGTCTTTTTGTCATTCTTATCAACGTCTAAAATACCAGATTTTTTTTGTATTTAGTGTCGTATTCTTTTTTAATTTTGGTATTATTTACTGTCGAAATCATAATTATTCCCACTATTGCATGAATTTAAATCGTCTGGACTGAACTCTTTAGGTTTGTCATTACCTTTATTCACTTCATTTTTGTCTTCCGTATTTTCTTTTCCCTTACTCTTTTTTCCTTTACCCTTCCCTTTTTTAGAAACGTTTACTTCATTAAGTATTTTGGCACATTCATCATATGTTCCATCGCCGATATTTTCTTCTTAAAAGTTAAACTCTTCTTCGTTTAGTAAATCGTCTAAGAATGAAGACTCGTTAATATCTGTGTGACTGTAGATGCTAATTGTCGTATATAATAAAGGTACTCTGTGTAATTGTCTCTGAATGGCTAGTTGATTTATCTAAATTTTCTTGTCGTTTTGACTTTTTGCTTTGTCTCCTTTTGTTCAATTTTTTTGTACCTGATGTGCCTGTTTGTGAGGGTTGTTTAACTTCTTTAGGACGTTTCCCTGTTTTATTGTGAGTCTTGACTTTTTGGAGCAAAGTTTGCTTTTTTCCTTCTTCAATTTTTTTTGCCTAGTGATATATTACTATAGTGAGTTATTACTTCTGCACCTTTAGCTTCCCTCTTCTTTTTTACCGGCACCTTATCTCTTTTTTCCTATCGTACCTTTTCTAGCAAAAGATCTTCGAAATTAACTTTTAGATTGGATATAATATTTATCTTAGGTTTTTCCTTTTCTTTGGGCTTAAGGTGACAGCTTTTTTGGAACTGTAAGCATTTTGGTGAATCTGATGTATTGTTTGCTACAAAAGGCTGACAAGCGTCGTCTTTCTTTGACAGTTCACTCAAGAAAGTCTCATATTCAGAACTGAAGTCATTTTGGCTTACAGTACTTACTACTTTTCCAGCACGGTTAGGAGCCTCACTAAAGTAAAACTCTTCATTGAAAACACGGACGCACAGTTCTTTCAATGATTTTGGATTTTTGGACTCTAGCTGGCTTTGAGAATGTTCATCCTTTTTTTTCAGGTATCTCTTGTAGGCTTCTGACTTGAATTCATCTACGGGTAGTACGTTGCGGTTGAATGGATAAATTCCGAATTTTTTAAAACCGTTTCTGATTATTTCAGGATTCGTCTCTTGCCATGTATCCGCGAATGTTTTCGCGAATACATTTTTGGGTATTTTAATGCCTATATTACGCCGCTGCCACTCTACAAGTTTGGTATCCCAATTGATCTTAAAATATTTAAACACCGCTACATCCAATGGTTGTAGTAAGTGTGATGTATGTGGTGGAAGCTTCATGATTGTGATGTTATTTTGCACAGCCAGATCTACTACATTTGCATTCACATGTGTGGAGTGCCCATCATAAACTAACAAGACAGGCCGCTCTTCACACAGAGCTGGAATCAGAACTTTTTCAAAGTAATTATGAAAGATTTCCGTCTCCATCCAACCCTTTGCACTAGCTGCATATGCGATGTCGAAGTCATAGTTTAGTGAGTCGGTCATCCACTGATCCCATACATTTTTGGGTTTATATATTATTAAAGGGTCCAATTTATTGCCCGCAGCGCTTGCAGTAGCTAAAACTGTCACATTTTCTTTGCCAATTCAACACGTGGTTCTAGAACAGGGTTTATTTATAGCTCCAACCACTTTAGTTTTAGTAGGGTCCATACATAGCGATGTTTCGTCTAAATTCCATATTAAATGTGGTTTTTCCAATAGATCCAGTTCAGTCAAAGTGTCTTGCAACAAATCAAAATAGTCAAAAATTATAAACGGGTCTGTCATTTGCTTCCGCACATGTTCTACAGGTTGCGGCTTCTTGATGGATGATCTATTACGTTTACGAAAATTTATAAACCAGTCAGTCCCTGGCTTGTTGTTTTTGAATACGGTATTTAGATTATTTTTTTGACATAATCCTCAACCATTTCTAAAATTTCTCGCCTTGACAAACCAAAACCCCATTTTTCCATGACTCGGATTGCCTCGGCTAATCTTTTCTCGTCTTCGATTGGAATTGCTTGTGGTCTGCCTACGCTTTTCGTACTGATTCCATTCAGTGGTTCAAATGAAGTCGTAGTTGGGATTTGATATTTTTTGGACGCAGCATACATTGATAAGTGATCGTTCTTTACTTCCTCAAGAGCTCTTTTCATGTCTTCCTGTGTATAAGGCTTTTTTTTTCTTTTTTTATATACGTACGCGGCATATTCACTGCAACAATTAATATGAATTTAAAAAATAATTTAGGAGCTTTTTCATAAGCCCACTTGCGCCACTCCTAAAAAAGGTTATTATTTGAATTTAACAATAAATCAAAAACGGGTGCCGTTACGGTCTATAGTTTGTATTGAAGCACCATTTGAATACTTACATCACTTTCTTAAGTAACCGATTACTTCAAACTACTGTAAAATTCTAAGTATTTTGGACAGCCTAATTTGAATAACTGTACCATAGTCTATTATAACATAGTACCATAGTCAGTACCGTTATGTAATAACTAATGTAACGTATTCAAAAGGTGCTTCAATACAAACTATAGGCCACAGTAGCAGCCCCCTTTTTGAATATTATTTGGTAAATTCAAATAGCCATTTTTGGGAGTGGCGCTTGTAAACTTGTGAAAGGGTTCTCATGAGACAGTTACACGATGTTGTCAATCACATCAGTCAGTAAGTAGTGTAACAAAAGAGTAAGAAGTTACTTAATATAGCAGCGCGCTATAATGGCCATTTTGACAAGACTGATTTTAACGTGATGTTAAATGATGGCCATTTTGATATCTTACAAATAATGATGTACGCATTTAAAATTACTAACAAAACGTCCATCATAAATAATGACACGCTCAAAACATTCATGTCAAAACAGCCTTCACAGCGTGCCAGAGCCACCAAATTAATACAAAATTTATGTTTTGGCAATTAAATCTCAAGATCTTGATCAAACAGCAAATTGTTTGAGAACATTGAAAAAGACAAACTATTCGAAATTATCCCATAGGGGTAATTCAGAAAAAGGCAATTTATCTTCAGTTATAACATTCTCACACACACAATAACACGTTAAAACTGACAATCTACCCAAAAACAAAAACACTAATAATTTACTCACCAAAATCCAGAAATACAGACACAGGGGTAATTCTGAAACCCGAAAAAACGCACGAAATCAGCTAAATACCAAAATGACGACACTGGGCACGTATATTCCGCAGTAGCGCTCTGAGCGAATTAAAGCGGGGAAGGGGAATAAGACGGCGTCTAAGTAAATGTTGCCAGATTACAAACGCATGTTGCGTTTAGTAGTAATTTGTGATTTTCGGAATTAGCCTATTTTCGTATTTACCCCACTCCACCTTATAGGCATTGTTTCTACTAGTCTTGCCCGGTATAGGAAGCGGATAAGCTAGACTAGAACAAGTGTATTTATTTGAATGTCTATTTAATTAAATCTTAAATAATATACAAATCACTCTTTTAGAGTAGTGTAGTGACAGAGTAAAGAGGACCAGAGGGGAAGCTTCCTAACAACGTCGAAAATGTTTACTTATTCTGATAGGGTTGTCACACAGAAATCGTAAATCAAAATAATTTTATCTGGGTATCTGGTACTATATGATACTGTATCTATTAACCTAGTAAAAAAATGAGGATACTTTTTTACGAATATTGAAAGTTCAAAAATGTACATGGATGGTAGCGTAAGAACACCAAATTCTTTAAATAGTGGTTGGTGGTAATTGTAAACGTGGTAATGTATAAAATATTGTTCGAAAAGTTATTGAATTGATAACGATTTTTTTTCTTAATTGGTGCATCGTACGTAAAGAACATCATATAACTTAAAATGTTTGTTCTTGTGAGTCTTACAAGATGCCGTAATTCAAATTGCATAAATAATAAAGAAAGAAAAAAAACTAAAAAGTCGGTGATTGCCCCATAGTGGGGATAGGTGGTTGAGGCTCACAAAAAATGTACTTCGTCCATATTTTTCACGTGCCAAAATTCAAGAATATATAATATATTTTTTGGTAGTTCTTTGTAAATAATCTGATTATTTTCTGTATTGGGCATTATTCGCTTGTTAATATTACTCGATTTAAATTGTGAATACTTTTAATATAAGCAAAAACAAACTGGTACAAAAAGTAGGTGAGATGTAATTTCATAGAAAAATAAAATGTGTCCATGCGTAGTACATTTCCTTTTTCTTCATTACTTCATCGTTTGAACAAAGTATCGTGATTTCTTAATGTTATGCTAAATGTAATTGCATAAAACTACTGTTCTAATAATAAGTGTAATAAAACTAGTAAAAAAATAATTAAAAAACGATTGAATAAACAAATGTGTTCCATCTGATTCACGTGTGTTACAAAAACTGTGTTACATAGCAGCTTTTTGGTAGAAGCAATAGCAACCCGTCATCTATTTTTTTCACAATAGCAACACTATAACTTTCAATATGAAACGTCAGTGTTTTGTCAGACATCTTGGTTTACGGGCAGTAGGCAGAACTTGGTGTGTGTTATTTTTCGTCATTGGATTTTAGAGACTTTTGGAAATAATTTTGCAAGGTAAGTAATAACATTAAGTTGTTTTGTAATATATATAGTTGAAAGAGACATTAAATATTCCTAAATAATGCAGTTTATTACGGATTTGCTTTGCAAGTAAAGATGCTACCTGAATTTTAGGTTATGTTCTTCACGAGTGTTTGTTCACGTATGTTGCGTGTGTTACAAAGTTGTGTGACGTAACACACGTGAAAAGTATAAAGCTTAGTTCACATTGCAATACTTAGGTATAGAAAAAGCTAAATATTTATGTTTTGTGTCAATAAAAGGAGGAGGTTTTTAATTCAACTGATATTTTTTATTTTCTTTTGTATGTATGTTACGCGATTCTCCAGATTCTGTAGACCAATTTCAAAAATACTTTTTGCAGCCTGAAGGCATTCTCTATTCACGAGAATGCCTTCAGGCTGGTCCCATATAAATTTGTTGTTTAAAGTAGGCTATTTTTGGGTTTTTAAACCAGAAAAAGTTTAATATACAACAAAAAGTAAAATGTAACTGCATTCATGGTTTTTATTTTTATTTTATGTTGATTTTACAGATGCCTCTAACACCTAAAGAAAGGCAGAAACTTTATCGAGAACGGCTGAAAGAAGTAAATCCTGAAAAATTTAAATTGCAGCAAAAACAAAATGCAGAAAAAACAAAAAGAAATAGAAAGAGAATAGCAGAATATTCTTTATCTGATCAAGAAATCATAAGAAAGCAGTGGAGAGAGAGAAAGAAGAAAAGTAAGAAAGAACCTAAGCCTGAAGTAGTGCCTTTAGAAGGACATGGACAAATTTTAACACTGAAGAGAAATTATAATAGAAGGGTCATTTATAGACTGAAAAATGAAAACACAAAGCTAGAAGAGGAATTAAAAAAAAATAAAAAGTTGTTGAAAAAAATTAGGCAAAGATTAAACCGTTCTATGGAAAAAAATAAATAGTTACTTGAAATTATTGAGGAGAAAAACCAAATGATTCGTAGCTTTGAAGACAGGTCAAGCCCAATTGCCAAAAAAGATGAAGCCCTTGAACAAATGACCCCCGTTTCGAAAACGTGCGCATACATTGACCAAAATTTACCTAGTATTCGACCTGAAGAAAGAGAAAGCGTGAAAAAAGTTTTGCTAGAACATAATGTAATAGTGGACACTATAAAAGACAGCTACAAAAGTAAAAAAAACTCAAGGAAAACGATTAATTAAAGATGTTTTTACCAAAAGTGAAAACATTAATAAATACAGTATGAAAACTAAGATGGCTACCTATTTTGGTCTTAAAGGAAAAATTCGTCACACTAAACGGAAAAATAAAAGCCCATTAATACAGACACAGTTAAGGAACTTTTATGAAAGGGATGATGTGAGTAGGATGACAGCAGGGAAAAACGAAGTAAAGACACAAAAAAAAAAAACAAAAAAAAAACAAAGAAAGTATTTGCTTGGCACTCTACATAAATTATATCAGAAATATAGAGAAGGAGGAAAATTATCATTTTCAACTTTCAAAAGGTACAGACCCTTTTATGTATTACCACCAAAAGCTGAGAAACGAGAAACTTGCGCTTGCAAGAGGCACGAAAATTTACAAATGAAAGCCACGTCATTGAAGTCAATTGGATTAATAGCAACAACAGATCTTGATGAGTTACTGAGTATGGTTGTATGTTCTTCAAAGTCAAAGGAATGTGCTTACGGAGACTGTGATTTTTGCAAAAATAAACGTATTGATTTTTCTATGGGTGAAAAAGATCTAAACTATAATGTTTCATGGGATGAATGGATTTTGAAATCTCATGAATACAATCCAAAAAAACTTGTGATGTGACAAAGATTACGAAAAAAAAAGTCATAGAAAAAAAAATTGGTTCGCTAAAAATGCTCCTAGATGCCTTTCAAGAAGAACTGCAAAGTTTCAAAATCCATTCCTACAATATTGTGCATCCGTACAAACAATATCGGCAGTGCATAGAAAATTTAGATGACCGTACTGTCGTTCTACACGACGATTTTTCGGAAAACTATTCTTGCAAATTAGCCACTGAAATACAATCCATGCATTTTGATGGGTGCAGACAACAGATCAGTCTCCACACTGGGGTGTTATATACCGAAAAAGGTCATCAATCTTTTGCAAGTTTAAGTCCAAACAAAGACCACGGACCAGATGCCATTTGGGCACATATTTTACCTGTGCTTAAGTTGGTCAAGGAGAAATTACCCAAAGTAGACGGGATTCATTTTTATTCAGATGGCCCAACTGTACAATACCGACAGAAGAAAAACTTTTATTATTTCGCAAAACGGACAAAAGAGTTGGGCTTTCCATTTTCCACGTGGAATTTTTACGAAGCGTCACACGGTAAAGGAGCCGCTGATGGTGTAGGGGGAGCCATTAAAAGAAAATTAGACTCAATTGTCGCTTATCGTTCAAATGTTCCTGACGCTAAAACAGCTTATGAATTTTTACAAGCATCTGAAACCAAAATACAGCTTTTCTTTATACCTGAAGATGCCATGCTAAACGAATCAGTAGAACTCGTACCAGTACCAAACACGATGAAAATACATCAGATTATTAACAATGTTGACTCAGCTAACTCTATTTCCTACCGTTGTTTAAGTTGCTTCTGCGAAAAGAGTAGACCAGGTTTTTGCGACTGTCACAATCTGAAATCTGCGCACTTGCTAAAGCAAACAGAAATGTTAAATGAAAAATCTATTCCGTCTAAAACGTCTATAACAGTATTAGCTGACATTAAAAATACTCAAGAAAACAGGTCTTATTTTAATTTGAGACAATATGGACCATTCAATTTAAAACAAATAAACCTCAAAACAGACATTGCTAGCAAAAGTTTGAAAGAAAATTCTCACGACAGAATGAAGAAATGTTCAAAGAAAAGAAAAATAAAAGACATACACCTTAAAACAAATAAGAAAATTAAAACGGAAGAGGAGAGCAGTACAGACGAAGATATGACGATTTCTTTGCATGATACTTCTGATGAAGAGTATCACATTACAGATGATATCTTATCAGATGATGATTATTTGGATCATATGGATTATCAATTGAAAGAACAGAAGAACGTTACAAATTTAAGAAAAATATCAGACACAAGTAAAATAGAGAGAGAAAAAATAGAACAATCAAGCCATGAAGATAAAAAAATACATACACTGGTAAAGACACAAGAGAAATAAACATTTTTTCTAATGAAAATCAGGGAGTAGTTAAAAATAATTTAGCTGGACAATCTGTGATTGCTACGACTCTGCAGGATGATGAAAATAACTTTGACAATGCAAAAAATGACTCGGAAGTGACATCAAAAATTTATACAGACATATGGAGGCTATCTTTCAAAGACACTGTACTTGTAAGGTATTATCAAAGAACCGCGTGGAAGTATTACATAGGATTCTTGGAAGACAATTTTAAAAAAGAAGGAAAATCTTATTTTACCATACGATTTCAGAAAACCATTAAAAAACCGGAGCTAAAGTTTGTAATCCACAAAATAAAAGATGAAGACAGTGTAACTGAAGATTTAATAGCTAAGCAGGTTAAAATAACACAAAACATAAAACGATCAAAAGAATACTTTTTAGCTGATCCTAGCGATAAGGTTTATTTTGAGTAGAATATTTACAAGTAGGTATATATAACATATGTAACATATCCTATACTATTAAACGAGCAATTCTTGTATATATGTATATATATATATATATATATATATAATCGGGATCTCGGAAACGGCTCCAACGATTTTCATAAAATTTAGTGTCCAGGGAGTTTCGGGGATAATAAAACGATCTAGCTAAGATTTATTTTTAGAAAATGTCTTTTTGTCCGTGTTTTTAGGCAATTAAAAACTGCTACAATATAGTTAGAATAAGAAGGTAAATTTTGACAGTTTGGTAATGATTATAAATAGCTTATTGGTATAATGGGCGGTCACAAAATCGTAAAACCCCGGTTCGAGCCCAGACCGACCGACCGACTTTTTTATTTTTTTTTTCAAGTTTCTTTCTTTTTTGAGAAAATATATTTTTTTCGAGCCCTTTTTTTAGTATTTTTTAAAAACACGAAAATTTAAATAAAAATAATTGCACTCATGATTTTTTATTCAAATAACCAGTTCAGTTTTTTCTGTTATGTCGCTAAGATCAAAAAATATTATTTATAATTCATCAGTATGTAATTTGTATCTAAATATAATTTCCAAAACACACGAATTAAAAAAATCGAGCGAAAAATACCGAGCAAAGCTCGGTCAACCGGGTACTGTATATATATATATATATATATATATATATATATATATATTCAAATAATGCCAAAATAATACGATTGTGTAATTCTAAGTACAAATTTTGATCTCTTTGTTTTTAAATTGTTTTATTAAATAAATAATTCTATATATTATCGTATTTCATTTGAAATTCAATTTTTTTATTGCTTTATGTGCATCAAGCTTAACAACATTTCCAGTGTGTTACACAATTCCAGTGTGTTATCGTGTGTTATGGTACATTTTCTGTGAGCCTCACTCAGGTACTGTGTATGTAAATTCTGCCAGTTCAGAAATGCCAGTTCTCTTCGTATTCGGCCTTAATTGGAGAGGTTAGTGATTCTTATTCATACCTATATTGTAATACAAATTGTTCTTGAATATTGAGTTGTTCTTGAAATTCATGGTATTCACTGCGATTGCGCCTGGCGAATGGTGATGAAGCAGTCATAGATGAAAGCGGGCTAACATTGCTGTTTTTTATTATTAAACCGTACCGTAAAAAATATATAATAGTGACATATGGGGCCGGATTGGGTTGTGTTCCACACGGGCACTGATGAACTCACAGAAATAGTAATAATAAGACAATAGAAATGAATTCGCGCTCGGTTATTTCCAAAACCGATGTCGCCACATCTTACCGTATTATAAACATACGCACAATGCACAATGATTATGATAATGTTTCACATTACATTGCTTGGCGAGTTTGTTAACGTCGCGTAGCGGTAAAAGAAAAGCAGCAATAGTAATTGTACAGTACGAAAAGTAATAAATGAAAGTTTACAAATATATAGGTAAATATCAGTAAAGTATTCGTCTAGATGTAAATTAGTTAAAACAATCATAATTATTAAATAATCAACTTACTGATGAAATGGTATGCCTTTTTTTACAACTGATTGTGCTGCAGTTCACCATTATAAATTTACAATGACATAAATCCACGTACGACGTTATCAACTAACATAAATCGAATGATGATCGTCAACACATGATAGCGGCGACGAGGTCACGCGTCTATGTAACTTCTATTGTCTTATTATAACGGTTTCTGAGGATGTATTAGACAAAGCGCCTTTAACGTGAACGTTACGCATTATTAATAGAACGGTTGAACACATTGACCTGTACTGTTGCACCTATGGTTCATAAAAGATAGTTCATAAAGATGCACTAATTAGTGCATGCCCATAAAGTACGACATTGACAGGTAGGTACTGTCTGTACTACTAGGAAATTCAGGACTTCATAGGTGTGATTTTACTGAGAGCTGTCGCAGAGATCAAGCTGTCTTTTATAAACTATAGAGTGAATTTACTAGGGTAGGATTGTTTACAATTTGTTACAGTTAATTTTCACATTTTCGTAATACATAAAAAGAACCATAATGTCGCATTAGGTTTTTCCTGTCATGATAGTTGTTAGTTTAAATAACTAAATAAATATAAAAGAAATAATTTTAAATAAAAGTAGAAGCCTTATTTACTGGTATTTTCAAAGCTGCAATATTGGTATATTGTTATTTATATATTTGAACTTAAGTTTAAAATTTAGCTGCTATTTGAAAAATAACCCTGTATATTAGAATAAAATACCAGTTAAACTATTTATGAACTATTAAATTTTTTTATATTGTAAGTTGCTAAATGAATATTTTGTATAAATTGTTTTGCTTTGTAATTAAAGCTGTTTGTATTCAATATAGATTACATGTAATTCTTATTGAAAGTCATTTATTACTTTACCACTGCGCTGGTTCAAAAATAAACCTCTGTCCTGGGCAAAACCAGCAAGAAACCGAGCGGGACTTAATAAGTTTTACAATGTCAATGGTCACAAAATATTTACGAAATTGATTTTAGAAACAGCTTGGAATCGACCACCTCATTCCCAGGGGTTATTATCAGCCATGTATTCATTTATATTATAATAATCCTTTTTATATAGTTTTTGTTTAATTAAATATTTAAACTTGGTAATAGAGAGACCTTGTGTATTTTCTGGGACTTTGTTGTAATAGCGTATACATGGCCCCAAGAATGAATTAATGACTCTATGGAGTCGAAAAACTAGCATCACTAGCTTGTGTTGTTCCTAGTGTTTACAGAGTGTATATCACATTTTTTACTAAAAATACCTTTGTTTTTGTGAACTTACATTAAATTTTCTTTGATATACTGAGAATTCAAAAGTTTAAGTCTTCTAAATTTTCTTTTTGAGTTACGTAAAAAGATTTCCTCACAATATTTTCCTTCACCGTCGAGCATGTGGTAAATCAGCACTTGAAATAGCAATTTACAATCACATTGGTGTCGGAATTCGAATGCGGATTGTAGAATTTACAGCGAACACTTTAGTTAATGAGCTACCAGGGTTCAGGTGTTAAGCAAGAAAAGAAAAAGTAGGAAGAACAATTATCTTATGGTAAGCAGATATGTAAACTAGTACCACTATCGTTACTAACATATTCATAGTCCGTCCTATTTACTATATGATTAGTATTTTTATTTATAGGATAGGGTGACAAACGAGCACACAGTCCACTTGATGGTAAGTGGTTGCTGCGGCCCATAGACATCTACATCTATCCTCGATTACGAATCAAATGCCTCGTTACCAGTAAAAGGGGTCTCCGAATCACAGCAGCATTAAGCCACTATTTTACGCTTGTATTCAGGACCACTTCCTTCCCCGGTCGAGCCGACGCATTCGTGCTACAGCTATACTATTAATATAACTGTAGCGTGGCTCTACCACGTTAACAAAAAAGAATCATCGAAACCGGTTCACAATTGATAAAGATCACTATTTGTTTTAAAGGCGGCTAAAATACTACTGAATCCCAAAATTATGTGCACTAACATTGTTACCACTAAACCTAGGCTTTTATACACAGATTACTACTATGTAACCTAGCTAGGAGACTGAAGCCTAGATACCCATTTCTAATTCTTAATGGTCCACAAAAGTATTGTGTATTAAGTCTTTACTTACGATGGTGACACTGAAAGTTCTTAGAAAATCAAAAACTAGCAAGATATATCTTTTCAAAGTAGTGTCCATTTACATCAAAACATCGCTGCATCTGATGTATCGCCATGACCCAAATAAGTGAAAAGTTTTTATAGATTTTAAATGAGGTAATCGTAAAGAACGAGTGCTCTATACTAACTACTGTGTACCCAATGAACAGTAGATTGCGTCATCCGCTTCCAAATTTAAGGAAATGTATAAAAGACGATTTTTTTAATTAAAATGGAAGTGACAAACTATCTTACGGTTTGGCTGATGGTAAATGGCTCCTGCAGTCCATGGGCACCTGCCACTAAACAATGAAGGTTATATATTTTTCTTCAGTTTCACCCTTGAAGACTTCGATGGAATACGAAGGTGACACGGAAAGTTCTTAGAAAATCAAAAACTGAACAAACTAGCAAGTTATTCATTATTTTATAGTTTTATTATATCTTTACAATATAGTGTCCATTTACATCAATACATCGCTGCATCCGATGGAACCACTGAGAAAAGCACTTTGCCTACTCGTCCTTAGGGGTCTCTTCGACGGCATTTTGAAACGCACCCACTGCTTCCTCGGCTTCTCGGGAAGTTTTTCTTTTATTTTCGGAAATAAAAAAGTCACAAGGTGCGAGGTCGATTCTATAGGGCGCGTGACCCAGTAATTCCATGTCTGACGTCGCCAAGTACTCAATTGTTTGCTTGGCGGTGTGCGACGAGGCGTTGTCGTGGTGAAGGAGGATCCCACTGCGAGGTCGTTAATACCGAACTTTTTCCAAAACAAGTGGCAAACAATTGTTAGTGTACCCACCACTGCAGTAACTGGTTTTCGATCCTCTAAAAAGACGCTAGTCGCTATGTTTTTTAACTCGTGACGTCACAGTCGTGATTCTGCCGATTTTACAAAGGAATAAGGCACTTTTTAATGTTTAATATTGAGTTATCATCTAAATCATTGTTGTGTTGTGCCTGAATGCAAAAATACGAGCATAAGAACGCCGGGAAAGTTATGGATTCAAGTGCTATAAAATACATACACAATAATATTGACAGAGTTCCATTTTTAAAATTTGAACTTATTTTTTTATTATATTGTTTACAAATGGCCAGTTCTAAAAACTTTTAGTGTCGCCCTCGTTATGAAATTGTTTTATAAGAAATAAGGTAACGTAATTTTATTTTTCTATATTTTTTATTGATATTAATCAAAGTTATCATCTTTGCCAAGGTAGTGGCTGCTTATTGATACCCTTATAGAAATTAGCTGGATTGGTGGCAACAAATTCTCCAAAGGCATTTAGCACTACCTTTCGAATATTGAATTTTTTCCCGCCAAAAAGTTATCCAAATGGATGACGGAGAGCTTCCAATCGCACTTCTTGCAACTTGGAGATCGTCTGTTGTGCAGTATAAGGTCACGCGTTGTGGTACAGGAGTAGCGGGGACAAGCGATTGACCAAAGCAGGTTTGAGACGTGCGAGTTTCTCCTTCATTGTATTCAGTTCTTCACAGTACACATCTGCAGTAATGCTCATCCCGTTTGGTAAGAAGCTGTGATTAATTACACCAACGCTATAAACCACCACAGTGACCATCACTTCTAGGGGTAAGTTTATGTTTAGGGCACTGTTTAGGTGATGAACCAGGATTCAACCAACTTACTGAGCACTTGTGATTGTCAAACAGAATCCATTTTTCGTAATTCAGCCGTAGATTGAGTATTTTAACTAGAATTTTTAACGTAAGCAACGCAAAAGATTCAAATGCGATAAAAACATAACGCTAATCAATAAATAAAAATGACTAATTTTGAAAACAGAATTTCAATTTTTTTTTAAATAAAGTGAAATTGAAATTATAATTCTTAGCCAAACAAAAATTATTTTGATTTGAAGTGGCCAGTACTGTAGTACGACAATTTCTTATTTAAAGATCCTATTATCTTTGTATCATCATCATCATCATCATTACAGCCCTTCACAAGTCCAACCCCATGAAGAATTATCTTTGTAACAAATATGTAAACAATAGTATAGAAATCTCTAAGAATTATTATAATAGCTATATTACTGATACACATATATATATATATATATATATATATATATATATATATATATATATATATATATATATATATATATATATATATATCCTAAGGAAAAATGGAGGGTGTCCGTACCCGAAGTCAACGCCAGCAGGAGACGTACCAGAGACAATTTGGTGGTGCAACGCCGCAGACGTCAGAGGGCCAACTGCCAGCCACGGAGGCTGGCCCGTCAGCAGCTCCTACACCTGCAGCACCTGAGTCAGGTGCTGCAGGTGTAGGAGTTTCTGCTGATGATGATGCTGCAGGAGCAGGCTCGCCGACAGGAGGAACAGATCCGTCGGTTGAAAGAGCAGCTGCGGGGCGGACAGGATGAACAGGCCCGTCGACAGGAGGAACAGGTCCGTAGTTTGGAAGAGCAGCTGCGGGGCGGACAAGAGGAACAGGCCCGTCGGTTGGAAGAGCAGATGCTCCTCATGAAGGACCTTCACGCTACCTTCGGGATGGAGATAAAGGAGGTGAAGGATAGGGTTGCTCAACATGACCACCAGTTTGTTATCGGTATTAATACATGTCTATATAAACAAAGCGTAGGCACTGGCGGCGCGTGGTTTGCTGCGAAACGAGCAAGGTCATTCGCGTCGTATTCGGTCTTCAATGGTGATTAGATTCCACATTTATTTAAGTGGAATATGATATTGAAAATTTTAAAATAATATTGATTATTGCACCATATTAAAAACACATGTAAGTTGGTACTTATTTAGCTTATAATATGTATTAATAAGGTACGTTGGGGTAAGATCGGTGATGGGGCAAGACCGTAGGATTCAAATTCCCGGCGAATTATGCTATATTTTGATATGCTAACATTATGCTACGAGACGCCATTTCATCCTGCCCCGACCGAGAAGTGGGACGTATGCTGCGCGGCATTTTATAAAACAAGGTAATTTTTGTATTTATTTTGTCCATCCGATCTTTCCCTATCACTTTTATTTATGATTTTTAGCGAGAATATAGCTTCTTTTGTTATTATTTTGTGTGAATACTAAGTTTTATTAAGTTATAACTAGATAAAGCTGATCCAAGCAGGGCTAAGATCGCTGTAGGCCGAGATCCGATGTTTCCCCGCGTGAGTGAAGATCGGATGAATATTATCCGATTTTTGCCCATTACAAATATGGCAGTGGTTGTTAAACTTTCATTGGTCGTGTATATTTTTTCGGAGATTACTCAAGTGACTATGGGACTCAGGATTGTTATCAAGTCTGTATATTTAAAAGTAATAAAACAATACGATGTTTTTATCACTTTTAAATACACATAAAAATAAATATATAATTATTAGCATTTCGAAGCAATATGGTGATGAATGACCTCTAAAATTAAAATTTTCGTGTTTATATTCTGCTAACTTACGTTTATTGTAATATTTAGCTTTATTAAGGGTTACCAGAATATCTATTCATTAACTCAATGGCTTTCAACTACTGATAATTACAAAACTTATTTAGAACTAATCTTCGAAACTAATCTTCATCTTCAAATTCGGTTCTGGTTTTGACAGGGCTTAGTTATTAGATATATATACTTATATATTATGTGCGATGCTGATATATTTGAATTGGTTTACGCTGTGATGCACTCAGTGCCACGGCCACATTACTTACTTTAAAATTTTATCCGCAGATGCCTCGAAAATATACTAGAACTACAACGCGGGCGATTTCGTACAAACAAGAAGTCCTGGAAATTGCCATTCAAAGAATTAAAAATTAGGGACTCTCCTACGCAGCCGCTTCACGAATATACGGTATACCGACATCCACGCTAAATGATAGAGTCTTGAAAAAAACAGCAACAAAAAGCAAGACCCTCGGCAGATCAATCGCAATCCCAGTAGAATTGGAAATCAAGCTTGCAAACTGTCTACGTGTGATGGAAAAATGGGGTTGGGGCTTATCCAGAAAAGAGGTACTCGATGTAGCTCAGGAGTTTGCCATAAGCAATAACTTAGATACCTCCTTCAAAAATGGCAGACCCAGACCTGATTGGTTCATTTCTTTTCGTCAGCGGCACAATTTATCAATAAAAAAACCGCAAGCAGTCGAGTACCTTAGAAGAAAAATGACCGCTCCATTTATCATCCACGAATATTTTGCTCTTTTACAAAAGACTTTTCGTGACTTGAATCTTACTGATCCTAAGCGTATATGGAACTTAGATGAAACGTCTATTTGTCTCGACCCAACAAAAACAAAAGTTGTAGGTGCCAAAGGAAAGCCTTGTACACGAACGACGTATGGAAACGGAAAAGAAAATATCACAGTCTTGACTACTGTGAATGCGGCTGGGCAAAAGTTAGACCCATTGATTATATTTAAAGGCAAACATATGTATGAAAGGTGGATAGTGAAGAATCCAGACAAATATAATTTCAAACTTACATACGCCGCCAGGCAACGGGGCTGGAAGGAAACCAGCATTTTTTATAACTACATGTTAAACGTAATTATTCCTAATTTAGGTGAAGAAAGACCCGTACTGTTGTCATACGATGGACATGTCAGTCATGTTGATGATAAAGTGGCAGCTTTAGCCGTTGAAAACAACATTACTATAGTGAAGTTCCCCGCGCACACGTCGCATTTATTGCAACCGCTAGATTTGTCCGTTTTCAAATCATTCAAAGCCACCTGGGACAAGAAACTCATACAATGGCAGCGGCAAAACGTTGGTTCCAAATTACGGAACAATTTTTTTCCGAAATGTTCGCAGAAGCGTGGCAAGAAACGAAACCAGAGATTATCCGAAATGGTTTCAGAAAAGGCGGCATTTACCCTTTTAATGCCGACATAATACCAAAACAAAAATATGACCCTAAAGCATATGCGCGATGGAAAAAGCACACGTTATCTCAAGCGACTTGCAATCAACCAAAATCCCTGAAACACATAATAAGCTTAGACGAAATAAACAAAATCGTGTCTTATTACAGCCCTGCTTCTGCTCTAAATACTACTTTCCCTCATTCTGAAACAATGAATTCCTTTACTCTGAACTCTAAAGAGAGCATCGAGCAGTCGCATCCAGTAAATATTTCCTTCGAAGAATTACTTCTCGCAAAAGCTACACAGCATCCTCAGACCAATACGAAATTTAAATTAAAACGTATAGCAAAGGGTGCGGAAGTAATTACTGCATCTTTTCTAGAAAAACAACAAGAGACAAATAAACAAAAACTGGCAAAAGAAAGAGAAAAAACAAGGAAGTGTTTGACAGACAAGACAAATTATAACAGATATACTACTAAAAAAGGAAAAGGTAAAGGAAAGAAAACTCGGACTGACAAAGAAAATCTTATTTCTGGAGATGATAAGAACTATTTTTCTAACAATTTAACACACGATTTAATGGATTTAACAGTTTTAAACGACCCTGATATAAACAAAAAACCAACAACAACAAATGGGCATCACAAAAGAAGGAAAAAAAATCTACGACAAAAAAGTCTGTAACAAAACGTAATAGGACTCCTAGCATTACCACGACAGATGAAAGCATTGAAATGAGGGTACATAGTGATTCTGACTTATTAGATTGCCTCAGTGATATATTACCTGATAACTTTGATATAGGGAACAAGACTGACTTAAATTATGAGAGAAAAAAGACTGAATTAGAACAACCATCTAAAGGTCAGGTATTTAACCTTTAAGTAATGACGTGGGTGTCTCACAGACGGCGGGAAAACAAATTTGTGTCTTATTTCGTCATTTTTAAAAAAACGCCCGCGCCCTTTCCGCTAGCTTCGGGATTTTACGCGTTGATTGGTCAGTCGAGCGCTCGGAAGCGGCGCAGCAACACGTTTGGCTATAGAGCTTGGCAGTGGCTCTGAGACGTAAGGTCAGTATTAATGTTCGGGATCTGTGAAACGTCAGGTCATTATTAGTGTACATTTTTCTAAGTGTCTACGAGACGTCACATCATTATTGATTTTATTTTTTTAGATGAATCAACCGAGTACATCTAAAAATAGTCGCAAAAGAAGACGGGTGGTGGCTTGTAACAGTGAAGACTTCGAAAATACCCTAGAAACTTGGTTAGAGACAGAATTAAAGGGTGATTTTAGTGACGTTGACGATGAACAGGCAGACCCAGACTTTTTCTTGCAAAGCGATCACGAAACGAAATCAGAGCAGTCTGGAAATGAATAAGATAAGGAAAATGTGAGTCAGCAACAAAACAGACCAACCACAGGTTCTCTTTTTGATTTCGACCAAACTTCAAGATCTCAAACTGTAAGTCCTTCTTTAGTTTTATCTGGGAACCAAAAGTATTTTTACGGAAAAAATGGTTTCAAGTGGTCAGCTGTTGTTTCATCAGTTTTGTTGATCTCTTCAATGCACCACACAAACGAATTGGATCCACTGACAAAGAAAGCTGTAATAATAATTGACTATAATAAAACAAAAAGCAGTGTTGATGAAATCGACAAAAAATTTTCAATTTATTCTTGCAGCCATAGAACACGACGTTCGCCTCTACCAATTTGTTTAGTCTTGGATTTGAGTGGGGTCAACGCCTATGCTTTATATAAGACCTGTACCGCTGTTCCTGATATTCCTAGGGCTAAGTTTTTCCAGAATCTTGTTCGGAGTTTGGTTTTACCACACTTGAAACGACGAATATATACTCGTAATGATCGATTACCAAGAGAGCTGAGATCGACAATAGCACGCGTACTGGGTAGGGATATGCTCCCAGAACCTGAAAGAGCTGACCCTGCAAATACAGAAGTAGTGAGAAAAACGTGCAACATCTGCCCATCGAGATTCAAAATACGTATGAAATACAGTTGCGTTGAATGTTGCAAGCCTATCTGTCTCGGATGTTCGAAAACAGTGTGTAGAAATGATTTATTCTAAAATATTTACGATTGATGGGATGATTTTTAATTAATTAATTAATGTTATAATAATTACTATTATTTTAGTAGAACAAATTTGCCAAAAAATATTTATATAGTTTAGTATGGCCAAATTATAACAAATGTGTCTTTACGAATGTCAAATATATGTTACCTAATTTGTACGAAATAAATGTTGATTTTATATGAATATTTTGTTGTTTTCTCATACAATCTTAATAAATGAATAATAGATGGAACATATATTAAATAAATAATGTGGTTATAAATACATAATCATACTATTCATGATTCACTATTCATTAATTATTTCTGTAGCCGTCTAAGATACGTCACGTCACCATCTATGACCTGGCTAAACCACGTCAGAACTTAAAGGTTAAACAAATTGTTAAAAATTTACAGGAAGTAGAAAAAACCGCACAGACCTGCAACACCTGCGACGAAACTATTGAGACAAAAGATATTTGGAAAGACAAAGATAGCGATGATATAAATACTTTAGACAAGGCAACGCAAAAAGTGACTATGTTATCATCCGTAAAATTGACACCAGAAAACCAAGCTTTTTACAAAACTCACGGAAGTTTACAACTTAAACCTATTAACATAGATAGGGATATATTTATAGATTTAAAGGAGAAAAAACTACAAAATACAGACATAGGTCATACATCTAAGAAAAAAATTAAAAAAAATGGATAATCCGGTAAAAATAATGACAAAAAATCAAACGAACACCTGTGGCAACTTTCATATTGGAATTCATATAAATGACGGCGGACGAGATAAAGATGATATTACCAATTTGAAACCAACATACAATATTGGGGATAAAGTTCTAGTTCGATACTATAAAAAGGCTTGGAAATATTATGCCGGTGTCATTGAGAATATTAATTTAAACCCAAGAAAATACACCATAACGTATTATAAAACCATTGGCGAAAAAGATGACGTGAAATTTGTTATTCCTAAGCGTAAGGAAATAGAGTTACTGCAAATAAAGGAGGATCCTGAGGAGTACATCCTTATGAATGATGAAGATGCAATTTATTTTTAAAATATTGAATTTTAGAAATGCCGTGTTTTTACAATATTTATAAATTTTTTTTAGAGTTAAACTGCCCTGGCATGGCATCATTACATGACAGTAACAGTAACAGTAGATTAATTTTAAGTAAAACTG
The DNA here is from genome assembly GCA_036936625.1 of Parnassius smintheus behrii. NCBI lineage: Eukaryota > Metazoa > Arthropoda > Insecta > Lepidoptera > Papilionidae > Parnassius > Parnassius smintheus. The sequence continues at coordinate 25,501,961 of JAUPFT010000025.1, forward strand.
AAAAAAAGAAACATTATTTATTTTCTATCTAATAGCTGGACACTTACAAGGTACTGTCCAGTGCCGAACAAAATAAAAAAATATTTTAATTCAGTAGCGCGCCTGTAAAGTTTGGTTAAAGAGGAGTTAATAATTTTTACGTTAGATGTTTTTAACTTTAGTGTAGGTATAACTTTTTGATACCCGCATAATTTGTTAATTTGCTCTAAACCTTTTTAAAAATAATCACATATTTTATCCTCAAAATGACTGAAGACGGCCGCCTGCAACTCTTCATCGCTTGAAAATTTTCTTCCTCTTAAGTCCCGCTTTAAATTTGGAAATAAATAATAGTCGGACGGGGCCATGTCTGGACTGTAAGGTGGATGTTGAACTTCTGTGAACCCGCATTGACGAACTGCATCCTTCGAAACACCAGCGGTATGAACAGGGGCGTTGTCATGGAGCAACAGGACACCTTTAGACAGCTTGCCTCTTCGTTTTTCCTTTATCTTGTCTCGTAATTTATATATTAAAGAAGCATAATATTCGCCGTTCACGACTGTATTACGTTCTTTAAAATCCACCATCAAAATGCCTTGAAAATCCCAAAATATTGTGCACATCAGTTTTTTAGTCGATTATTGCACCTTTGCCTTTCTAGGGGGCTTTTCACCCTTATAACGCCATTCCATTGACTCGCGCTTGCTTTGTGGATCATAATACAAGATCATAGTTTCATCACCAGTCACTAGCCGCTCGATCACAGTCTTTGGATTTTCGCCACAAAGATCCAAAAACTCCGAAGCGCAACGCACTCTTTCCTGTCTCTGTACCGCTGAAAGAAGTTTCGGTACCCATCTTGCACTCACTTTTTTCATGTGAAGATGTTCATGGATCTCGCGATGAACGGTACTCTTAGAGAGCCCAAGCCTTGCTGCAATTTCTCTAATCTTCAAACGGCGGTCACTCAGAACCTCCTCTTCGATAAGAGCAATCGTTTCGGGAGTGAGCACTTCCACAGGTCGACCGTCGTGGACAAAGTCTTCGACGGTTTCTCTCCCGAGGCGAAACTCTTTCACCCAATTTTTCACTGTGCCATAGGAGGGGGCATACTCCTTATACACGCCATCCAATCGTTCTTTTATTTGGGCAGGGGATAAACCTTCTTTAAACAGAAACTTTATGACACTTCGATACTCAGTTTTCGACATTTTGAAAAAATACCCGACTCTCGTTATTCAAATGCCTGTTAAACTAAGACTAAGCATTTCATGTCGATGCATATTTCTTATATTAAGTGCACGATAAACGTACTACATATTTAATGCAACACAACATGAAGCGACATGTCGCGTTGAACTATATCAGGCCAGTTCATTATGGGACCGCCTGGTATAGCATTTATTTATGTCGCTACTTATTTTTGTACCTTAATTCTAAGAGAATAATTTAATGCCAAAACGGTAGTTAATACGTTTATGCCATATACTTGTCATAGATCTTTAATAACAAAATACATTTACTCGATCATTTTTATAAAGGTTTATTGAAAAAATATTTTAATTTGATAGCATGCTTGCCAAATTTCCTAATGAAAAGTTTATTTATTATGTTAGATTATGATAATATTGTTACGTTTTTTGATCTCATGTTTAAATATTTTATTTGTTTGTTTTGTAAGTTTATTGTGTAAAGAGTTCTTTATAAAGACTGAAACGCGAAAATTATGTGCAAACTAATTGAAAACGGTATTAGACCTGTTTCGATAGCGCATTTATTTATTGATAAGTACTCATTTTAATGTTTAATCTAGAATATATTCTAATGCCAAAACGAAGGTTAAGTAATATTAATAGGCTTATGCTCAATATAGATTGTTATTAACAAGATACATCTACGTAACAATTTTTATAAAGTGGTGTTATAGTTAAGTTGATTACTATTACTTATTTAGTGAGCTACGCTAAAAAGTTATGATTAACAAAGAAAAAATTAATGAAATATTCTCAAACGCATATTATTTTCTTGGTTTTGATTGTTGTCTATCGTTTTATCCTAAGTCAAAACAGTGATCCCTACAAAAATTATTCCTTCACACATTTATCTCATCAGATAACGTTTATCTCATCTCATTAGATAAAGATTAGAACTGATTCAGTTTCACGGGAAACTTTCAACCCACGTTCCTTTTCCTGGTCTAGTCAACTTTGCTTTACTTTTTCCGACTTCATGCCCTTATTCTGATTCTAATTAACCCTATAAATAGGCTCCCGCCTGCTTATTGATACACATACAAATATGCACACAAAATAATCTATCAACCTCTACTCCTATATTATCCCAGGGCATTTCGCCCGTCCTTACTGTTATTTTTTTTCCAAAAAAAAAATCAAATGCATCCGATTTTCCCCTATATTGAGTAATTACATCTTGTCATAACAAAGTTTGAGAGCCATAAAATTACAATTTCTTTAAATCAGGGATAAGATCGGATGCCAAGAAACAAAAAAAGGGAAAATCGATTGGAACATTTATGTTTCTAGTAATTTAAAGATCATATTAAAATATGTTTTTGAGCGTTAAAGATAGGACAAATCCCTTTTATAAACTTTGTTCTCTAAGCAGTAGAAGTGGTTTTAAATTTAAGTCCGGTCTTACCCCTTGATGGCCAATTTTTCATTATGGATATAAAAAAGTAAGGTGGAGTGGGGTAATTTCGAAAGGTTTTTCGATGAGTTGACAGGATGTACCGTACATTGGAAAATTTTCTTGTTTTGTCTAATATTACAACAAAATGTATTCACTTTTGTTTATTCATTTATACAACCTAACGATATGTACCAACTTAATTCTGAATCATCGCATACATATTTAATTACACATATTTACATACCTAATTGACAAAAATATGGAATAAGTGTAATTCTGAATTATGACAGTGTTAATTCGAATGACACTTAAAATTGACTTTTATGAAGTAGGATAGAAGGAATACATTTCTTTTTCGTTCAGATTTACCCATGTATAAAAATATTCCACAGTTTCGTCTTAGAAAAATCTTAATACAGTTTATCATAAACTGATATTTCGGAATTGCCCCTAAACTGCGGTCCTCAACATTTACTTCGGTCAGGATGTATAAAATTAATTTGGAAATAATAAAGGTGACACACTTCAATAAAAAAAAATATTTTACTTGAATAAAAATATTTATTTGAGATCAAATAAGCACGATGTATGCTCATCACACTAATAAAATATTAGCAACAAATAGGATTTCCTTTTGTGTACTTACACAGAAAGCAAAAAATTGAGCTATCTTATTCTAATTACATGGAGAAGATAAACATAGATAGGTGGCTCAAATTTAGTTTAGTCTTGTCGAATAATTTAAGTCAAGTGCAGTTGATTTGGCCCCATTATTTTAAATTTATAGAAGGTCACAAAACTCAAATACAGTAAACTCAAACACTCAAAAACAGTTACAATACCACGAAATTAAATTACCGATTCACATAAAGCAATAAAATAGGTAACTACTAATCAGTGTCCACACATGAATTACTTTATTAATATCAAAACGTTAGAATATTAACAAAAAGAATAAAACATAAACTCTCACTTAAAAATGAACTCTATTATGTCTTTTTATTTTTAATAGTCAGTAACAAAACCAATATGATACAAACAAAAATCAACTCGAAATGAAGTCTTTTTAAGTATTTCTTATACTCAATAACAAAATCAAAGGTATGAAACAACACAAAAACACATCAGCCTGAAAACCAAATCATTTTTTATCGAATCATTTCTACACCTGAGTACCTACTTCAAAAATAAATTTTGTCGTTTTCTTCAGATAATATGTATTCTTTGTACCTTTCATTATTTTTTTCTAATTTAACCTTCTTTACAACTAGTTGCATTGTTACTTCATCATAATCCTTCTTTTTTGATATTACAAATGTAAGTTGCGGTCTTCTTATTGTTTTCAGGAAATTTACTGTATAGTAAGTTTCATCATCCTTGTTTATGACTTTCTCAATAAAGCCTACAAAGTAATTCCATTTTTTTCTTCAGTAGTACCTTACGAGTGCTGAATCGTTCAGTTCGTAACCATCTTTCTGGTCCTGGATATCTTTTTCTTCTTCGTCTTCAGTAGTATTCGCAGATTTTATGTCAGTCCCATTTTTGACCGTCTTTTTGTCATTCTTATCAACGTCTAAAATACCAGATTTTTTTTGTATTTAGTGTCGTATTCTTTTTTAATTTTGGTATTATTTACTGTCGAAATCATAATTATTCCCACTATTGCATGAATTTAAATCGTCTGGACTGAACTCTTTAGGTTTGTCATTACCTTTATTCACTTCATTTTTGTCTTCCGTATTTTCTTTTCCCTTACTCTTTTTTCCTTTACCCTTCCCTTTTTTAGAAACGTTTACTTCATTAAGTATTTTGGCACATTCATCATATGTTCCATCGCCGATATTTTCTTCTTAAAAGTTAAACTCTTCTTCGTTTAGTAAATCGTCTAAGAATGAAGACTCGTTAATATCTGTGTGACTGTAGATGCTAATTGTCGTATATAATAAAGGTACTCTGTGTAATTGTCTCTGAATGGCTAGTTGATTTATCTAAATTTTCTTGTCGTTTTGACTTTTTGCTTTGTCTCCTTTTGTTCAATTTTTTTGTACCTGATGTGCCTGTTTGTGAGGGTTGTTTAACTTCTTTAGGACGTTTCCCTGTTTTATTGTGAGTCTTGACTTTTTGGAGCAAAGTTTGCTTTTTTCCTTCTTCAATTTTTTTTGCCTAGTGATATATTACTATAGTGAGTTATTACTGCTGCACCTTTAGCTTCCCTCTTCTTTTTTACCGGCACCTTATCTCTTTTTTCCTATCGTACCTTTTCTAGCAAAAGATCTTCGAAATTAACTTTTAGATTGGATATAATATTTATCTTAGGTTTTTCCTTTTCTTTGGGCTTAAGGTGACAGCTTTTTTGGAACTGTAAGCATTTTGGTGAATCTGATGTATTGTTTGCTACAAAAGGCTGACAAGCGTCGTCTTTCTTTGACAGTTCACTCAAGAAAGTCTCATATTCAGAACTGAAGTCATTTTGGCTTACAGTACTTACTACTTTTCCAGCACGGTTAGGAGCCTCACTAAAGTAAAACTCTTCATTGAAAACACGGACGCACAGTTCTTTCAATGATTTTGGATTTTTGGACTCTAGCTGGCTTTGAGAATGTTCATCCTTTTTTTTCAGGTATCTCTTGTAGGCTTCTGACTTGAATTCATCTACGGGTAGTACGTTGCGGTTGAATGGATAAATTCCGAATTTTTTAAAACCGTTTCTGATTATTTCAGGATTCGTCTCTTGCCATGTATCCGCGAATGTTTTCGCGAATACATTTTTGGGTATTTTAATGCCTATATTACGCCGCTGCCACTCTACAAGTTTGGTATCCCAATTGATCTTAAAATATTTAAACACCGCTACATCCAATGGTTGTAGTAAGTGTGATGTATGTGGTGGAAGCTTCATGATTGTGATGTTATTTTGCACAGCCAGATCTACTACATTTGCATTCACATGTGTGGAGTGCCCATCATAAACTAACAAGACAGGCCGCTCTTCACACAGAGCTGGAATCAGAACTTTTTCAAAGTAATTATGAAAGATTTCCGTCTCCATCCAACCCTTTGCACTAGCTGCATATGCGATGTCGAAGTCATAGTTTAGTGAGTCGGTCATCCACTGATCCCATACATTTTTGGGTTTATATATTATTAAAGGGTCCAATTTATTGCCCGCAGCGCTTGCAGTAGCTAAAACTGTCACATTTTCTTTGCCAATTCAACACGTGGTTCTAGAACAGGGTTTATTTATAGCTCCAACCACTTTAGTTTTAGTAGGGTCCATACATAGCGATGTTTCGTCTAAATTCCATATTAAATGTGGTTTTTCCAATAGATCCAGTTCAGTCAAAGTGTCTTGCAACAAATCAAAATAGTCAAAAATTATAAACGGGTCTGTCATTTGCTTCCGCACATGTTCTACAGGTTGCGGCTTCTTGATGGATGATCTATTACGTTTACGAAAATTTATAAACCAGTCAGTCCCTGGCTTGTTGTTTTTGAATACGGTATTTAGATTATTTTTTTGACATAATCCTCAACCATTTCTAAAATTTCTCGCCTTGACAAACCAAAACCCCATTTTTCCATGACTCGGATTGCCTCGGCTAATCTTTTCTCATCTTCGATTGGAATTGCTTGTGGTCTGCCTACGCTTTTCGTACTGATTCCATTCAGTGGTTCAAATGAAGTCGTAGTTGGGATTTGATATTTTTTGGACGCAGCATACATTGATAAGTGATCGTTCTTTACTTCCTCAAGAGCTCTTTTCATGTCTTCCTGTGTATAAGGCTTTTTTTTTCTTTTTTTATATACGTACGCGGCATATTCACTGCAACAATTAATATGAATTTAAAAAATAATTTAGGAGCTTTTTCATAAGCCCACTTGCGCCACTCCTAAAAAAGGTTATTATTTGAATTTAACAATAAATCAAAAACGGGTGCCGTTACGGTCTATAGTTTGTATTGAAGCACCATTTGAATACTTACATCACTTTCTTAAGTAACCGATTACTTCAAACTACTGTAAAATTCTAAGTATTTTGGACAGCCTAATTTGAATAACTGTACCATAGTCTATTATAACATAGTACCATAGTCAGTACCGTTATGTAATAACTAATGTAACGTATTCAAAAGGTGCTTCAATACAAACTATAGGCCACAGTAGCAGCCCCCTTTTTGAATATTATTTGGTAAATTCAAATAGCCATTTTTGGGAGTGGCGCTTGTAAACTTGTGAAAGGGTTCTCATGAGACAGTTACACGATGTTGTCAATCACATCAGTCAGTAAGTAGTGTAACAAAAGAGTAAGAAGTTACTTAATATAGCAGCGCGCTATAATGGCCATTTTGACAAGACTGATTTTAACGTGATGTTAAATGATGGCCATTTTGATATCTTACAAATAATGATGTACGCATTTAAAATTACTAACAAAACGTCCATCATAAATAATGACACGCTCAAAACATTCATGTCAAAACAGCCTTCACAGCGTGCCAGAGCCACCAAATTAATACAAAATTTATGTTTTGGCAATTAAATCTCAAGATCTTGATCAAACAGCAAATTGTTTGAGAACATTGAAAAAGACAAACTATTCGAAATTATCCCATAGGGGTAATTCAGAAAAAGGCAATTTATCTTCAGTTATAACATTCTCACACACACAATAACACGTTAAAACTGACAATCTACCCAAAAACAAAAACACTAATAATTTACTCACCAAAATCCAGAAATACAGACACAGGGGTAATTCTGAAACCCGAAAAAACGCACGAAATCAGCTAAATACCAAAATGACGACACTGGGCACGTATATTCCGCAGTAGCGCTCTGAGCGAATTAAAGCGGGGAAGGGGAATAAGACGGCGTCTAAGTAAATGTTGCCAGATTACAAACGCATGTTGCGTTTAGTAGTAATTTGTGATTTTCGGAATTAGCCTATTTTCGTATTTACCCCACTCCACCTTATGTCTAGTTTTCGCACACTTTTAAAGCAGAAACCGTTGAGTTTACACAAGCAAAATATTCTCAGAGCTACGTTTAACGATTAACGATTTGCTCCATGTTCCAGATATCTGACGTATACGGATGTCGAGAAATTAAAGTTTTTGGCAGACTCTTCCAATTCAAATATCTGTCCGGTATTACCCCAACGCACCTTATATGCTCGTTGACCTACTATTTATGCACACTTCTATTTACGGATCTCCTTCACCAAGGCATAGAATAAATAATATGTAGTAAATACTACGTTACCAAGGTTTGCCTGGAAGAGGTTACTGTTTAGCGATGAGGCCACCTAATTGTACTTAAATTTATAAGTTAAGGGTGGTGTGTTATTTTAATATGTTGTGTGCAATAAAGAGTATAAATTAATTAATTAATACGTTGCGAAATGGTATGTAAAATACGTAAGGTACCTATTCTGACTGATCTAATGAACATATTTTTGCTACTATGCGAATTCTGTGTCTAACGCACGCTACTTGCAAGGTCACCCGTCGCGATTCGAGATTTAATAAATCGCTCAGAAGTAATAGGCAGGTAGTGTAAACAACAAATAAACCCGAAATACGATTCCGAAATGAAATGTGATTGTATTCTAATTAGTTAAAAATCTTGTAAATAAAGTTTTAATTTCAGTGCTTTGTGATAACTTAAAATATTTTAATTACAAAAGACATGTAAGCTACCTACTTAGATAGTGAAGTAAATTTCAACTAAGTTTTGAAGAAAAGTACTTAGGTATTACTTCTGTATTTAAATTATTACTTAATTCTTTTTTGCTATAAGTAATTTATTTAAAAAAAATTAAAAAAACCTATCTTTCATTATCCTTAGCTAACATAAAAAATGATATTATCTGAATCCTTTTGTTTGCTTATTAGGCATCCATCCACGCAACAATTATAGTAGGTTCGAAGTTTTGCTATTATAATTTATCGAATAGATTTAAAACCCACTATACGGTGTTGATGGGAGACTTTAACGCAAAACTAGGCACAAGAGAAAGCGGTGAGCTGAAGTTAGGGAAACTTGGAGTAGAGCAACGGAACCGTAGGGGCCAGCAGCTGGCCGACTTTATGGAGAAAGAGGGACTCTTTATGATGAACTCTTTTTTCCAGAAGCGGCCCCACAGGAAGTGGACTTGGTCGAGCCCAGACGGTTCGACAAAAAATGAGATTGACTTCATTATGACAACCGGACGCCAACTGTTCAGTGATGTCTCAATGATCGCAAGGGTAAAAACTGGCAGCGATTACCGAATGCCTCTAGCACACTGAACCTAAACGTTAAGTTTGAGAGGTCTCGTCTAATGAAGTCAACGCTCCGTCCCCCTCGTGCTCTGATCCAGAATCCCGAAACTTTTCAGCGCGAGTTACGAAACCACTTTCAGTGCCTAGATGACTGCGTGAATTTTTGTTATTATAAATTTATAATGGTGCACTGCAGAATAATCAGTTGTAAAAAATCATCGAGGACGTGTAATCATACTAATAAAAGCATAATATTTCATCAGTAAGTTGATTATTTACTAATTATCATTGTTTTAACTAATTTACATCTAGATGAATACTTTACTATGACATTTACCTTTGCAAACTCATTTATTACTTTTCGTATTGTACACTAATTTACATCTAGATGAATACTTTACTATGACATTTACCTTTGCAAACTCATTTATTACTTTTCGTATTGTACAATTACCACAAACTCTCCAAGCAATGTAATGTGAAACATTAGATATCATTGTGCATTGCGTATGTTTATAATACGCTAAGATGTGTCGACATCGGTAATTACGAGCTTAAGGTTCGTGACAATAAAAACTGCCGATTGAATTACGAAAATTGACACTTTAATTACCGAACACCAATTAAAACTTAAATCACACTAATAATTAATTACACTTAACACTTTAGTTCACTTTATTTCACTCCGAAAGCTTCGCTCGTATCGCCAATTCAATACTGATCCGGTGGCGGGCTCAACGCCTTTATAAACGCCTTTTTCACCGATACATCCAGAATATTCAAGCAAATACCGGCCCTCGATCGACCAGGTGCAGAAAGCTCGAGTGTGGAGCTTTCCAGAAAGCTTAGTTCTTCTATTCGATACTAGCTGGCGCTGTTGGTTGAAAGTTCAGTCATGGCATTTTCTGCAAAGCTCTCCTCGCTCTGATCCCCGACACTAGATGGCGCTAGTGCCAGGTACCAGACATGAACTTAGGCGCGCAACACTGACCCCTCCTAAGACATGCTCGTCCCGAGCATTAGCGACCCCATGATAACGCGCCAGGCAATCCACATGTACGATCTTAGGAGTACCTCTTGCACCTTTCTGAATCGGCTCCGCAACGTCAAGCAGTGTCCTCTCCCATGGTGCACCAACATTGTACAATTTCAACGCATCTCTACTACGAGTCTGAGGTCCCTTCACAGCCGCACAACCTGTACATTTGCGACACCAATCCTCGACATCGTTACGATAATGGACCCAGTAAAACCGTTCTCGGAGCTTCAGTAGAGTTCGTTTAACTCCCAGATGGACAGCCATTATGGTACACTTTAGATTTAGGGAAAAACATTTGCAGATGACAGCTGTCTTCCTGACCATTTTCCCATTTACGGCACAGAACTCCATCCTGAAGCAGCAAGCTGTCCCATTGAGCCCAATAGCTTTTAGTGGTCGAACTCATCGCTCCACTTGAGCTTGGGAGCACAGGCCCGCATCCATTCCATAATCGGCTTGATGTCCGGATCTTTCTACTATGCATGTTGTAAGCTGTCCTTCCACTCGTTGCTGAGGTGGTCTGTCCTGAGCATCCTCACAGATACCAATCCCTTACCCTTTTGCCTAGTACTGTTCTCGCAATCATCAGGATAAGATCTTATTGACAATGCATCTGTGTTGCCACGCCATTTTCCGCTGCAGTGTCCGATAGTAAAGTCGTATTGCTGCTGCTGCTGGGCGGTGCTGTTAGCCACACTACCCTTTCGAGATCGATCACCTTCCCTTTTCACAGACCGCTTAGGGCAGCTGGGTCGAAGATGGCCCCTTTCCCCACAGCCGTAGCACCTAGGGCTGTATCTTTTATTGCGGTCGCAAACTGTAGCTGCCACCACCTCTCTGACGCGGTGGGAGTGAAGATCCTGCCGTACGCCTTCTACCTCCAGTGCATGGGCCAAGATTTCCTTAAGCGTCTCGTGGTGCCCGAGCCTCACAGCACCTTTGACTTCAAGGTCGTGGATGCCGTCGATGAATGTCTGCACCAGGTTCCCTTCAATAAGCGCAGGTACAGACTGGTATGCTTTTCGAACCATCTTATCCACCTCAAGGGCCCACTGCTGCAAGTTTTCGTTGCTGTGTTGCACGCGATCTTTAAGGTGCGCACGAAAGACGTGTTCCAGGTGAGCGTCGCCATACCTCGCCTCCAATGCCTCAAGGAGCTGCTCGTAAGTCACTTTCTTACCGAGAGCTTCCAACACAGTTAAGGCTTGGTCGCGCAGGCCTAGAGTGAGTCAGGCCTAACCTGACTTTTATTACAGCCGTTCGCCTCCATGACAGCCTCAAACTGGATTTTGTAGGCTGACCAGGAAGAAGTCCCGTCAAACGGCGGCACTTTGAATCCCCGTAGCAAAGGTGTTGTAGCTACTATGGGAGTTGTAATTCCATCCCCCAGTTTGAGGTCGTCCAGCGTTTTCTTCACGTCAGCCATCACGTTGTCAATCCGATTGTTCACTTGGCCGATTCGGGTTTCAGCTTTCTCGATTCGGGTTTCAGTTTCCGACAGGCGGTTGTCATGTTGAGCAACCCTATCCTTTACCTCCTTTATCTCCTTCCCGAAGGTAGCGTGAAGGTCCTTCATGAGGAGCATCCCGTCGACGGGCCTGTTCATCCTGTCCACCCCGCAGCTGCTCTTCCAACCGACGGATCTGTTCCTCCTGTCGGCGAGCCTGCTCCTGCAGCATCATCATCAGCAGCAACTCCTACACCTGCAGCACCTAAGTCAGGTGCTGCAGGTGCTGACGGGCCAGCCTCCGTGGCTGGCAGTTGGCCCTCTGACGTCTGCGGCGTTGCACCACCAAATTGTCTCTGGTACGTCTCCTGCTGGCTAACTTCGGATACGGACACCCTCCATTTTGTCCTTAGGATATATATATATATATATATATATATATATATATATATATATATATATATATATATATATATATATATATATATATATATATAACTATTATAATAATTCTTAGAGATTTCTATACTATTGTTTACATATTTGTTACAAAGATAATTCTTCATGGGGTTGGACTTGTGAAGGGCTGTAATGATGATGATGATGATACAAAGATAATAGGATCTTTAAATAAGAAATTGTCGTTCTACAGTACTGGCCATTTCAAATCAAAATAATTTTTGTTTGGCTAAGAATTATAATTTCAATTTTACTTTATTTAAAAAAAAATTGAAATTCTGTTTTCAAAATTAGTCATTTATTTATTGATTAGCGTTATGTTTTTATCGCATTTGAATCTTTTGCGTTGCTTACGTTAAAAATTCTAGTTAAAATACTCAATCTACGGCTGAATTACGAAAAATGGATTCTGTTTGACAATCACAAGTGCTCAGTAAGTTGGTTGAATCCTGGTTCATCACCTAAACAGTGCCCTAAATATAAACTTACCCCTAGAAGTGATGGTCACTGTGGTGGTTTATAGCGTTGGTGTAATTAATCACAGCTTCTTACCAAACGGGATGAGCATTACTGCAGATGTGTACTGTGAAGAACTGAACACAATGAAGGAGAAACTCGCACGTCTCAAACCTGCTTTGGTCAATCGCTTGTCCCTGCTACTCCTGTACCACAACGCGTGACCTTATACTGCACAACAGACGATCTCCAAGTTGCAAGAAGTGCGATTGGAAGCTCTCCGTCATCCATTTGGATAACTTTTTGGTGGGAAAAAATTCAATATTCGAAAGGCAGCGCTAAATGCCTTTGAAGAATTTGTTGCCACCCGTCCAGCTGATTTCTATAAGGGTATCAATAAGCAGCCACTACCTTGGCAAAGATGATAACTTTGATTAATATCAATAAAAAATATAGAAAAATAAAATTACGTTACCTTATTTCTTATAAAACAATTACATAACGAGGGCGACACTAAGTTTTTAGAACTGGCCATTATTTGTAAACGATATAATAAAAAAATAAGTTCAAATTTTAAAAATGGAACTCTGTCAATATTATTGTGTATGTATTTTATAGCACTTGAATCCATAACTTTCCCGGCGTTCTTATGCTCGTATTTTTGCATTCAGGCACAACACAACAATGATTTAGATGATAACTCAATATTAAACATTAAAAAGTACCTTATTCCTTTGTAAAATCGGCAGAATCACGACTGTGACGTCACGAGTTAAAAAACATAGCGACTAGCGTCTTTTTAGAGGATCGAAAACCAGTTACTGCAGTGGTAGGTACACTAACAATTGTTTGCCACTTGTTTTGGAAAAAGTTCGGTAGAAACGACCTCGCAGTAGGATCCTCCTTCACCACGACAACGCCTCGTCGCACACCGCCAAGCAAACAATTGAGTACTTGGCGACGTCAGACGTGGAATTACTGAGTCACGCGCCCTATAGCATCAACCTCGCACCTTGTGACTTTTTTATTTCGCCGAGGAAGCAGTGGGTGCGTTTCAAAATGCCGTCGAAGAGACCCCTAAGGACGAGTGGGCAAAGTACTTTTCTCAGTGGTTCCATCGGATGCAGCGATGTATTGATGTAAATGGACACTATATCGTAAAGATAAAATAAAACTATAAAATAATGAATAACTTGCTAGTATGTTCAGTCTTTGATTTTCTAAGAACTTTCAGTGTCACCCTCGTATTCCATCTAAGTCTTCAAGGGTGACAATGTATCTGGATATAGATTCTTAAAATTAAACTGAAGAAAAATATATAACCTTCATTGTTTAGTGGCAGGTGCCCATGGACTGCAGGAGCCATTTACCATCAGCCAAACCGTAAGATAGTTTGTCACTTCCATTTTAATTAAAAAAATCGTCTATTATACATTTCCTTAAATTTGGAAGCGGATGACGCAATCTACTGTTCATTGGGTACACAGTAGTTAGTATAGAGCACTCGTTAACAAATCTATAAAAACTTTTCAGACTTATATGGGTCATGGCGATACATCAAATGCAGCGATGTATTGATGTAAATGGACACTACTTTGAAAAGATATATCTTGTTAGTTTTTGATTTTCTAAGAACTTTCAGTGTCACCATCGTAAGTAAAGACTTAATACACAATACTTTTGTGGACCATTAAGAATTAGAAATGGGTATCTAGGCTTCAGTCTCCTAGCTAGGTTACATAGTAGTAATCTGTGTATAAAAGCCTAGGTTTAGTGGTAACAATGTTAGTGCACATAATTTTGGGATTCAGTAGTTTTTTAGCCGCCTTTAAAACAAATAGTGATCTTTATCAATTGTGAACCGGTTTCGATGATTCTTTTTTGTTAAAGTGGTAGAGCCACGCTAGTTATATTAATAGTATAGCTGTAGCACGAATGCGTCGACTCGACCGGGGAAGGAAGTGGTCCTGAATACCAGCGTAAAATAGTGGCTTTATGCTGCTGTGATTCGGAGACCCCTTTTACTGGTAACGAGGCATCTAAGTCCACACGGGTGACAACGCATCTGCATTTTGATGATTCGTATTCGAGGATAGACGTAGATGTCTATGGGCCGCAGCAACCACTTACCATCAAGTGAACTGTGTGCTCGTTTGTCACCCTATCCTATAAATAGAAATACTAATCATATAGTAAATAGGACGGACTATGAATATGTTAGTAACGATAGTGGTACTAGTTTACATATCTGCTTACCATAAGATAATTGTTCTTCCTACTTTTTCTTTTCTTGCTTAACACCTGAACCCTGGTAGCTCATTAACTAAAGTGTTCGCTGTAAATTCTACAATCCGCATTCGAATTCCGACACCAATGTGATTGTAAATTGCTATTTCAAGTGCTGATTTACCACATGCTCGACGGTGAAGGAAAATATTGTGAGGAAATCTTTTTACGTAACTCAAAAAGAATATTTAGAAGACTTAAACTTTTGAATTCTCAGTATATCAAAGAAAATTTAATGTATGTTCACAAAAACAAAGGTATTTTTAGTAAAAAAAGTGATATACACTCTGTAAACACTAGGAACAAACACAAGCTAGTGATGCTAATTTTTCGACTCCATAGAGTCATTAATTCATTCTTGGGGCCATGTATACGCTATTACAACAAAGTCCCAGAAAATATACAAGGTCTCTCTATTACCAAGTTTAAATATTTAATTAAACAAAATCTATATAAAAGGGATTATTATAATATAAATGAATACATGGTTGATAATAACCCCTGGGAATGAGGTGGTCGCTTCCAAGCTGTTTCTAAAATCAATTTTTTAAAAATTTTGTGACCATTATCATTGTAAAATTTATTAAGTCCCTCTGGGTTTCTTGCTGGTTTTTCCCAGGACAGAGGTTTATTTTTGAACCAGCGCAGTGGTAAAGTAATAAGTGACTTTCAATAAGAATTACATGTAATCTATATTGAATAAAAAAATTATTCTATTCTTTAAAATATTATTTTTAATTTCGCTTAAGCCCGATTCTTATATTCAAGAAACGTTCCGTTCTACGTAACGATGCGTTACATACAAATTGGCAGCGCACAAACAGCTTTAATTACAAAGCAAAACAATTTATACAAAATATTCATTTAGCAACTTACAATATAAATTTTTTTAATAGTTCATAAATAGTTGAACTGGTATTTTATTTTAATATACAGGGTTATTTTTAAATAGTAGCTAAATTTTAAACTTAAGTTCAAATATATAAATAACAATATACCAATATTGCAGCTTGGAAAATACGAGTAAATAAGGCTTCTACTTTTATTTAAAATTATATCTTTTATATTTATTTAGTTATTTAAACTAACAACTATCATGACAGGAATAACCTAATGCGACATTATGGTTCTTTTTATGTATTACGAAAATGTTAAAATTAACTGTAACAAATTGTAAACAATCCTACCCTAGTAAATTCACTCTATAGTTCATAAAAGATAGCTTGATCTCTGCGACAGCTCTCAGTAAAATCACACCTATGAAGTCCTGAATTTCTTAGTAGTACAGACAATACCTACCTGTCAATGTCGTACTTTATGGGCATGCAATAATTAGTGCATCTTTATGAACTATCTTTTATGAACCACAGGTACAACACTACAGGTCAATGTGTTCAACCGTTCTATTAATAATGCGTAACGTTCACGTTAAAGGCGCTTTGTCTAGTACATCCTCAGAAATCGTTATAATAAGACAATAAGAAGTTACATAGACGCGTGACTTCGTCGCCGCTATCATGTGTTGACGATCATCATTCGATTTATGTTAGTTAATAACGTCGTACGTGGATTTATGTTATTGTAAATTTATAATGGTGAACAAGCACAGCACACTCAGTTGTAAAAACTCATCAAGGACGTGTAATTCAACTAATAAAGGCATAAAATTTCATCAGTAAGTTGATTATTTAATAATTATGATTGTTTTAACTAATTTACATCTAGATGAACACTTTACTGATATTTACCTATATATTTGTAAACTTTCATTTATTTCTTTTCGTACTGTACAATTACTATTGCTGCTTTTCTTCTTCACGCGACGTTAACAAACTCGCCAAGCAATGTAATGTGAAACATTATCATAATCATTGTGCGTATGTCTACAATACGGTAAGATGTGGCGACATCGGTTTTGGAAATAATCGAGCGCGAATTCATTTCTATTGTCTTATTATTACTATTTCTGTGAGTTCATCAGTGCCCGTGTGGAACACAACCCAATCCGGCCCCATATGTCACTATTATATATTTTTTACCGACTTCAAAAAATAAGAGGTATTCAATTCGACTGTTTTTTTTTTACGTGTGTTACCTCATAACTTTTCCCCGAATGAACCGATTTTGATTATTCTTCTTTTTATCTAAAAGCTGGTGGTCCCATATAAATTTGATCAAGATCTGACCGGTAGTTTTTGAGTTATCCTTAATAATGCGTATTTAATTTACTTCGAATACACTGATAATATTCTCACTTTAATTATATAGAAGTCGGTTGTACATAAATTTTAATTTTACCACTTGTCCTCCAATTTTAAAAATATATAAGGCTCATGTGAGGTCTCGTCTTACCCTCAACTCGTTGGAGCCAGAATAAATAAAGTTAGGTGATATTCATGGGTACCTGGGGCACAGACATGTTAATATTTATTCTGCACACACGTTCTGGCATTGTACTATACCCATTTTCCTGCGGCGACCATATTACACTCCAGATTACTTCTTAAAGTTAAGGAATATTATTATAAAGTTAATAATACAATAAAGTACGCCTATATACGTCCCACAGCTGGGCGCAGGCCTCCTCTCATTTATAAGGGTTTTAAGGCAAGGAATAGTCCGCCGCGCTGCCCCAATGCGTGTTGGCAAACTTCACATGTCATCGAAATAATTTTTTTTATTTCTCAGACATGCAGGTTTCCTCACGATGTTTTCCTTCACCACCGAGCACGTGGTAAATCAGCACTTAAAAATGCAATTAACAATTTCATTCCCGAACCCGGGTTGCTCGCGTAATGTGACTTTACGCTAACCATCTGAGCTACCACCGCAATTTTATTACTTATGTTACTTCTTACCAGTGTAATATACAGGTTAATGATTACATTAATGTTAGTAAAACCGTGAACTGTGCGCAGAATGAAGCCCAAGTTTCTGTACGCTTACGCTCTAAATGATATTTCACTATTTAACCGAACGCCCAGATCTTTAACTTCTTTTGACTGTTACCATTGGCGAACCATCCACTTCACAGTTATCCCAAATTGAGTGTGATTTATGGTCAACAACGTTTTTGACCACAAATCGACCCTTGCGAATGTGAACGTGCGCAGTAAAATCAGTTAAAATAATGCACTGCCACGCATTTTGAATTAAAAAAATAAAAAGGACACAATGGGTGCGTTTGGCAAAAAAAGCGCTTGCAAGCGCTTACAAGCGCTGAAATAGTTTTCGGCCAGGACACGATTGCTACTTCAGAAGCGTAGCACTGACACAATCCGCCATTTTGCTTATTTAATTTGTTTGTTTTGAAGTAGAGTTTATAAGTTGCTTTGTGCAATATTAGTTTTAAGTAATATAATGACATGAATAAACATATACAGGTTATTAAAAATTCATGATTAGTAAGTTTTTAATATGAATACTTTACTAACATATATTTAAATTAGGTTAGGTTCCCCGGTTGAAGCTAACTTCGTGTCCTACAGGAAAATAGCTACTTACGATTTGACAGCGCTTACCGCTTACGATCGCCATTTTGCTTACAAGCGCTTGCTAGCGCTTTTTTCTGCCAATCGCACCCATTCTTTGAGATTTTTTTTAATTTATTCTTTACGATTTGCCTATATTATTTATTCTGAACCTTCTCGCGAATTTGGCCGGTTATTGCAAAATAACCCTGTATAAAATTAATGTTTGTTTGTTCGTACTTTAACGCGTTGCCATATCGTTCCATCAGATTGCGGTAAAACTTTGTCAACTTATTGCTTGCACTTGCACGAAGGTTATAGGCATAGTAAAATTAACTTACAGTAAGTGGAGTACGTATCGTATCGACAAATTTATTTGAAAGTTACACATATACATATATCCAACTTGATTAATGTATTATCCATTCCTAATTAAACAATATATATAACTCTTCGAAATTTAAAACAATATTTCCTCAAATATTATTACAGCGGCAGCAATGTGCCAGTTACCAGCTAGTTTTAAATAAGAGGGTTTTCGTGCACTTTACTGCAAAACAGCTTGTAAAAGAAAACGAAACATTTTTAAATATAACAACTCGGCATTAGTCCGTCAACATGGATTAAGGCGGCGAAGCGGACATATACTTACCCTAAAACTCTCTCACAAATAATAAAGAGACCTATGCCCAGCTCTGGGACGTATATAAACGCTGAGAGGTTTGCTTAAAACTAATCAATACAACATTAAAAATACAGTGGAATCTAGATAACTCGAACCTCGTTAAGTCGTTATCCTAAGTAAGATGAAATAAATTGCCATTTCCTTCCACTAAACGTGGTATCTCGAATTATTTAGTCTTTGTAACTCAAACAAAACGTTATTTCAATGCGAGGTTATTAGTACATCTTTATATGACTGAACGCTACCTGAACGGCTGAATTTTGGTGAAATTGTGTGTGTGATTAAATTGGTTCAAAAATGGTTTAGATTCTCGAGTTACAAAAAGCAAACTTCGTAAGTGGAAGTTAATAACATATAATGAATGCTCACTTGGAATTCAGTGAAATCATAGCAGTGAACGTACCAATATGTGGTAGAGGCATGCTGCAGTTATATTAGTAGTATAGTTGTAGCACGAATGGGTCGGCTCGACCGGGGAAGGACCGCGCTCTCACAGAATACCAGCGTGAAATAGTAGCTTAATGCTGTTGTGTTTCGTATGGTGAGTGTAGAGAACCAAAGACCCTTTTTGACGGAAACGAGGCATTCCATCTTAGTCCTCTCGGGTGACAACGCATCTGCATTTTGATTCGTAATCGAGGATAGATGTAGATGTCTACGGGCCACAGACATCACTTACCATCAGGTGGACTGTGTGCTCGTTTGTCATCCTATCCTATATAAAAAAATGAAATCCAAAAGGAATGTTTGTCCCTTCTGTTCTATTGTATGTACTTTGTACGCATTCAATGAATGAATACATTTATTAAATTTATGTTTGTTTATGTTGATGTTTATTGTGTTTGTGTACCGCGGGTGTTGAGGCGACAGAGGACAGAGGAGATGGGCAGGAGCGTCTCCCTGATAACAACTAATAATAAAACACTGGGGTTGCCAACCCGCTTGCCAAGCGTGCCAACTATGGCAAATATCCTCTCTATGAGATGTTGTTGCCAAAATATTTAGCATTTCCCTCGAAATTCGAGTTGTCGAGATAACATTGTATATATAACTTAATTTGGTGGGTGTTTAGCCTTAAAGAAACTTGCAATAGACGTCTGCACTAAATTATCCGGTGTCTTTTCACATTTCACATGTTTCTTCCTGATCGGTGACACCTCATGATCCGGTCTTCCTATCACATCCTTGTTGGTGTATGCGTTCTGTGAATATTTCAGGACATACTGTTTTAGAGTCTTCGATGCAGATTTCCTCACTTTCTTATGTTTCACGTTCTTCTTAGATCCTGTAATTTTCAACCGCAGCTGCTCTTTTTTCCATTTGATCTTCACTTGTATATTCTTGTTTCTTAAGGACACTTTATGCTTATTCAATCCCTTCGGTTTGTTTTCTTTTACACTTAAACCAACAGATTCTACGTCGGCTCCAGTTTTTTTAGTCGAACATCTGACTTTTATTTCAGATTTATCACATTTGATGGTGACATTCTTTTTAGCAGTCACGCGTCTTCTCTTCTTTGCAACTGCTTCCTGATCTGAAATTTTTCTTTTAACTGCTGCCCGCTGTTTTCTCTCCGTTTTGTAAGCATTCATAGCAAAATCGATGGCAGTTGTCAGCTTACCGTCTGTCTTCTCGTTTTCCACATGCTGATGGTTGAACGTACATTTGAAGTCCTTGTCAATCTCGTTCAGGTAGTGATTTTTGAAACACTCCACATCAATATCGAGCTTATTGCTTTGCAGCACTTCTTTATCCAACGGACTGAATTTAAAAGCGCATTTATTTGCTTTGAATGGACTTTTTATATCAAGATTATTTATAAAATCGCTTTTGGTCTCTGTCTCTTCTAATTTAACAACGTCAATGTTGACAGTTTCGTTGTTTTTTGAAATCTCCATACTGGAGTCCTTTTGTACGTGCACCGGCTTGAATTTCTTCGGTGTGTCGACTATTTTAAGATTCTCATTGCTGCTCTCTTCAGCAATATACTCTGGGGGCAGGTGAAATGTGCTGTTTGAAGAATTGTCTGTCTCTTTTCTTTCGCTATCTCTCTCTATTTCTTTATCAATGTCTTGTACATCTCCACTATCAACAAGCATAGCATTATCCTCAATTAGGTTTGAAGTTTCTTTGTTTAGCACAATTGGTGGGTTTTCATTAGTGTCTATGCCTTCGATGTCCACTTTATTTTGTTCAGTAGTGGGATTGTTATTTTCTATCAAAATTTTCTGAAATTTAATATGAGATTTAATTTTAGTAGTGGCGGTGTAAGAATATCCATTACCCCATTTCGCCCCGCGGGTGTCGTGGGAGGCGACAAAGAAAAACAAATCAGGAGACGGGCAGCAGTTTCCCGACTCCACAAAGTCAGTAATTCATTCTTGGGGCAATGTACGCTATTACAACAAAGTCCCAGAAAATATACAAGTTCTCTGTATTACCAAGTTTAAATATTTAATTAAACAAAAACTGTATAAAAAGGGGTTATTATGATATAAATGAATATGTGGCTGATAATAACTCCTTGGAATAAGGTGGTCGCTTGCAAGCTGTTTCTAAAATAAATTTTGTAAATATTTTCTGACCATTGACACATTGTAAAATTTATTTTTTTTTTAAAAAAAAGACCCGCTGGGTTTCTTGTTAGTTCTTCCCAGGACAGAGGCTTTTCCCGAAAAAAAAAAATTACTTTCAATAATGTAATTCTTACATGTAGTCGATATTGAATTAAAAATTATTCTATTCTATTCTTATTTATTATTACTCTTATTCATTATCTTCGTGATGGCAATTCAAAATTATAAAAAACTGCGGTTGCCCTCATAAGACAATCTATGGCATAGAATACTATAATACACAATAGAACGGCTGTTAACTTTATTTTGTACGAGGCTTGGGGTCACCAAACCCGATGCGCTGTGTTGACAGACTGAATAAATTTACACATTTTAGACTTTTGATTAATGTTCAAGATCATTAAAAAAATCGTTTAAATTTTAATACATATTTATTTGTAAATAGAGGGCAATTTGGCAATTTTATAAATAATTTGCATGCGAAATTTGGAAACGATTGTAACGTCTCATGTTGACATTTATACGTGTAAATTTACGTGTTAGTGGCTCTGGCTACACGGGCTCCGCCCACTTCCCCCGTTCTATTTTTTTTATAAAAGAATATTAAGAATGCTATAAACTATAAACATTACTAATATTCCCCTTAACCCACTCGTGGTAAGCTTAAATTGCTTGCGTTACGAGTGGTTCACGTCGAATGGCGGATTCGAACCCACGACTTTTTTGAGTTCGCGGTCCGCGCCCTGCCATTAGGCTACTGTCGCTTCTGTATTTCCGTATATTATGTATGTATTATAGTATTCTATGGTCTATGCGATAATCATATGTTCAGCGGTGAACTTTTATAGGCCGTATTGGATAATGAAATATAGAGGCAGTGTAAAAATATCTATTTCCCCATATTGCCCCATGGGTGTATTAAGAGGCGACAGAGAGAATCTGAAACGGATGTGTAGCAGCAACTCAAAATATTAAAAATGCAACGGGATGGCAACCAGTGTTGCCAACATTAAAATCTAGCTCCCCTTGTAGAGAACACTATAATCCCGTCAAGTACGGTAGTGTCAATCACTCGTTATATTGCATATTTTTTCGTATTTTTAAACGAAAAAAAATGAATAAATTTATAATTTAATTTTTGCCATTTCCAAATTATTTTTATTTCGAAAACAAATTTTTGTTGTCCCGTTAAAAATCCGTTAGCCGTTAAACACAATTTTTTCACGTAGCCAACCTCGATGTCTCGTAAAATCTAACGGGAAACCAGTCAAGTTGGCAACACTGATGGCAACCCATCTGCCAAGCGTGGCCACTATGGAAAAATGAGGATATGAGAGAGAGGAATGATACATCCTATGAGGGAAGTGAAATCCTCCAATCAGGGAGGCCTATATTCAGCTATGGATCTTTATAGGCTGTAATGGATGGATAAAACAGTTGGTCATTCCATGTCTGCAGAAATAGAAATAATTCGATGATATTCAAGACTCACACTTCTGTTTCGAAAACCCTGTCAAAAATTAAGCAACAGTAGCCTAATGGCAAGGCGCGGACCGCGAACTCAAAAAGGTCGTGGGTTCGAATCCGCCATTCGACTACTGGCGTGAACCACTCGTAACACAAGCAATTTAAGCTTACCACGATTGGTTAGGGGAATATTAGTAATGTTTATAGCATTGTTAATATTCTTTAAAAAAATTGAAAGGAGCATGTATTGAGCAATGGGATGAATATTGGGGGGTTACATATTCTTACATAGCAACTTTTTTAAAGCATAGAGAAAAGAGAACATAGAAATGTGTTAGACGTGACAGAACCACGCTGTAGCATGGATCGGTTGGCTCGATCGGGGAAGGACCACACTCTCACAATATCAGCGTAAAATAGCAGTTCAATGCTGCTGTGTTTCGTATGGTGAGAACTGGAGACAATTTTTACTAGAAACAAGGCATTCCATCTCTGTTCTTAGGGGTGTCAACGCATCTGCATTTTTATTCATAGTTGAGGATAGATGTAGATGTCTATAAGCCACAGCATCCACTTACGTGGATGATGTGCACGTTACTAAGTGAAACTCATAGCGCCACCTACCGGAAAATACAGAACAATGTTAAGCCAACTAGTATTATAAATGACGTAAATAATCACCTCAATGGTTTCCATTTCACTGTCGGAGCATTTCTTCGGTGAGTTCCATTCTTTTATAGGCTCTTTTGTTTTCGTTTTGTCTTTGTGTAGACTCTCGAATATGCTCTCTAATATGTCGCTGGAAAAGAGAAAGAGTAGGGTAATAAGGTAATTTACATTTTATAGAATAAGGTTGACAAACGAGCACATAGTCCACCTGATGGTAACTGCCTACGGCAGTCCATGGACACCTGCAGAAAACTTCGAAAAAGGCTACAGACGTGTTGTCACTTCTACCTTCCCCTTCATACCAGAACACCACAGTGCACGCACCACTATTTTTAACTTCCCGCTAAGAAAGTTGAATATTTTAAAAAAATAGGGAAGTTTGGTTTCACCCCGATTTTCGAAAATCGAGTTTTCATCAGATTTCTACGTTTTGAGATCCCAGGAAGCTATTCCGACTAATTTCACGTGAACGTGAAATTTGTTTGATGATGTTTGATGTATGTATGTACCTGCGTGTGTGTGCGTGCGCGCGCGCGCGTGTGGGGTATAAGTGTGTGTGTGTGTGTGTGTGTGTGTGTGTGTGTGTGTACGCGCGTGTGTGTGTGCGCGCGCGTGCGTGCGTGTGTGTGTGTGTGTTAGTGCGCACGTGCGTGTATGTGTGTGTGTGTGTGTGTGTGTTAGTACGTGCGTGTGTGCGTGTGCGCCGTGCGTGCGTGTGCATGTGTTCCAGGAATGGCCTGAAGGGTTAACCAATTTTTACTTATTTTTTAGGTTACAACATTTTGTACACCACACTTCACACACTTAGTGCGAGCATTGTAGTATGATAACGACTGTAATAACAAAAATGAAAATACCCGTTCACTTTAACTGCATTTTGAAAATGCTCTTGGAACAATAATTAACTTCATTTAACAATATCGTAATAATTGTTTGTTATGCAAGTTATACAATATCGGCAACTTAGTTGTTCACAGTAAAAATATTGCCATAGTTGCCACATCATCATCATCATCATCATTACAGCCCTTCACAAGTCCACTGCTGAACATAGGCCTCCCCCAAGTAATGCCACAAAGCACGGTCCTGAGCCACCTGCATCCATCGACTTCCTGCATGTCTTACCAGGTCGTCACTCCATCTAGTGGGGGGCTACCCTACACTACACCTACCGGTACGAGGCTGCCACTCGAGAACCTTTCTTCCCCATCGGTTATCGGTTCTTCGAGCTATATGGCCGGCCCATTGCCACTTCAGCTTACTAATCCGTTGGGCTATGTCGGTCACTCTGATTTTACTGCGGATGTCCACATTTCTGAGTCTATCACGCAGAGAAACTCCGAGCATAGCCCTCTCCATAGCTCGCTGAGCGATCTTGAGCGTCTTCATACGGCCAGCAGTGAAGGACCACGTCTCAGATCCGTAAGTCATCACTGGCAACACGCACTGGTTACACACTTTAGTTTTCAGAGATCGAGGTATGCCTGACGAGATGTGTCGTAATTTCCCGAACACTGCCCAGCCAAGTTGAATCCGTCGATTGACCTCTCGGTCGAAGTTGGACTTATCTAGTCGGACTATTTGTCCCAAGTAAACGTACTCGTCAACAAATTCGAGCATAGTGCTCCCAACAACTACCAGCATAGGTGTGACATGGACATTAAACATGATCTTTGTTTTGTCCATGTTCATCTTAAGACCTATCCGTTAGGAGACACCATTGAGGTCATTGAGCATAGTGCTAAGGTCCTCCAGCGATTCTGCCATAAGGACTATATCATCGGCAAATCGAAGATGAGTGATGTACTCGCCATTGATGTTAATACCGTATCCTTTCCAGTCTAGTAGCTTGAAAATGTCTTCCAACGCAGCGGTGAAGAGTTTCGGGGATATAACATCACCCTGTCTTATACCTCTCTGCAATTGGATAGGTTTCGAACACCGTTCTGTACTCGGATAGCCATCGTAACCCTACTGTACAAACACTTCAGCACTTCAATATACCGACAGTCAACTTGGCACCGCTGAAGGGACTGTAGCACCGCCCAAATTTCGACGGAATCAAAGGCTTTCTCATAGTCCACATATGCCAGGAAAAGTGGCAGATTGTACTCTTCGGTCTTCTGTACAATCTGCCGCAGGGTATGTATGTGGTCTATGGTACTGAAGCCTTTTCGGAAACCGGCTTGTTCGGGAGGCTGGAAGTCGTCGAGTCTGCGTGCGAGACGATTCGTAATGACTCTCGAAAATAGCACGTAGACGCGGCTCAGAAGGAAAATCGGTCTGTAATTCTTCAAGAGAGCGTTGTCGCCTTTCTTAAAGAACAAGACCACCGCGCTTCTGCTCCACGCCTCCGGAGTAGTGCCACCATGGAGGACGGAATTGAAGAGCTTCTGAAGGACTTCAAGTACCGGTGTTCCACCCGCTTTCAGAAGCTCCGCTGTAATTCCATCCTCGCCTGGGGCCCTGCCGTTTTTAAGGTGCTGGAGAGCCATTCTAATCTCGCTCAGACTGACCTCCGGGATATCATCGGAATAGTGTCGGATAAGACTTGCTCTTGGATCGTTACTCACACTTGCGTGTGGCTCCAACGATGATGTGTACAGCTACCCATAGAACCTCTCAATCTCACTCAGAATCTCAGGTGTCCTGGAAAGGATGTTGCCACACTCAGCCTTCGGCTTAGTTGCCACACTGCCAAATAAACCTGCTTGCCAAGCGTGGTGGCATTTGAAGTGAAAACTTCTTTAGAATTATCGTGTAAACTCGATGAAACGAAAACGCGACACTAAAAAGAGACAAAATATACATCTATGGGATTTAAACTTTGAAAGAATGAGACAGACCACAGAATAAAGAGTTTATTATATTTTAATTACATAAATGCATTTGTCTCATTCTCTCTCAAAGTTTAGTTTTTCTGGAGGTTTCACTTTTACCGTGTGTATAAGTACCATGCGTGCGTGCCATAAGTAATGCCTGGTACATGGCGAGTTCCCACTAGCGCCATCTAGTATCGATTAGCAGAGTCAAGATCTTTCTAGAAATTTCTATGC
This sequence comes from Parnassius smintheus behrii, assembly GCA_036936625.1. NCBI lineage: Eukaryota > Metazoa > Arthropoda > Insecta > Lepidoptera > Papilionidae > Parnassius > Parnassius smintheus. The sequence goes on from JAUPFT010000025.1 coordinate 25,528,465, forward strand.
TGGAACTTTCTACACCTAGTCAGTCGGGACCGATATGTACTCAAACATTCTAGATGTTTCAGTCGAAGATTCGCTATATAAGGCCGGTTAGGACCGCGACCGAGTCAGTATTGAATTGGGCGATTCAAGCGAATACTTCAAAGAGATATAACTGCGAACTAAAGAGATCAGTAGTGCAATTATGTTTTATTATCAGTGTGTTTTAACTTGTACTTGGTGTTCGATAGTTAAAGCGTCAATTTTGGTAACCCAATCGGCAGTTTTTACTGTCACGAACCCCAATATCGTTTTTAGTTAATCACAAGATGGCTGCTGCCTATACCTACTTTTTCATTTCTCTCTGTCGCCTCATACGACACCCCGGGATGTTATGAGGTAGTGATTTTTTTTAATAGTAAAACGAGCACACAGTCCACCTAATGGTAAATGGATACTGTGGCCCATAGACATCTACATATATCCTCGTTTGCGAATCAAAATGCAGATGCGTTGTCACCCGTGAGGACTAAGATGTAATGCCTCGTTTCCAGTAAAAAGGTCTCCGGGTCTCTACACTCACCATATGAAGCACAGCAGCATTAAACTGCTATTTGACGCTGGTATTCTGTGAGAGCGTGGTCCTTCCCCGGTCGAGCCGACCCATTCGTGCTACAACTATACAATTAATATAGCTGCAGCATGGCTCTACCACGTAAAATTCCCTCAAATTGCCACTACATCATATATAATATCACTACTGATTGACCATTCAAAATATCCGTTGTTATTCAAAGTTATCAACGGTCTAAAATAAATTTAAACAGATATCCTTACATTAAATACTCACTTAATAATCTTCTTCTTCTCAACCAACGGCCTAGGTTTTTTGAACCTCTGCCTTATCTGCTCGATTAACTGGTTCGAGTCCAGTTTCAACTCTTTTATCTCCACTTTAGAGATCCTCTCGTACAATCCTTGCTCGAATATTTTGAGGGGGGATATCAATATGTTTTCTATGTCCTTTAACATGTTCAAAGGTTCGAGGATGCTCCGGGGTGGTTTCTTCGGTGGTTTCAGGTTCAATTCCAGTCGGCTCGCTGTGATATCGGATTTTGGGATTTCATCTGGAAATAAAGTGACAATTTACAAACCACGTAATGGTAACTGGCTAGAAGACCATGGACATTTACAATTATCTTCAAACAAAAAAGACTACAGATGCGTTGTCACCTCCGAGATCTGAGACGGAATGACTCACATCTTGTAATTATATATAATAATGTCCTCCAGACCGAATTTCGGTCACGGCGGCCTGCCTCAACGGAGGGCAGGATTGTAGTGCCCAAATGTATTCGTAAGCACAGGTGCACTCTCTATTGCCTCACTCTCATAATCCCATAGAACGGTAAAACGACACGACTGGAAAGAAATCAGGCGCAGGAGCAACGGCTTTACGTGCTTTCCGAGGCACGGGGGTGGTACAGCGAAACCTTCCTAACTCCGGGCAGCTACTGAGAATTTCTTGACGGACAAACAAAATAAGTGATTTTTTGGCCCCACCCGAGATTCGAACCCAGGACCTCATGATCAGCAGTCACACTACTATAACCACTGGACCAACAAGGCAACTGACTGTTTTGAATTGAATTACACTGGCTCCCTATACCCTTCGGACTGGAACACAGCTGTGTAAGCACTGCTATATTTTGGCTGTAATAAGACTCCTAAACGAATTCTGCCTCCTATTAAAAGTTTTTACAGTAACTAAGTGAATACAAGTTGAATTAAACTACTTTTACGGATTTTATGGCGTTCAATTTTAATACCCGACGTTTCGGGTGCTATCCAGCACCCATGGTCACCCCCCGTGAATAAAATGAGAACATCATCAATGTAGTTGAGGTCAATTAAATACGCATTATTAAAGGATAACTCAAAAAAATCAGATCTTGATCAAATTTATATGGATTGACACGAGACACACCAGCTTTCAAATAAAAAACAAAATCATCAAAAGCGGTTCACCTAGAAAAAAGATCTGAGGTAATACACACATAAAAATAATACAGTCGAATTGAGAACCTCCTCTTTTTTTGAAGTCGGTTGAAAAGACCGCGAGAGAATGAGATAGAATACAGTATAGTGTTTATTATAAGCTACTGAAAGCAACAGAAACGTTGGGTATTAAATAAAATTAAGCAAATTAAACGCGATAAAATGAGTAAAAGTAGTTTTATTCAATCTGTAGAGTTCGCGTGAATATAAGAAATTATTAAGAGCGTATTAGTAATCATTAAGTCAAAATCTACGCGATTGCTCTGGAACGGCGTAATATTGACGCACATTACAATGTTCTCTCTGTGCGTGTTTGGGCGAGAGCGAGGCTAGGTGCCCATCTTGATACTATTGCAACCAAAAGAATAAAATAATTTCGATATAATAGCTTTTTGAAGTCGGTGCTAAGGCATAGTGTATAGAAATCGGAAGCTAATAAGTGGAAATTATTTTATTCCTTGATATTATATATAAGTAGGCTTTACATTTTTACTCTATTGAGTAAATAATATAGTTCGTGCCAAATTGTTTGAGAAAAAACGGACATTGATGTTTCGGTCGTTTAACCACGGGCTACAAACCTTCAAACATGCACTTTTTATATGTAGTACTTTCTTTATTTATAATGATTTTTTAATTTTTTTTATAATGATTGATATAATATATATTTATTAACTATTATTAAAAAGTTATGTAAAAGATCGCTGTAGAAGAAAATCATCTATTGTTATAAAGTACTTTATTCATTTAACAACAAAGGCATTAATTTATAACACATATAAAGATTCGAGTGATAACGACACCGAATAAGTACGTACTTATTCAAAAGATAAAACTTTATTTTCAATATTATATAAGAACTTTATTTTTGTTTTTATATAATATTGAATTTGACGACTCCGTGGCGTAGTGACTTAGCAATGAGTGGCTGCGCTGGGGGGTCGCAGGTTCGAATCCCGCACGGAACAAGTATTTGTATGGCCTACAAATAATTGTTCCGGGTCTGGATGTTTGTCCTTGTGCAATTTATGTTTGTAAACTGCCCCCACGATACAGGAGAAAATCCTAGTGTAGGGGTAAGGTTTTTAAAAAATGAAAAAAAAAAATTCGGTGCATGTGGACCGGCCCAAAAAAAGTGACGCATCTCTGGCTGCCATTATCACGTTTCCTTTAAAACGAACTGACGTAACGCGCATTTTGTTTATTTTAAAAGTATGAATTTGATATGGTGATTATATTGCTTCAAATCTTTTTTAATATGAAACTGTTATTAAATGAATTACTGCGTTACCTACCATAAATTTAAATATAAAATATAACACATTTTTCGCGATCTACCGTAAGATTTTACGATGTTTATAGGAACCACAGACAAAATTACTTAAGAAACAAAAAACAAAACATATGTGCTGACCTAGAAGTGTGAAATAATATCAAAATTTAAACATTTTTATCACATCTAAATTGAGATTTTGTAAGTGACGCCTTTTGACACTCGGCTCATAACTGAGGTCATCGTCGGTTTTTCTCAATCGTCCGTTTTTCTCAATCGATTTGGCACGAAATACAATTGTAAAATATTTATTATATAAAATAGATATCATTTGATAAACTTTTATTCTGTTTCATAATGTAAACATAATTCATCAAAATAATGAAATATTTTCGTAAATTTGACTTTGGGTTGCACTAAAAGACTATATATTCTATTATAATAACGCTTAAAATAAAGTATTTTAGCTTATAATAATGGTTGTATTCGACCTGAAAGATAACTCTAGCGCATATTTTCGAAAAACGCTATGAACATTAAAACTAAACGCTAAAACGCTTCGCTCTAAAAACCGTCATTAAAAACTACGATTTTCCGTTGCAGTGCACTAAATAAAGATTTCATCTTTGTAAAGCCATAATTTTCTGCAAATAATCTACTCACATCGTATATACGTATCTTGTTGCTGTTGACCCAAAACTACTAGACTACTAGTACTAGAAAGTGTCAAAGGTGATCCAACTATTCTAGCACAAAACCATTTCATCATCCATATGAATCATCGTCTCAACAAAACAAATACAATGGCTGCGTTTGGCAGAAAAAAGCGCTAGGAAGCGCTTGTAAGCAAAATGGCGAAATTAAACAGTTTTCGGCCAGGACACGTTTGCTAACTTCAATAGCGTTGACGCAATCCGCCATTTTGCTTATTTATAATGTTTGTTTTGAATTACTTAACAACTTTGGTGATGGTATTTTAAATATGTGACGTCTTTTGTTGTAGATTGTGAACCCACTCATTAAATTGAGAACTCTTATTTCAACCATCATTAACTTGTCACTTCCATGACTGATTTGACACTGGCAGAGTTTTATCAAGAGAAGCCATAATTTAAAAGAAGAAGAAGTGGAGTTTACAAGTTGTTTTTTGCAATTAGTTTCAAGTAACATAATGACATGAATAAACATATTATACATGTTATTAAAAATTCATGATTGGTAAGTTTTTAATATGAATACTTTACAAAAATATATTTAAATTAGGTTAGGTTCCAAATCAAATCAAATCAAATAATTTATTTGTCAAACATAGGTAAAAAGTTACAAACTTGGTGGAAAAGGTATAATACGTTGTTTATCACCATCACCTTAATTATCAATTACATAAATATTAACATGTTATAAATAAATCGTCCATTAATTATTGCAGGTACTAATAACCATTCATTTTATCTTCAAAGTATTCGTTGATAGAGTAGTATGCTTTATATAATAAAAAACTCGAAAGCAATTTCTTAAATTTGTCTATATTATCGGTTTCTTTGATGTATCTTGGGAGTTTATTAAAAATTTTAGGAGCCATACCCAGGAAACTTTTTGAATACAGGGCTGTTTTATGAGGTTTTGTGCGTAGTTTGTTCCTATGTCGTTTATTATTAGCGTTTTCAAATATGCTAAAATGTTTCCTTACAAACATAGCTACTTCAAATATATATAAAGATGGTAGGGTCAGAATGTTAAGATCAATAAAATGCGGTTTGCAACTATCGGTAACCTGCAACTGACATACTGCTCGTAAACATTTCTTTTGCGCTTTAAATACTAGTTCGCGTTTTGGAGAATTTCCCCAAAATATTATACCATATCTCAATGTTGAAGAGACGTATGCATGGTAGGCGGTTATGACTGTTTCACGATTTGTAATTTTTATAAGGTTATATTATTTTATAAGGTTAAGTGCATAGTGGAATTGATTTATCTTTTTTATTATGTGTTCAATATGTTTACTCCATGTCATTTTTTCGTCCAGCCAAATTCCCAGAAATTTTGTGTGTTCTTTTTCATTTATGATTTTAGTTTTATAGTTAATATTAATTTTTGGTTGGTTTTTTCTTTGTTTGAATGACATAATATGCGTTTTATCCAAATTAATTTTAAGATTATTGTCATTCAGCCACTCTATTATCCTATATAAATTCTGAGTTATGTCCATTTCAATTGAGACCTTGTCTCGTCCCGTGAAAAAAACTGTGCTGTCATCAGCAAATAAGGTCATTGGGTGCTGAGTCACCTGGGGCAAATCATTAATATATATTAGGAATAGTAATGGGCCGAGTACGCTTCCTTGCGGCACACCGTAGGTTGTTTGCTTTGGTTGCGAAAGGTATGTTATTTCAATATTAGTACAAGGACAGATCTTTTTTATTTTAGTAATTTGTTTCCTATCATTCAGGTATGAAATAATAAGATTTAACACATTACCTCTGATTCCATATTTTTCCAGTTTAAGCGCTAAGATATTTAAATCAACATAATCAAACGCCTTGGTCATGTCCATGAACAAGGCGGTTGTTGGTGAACGATTATCCATACCGGTGATCACTTTTTCAATAAATCCATACATGGCTATATTTATGTTTTTACATTTTCTAAAACCATATTGTTCGTTTGCTAAGATGTTATTAACTTCCAAATAATAATATAAGTTGTTATATATTACTTTTTCTATTATTTTGGAGAATGTTGGAAGCAAAGCGACAGGCCTGTAGTTTTTAGGGTCATGTCTGTCCTCCTTTTTATATAAAGGATTTATAACGGATATTTTTAAAGCACTAGGAAAAGTACCATTTTCAATACATAAATTCACTACGTAACTTAGAACTGGGGAAATTTCAACGGCCACTAACTTCACTACTTTTGTAATTATATCATCATTACCAGCACTGTTAGTATTTTTTAATTTATTAATTATTTTATATAAATCGTGAGGAATACATGCAGGCATAAACATTAAGTTTAGTCTACTACTTATGGATGTGTTACTTTGGTGACTATTACTAAACTGGTTTATGGGCTGAACTTCATTGATAAAATAATTATTAAATTCCTCAGCAATTTTTTCGGGATCATATATATATTTATTATTAAAATTAACTTTTGTAATATTATCTTTGGGCAAGTTGTATTTATTCTTATTTATCACTTTCCATGTGGCTTTTGTTTTATTCTCCGCATTGTTGATATAATAACTATTGCGCGATTTTTGTGTCAAATTAATGATTTTTCTTAATCGTTTACTATAAAGTTTAAGCTTTCTCTTATTTTCCTTGGTAGGGTGTAGTCGAGAATGCCATAGCATTTCTCGTTTACGTTTACAACACAATTTAATACCATTAGTAACCCAAGTAAGTTTTCTATTTATAAGAATTTTAATTTTAAGTGTCGGAAAGCAGAGATCGTAAAATAGTTTAAATAATGCATTGAATTCATTAAACGCTTCATTAGGATCAAGACATTCATAAACACTATTAAAACTGAGACTTCTGATGGCATTTTTAAATTTATTTAAGTTTTCTATGCTGTAATCCCGTTTGAACATGAACCAATGAGAGATAGTGTATGTTTTGTTAACATGACATTTTAGGACTTGAGCAGTATGATCTGATATTCCCAGATCTATCACTTCACCTTTACTGCCTCTTATATTATGAATTATATTATCAATACACTTGCCACTTTGTAAACGTGTTGGCTCGCAAATACTCGGTCGTAAGTTAAAATTTAACAATTTATTTTCTAATTCTGTAGAAAGCCGTGAACTTTGTAAAATATCTATGTTAAAATCCCCACATATTATAAGTTTTTTTTTATTAGTACTACAAAATTTTTGTAACACACCTTCAAAGTTATTGAAAAACGTAGTTACGGCGTCTATGTTTTCTTTCGGAGATCTATATAAACAGACAATAATTATACCGTGTTCTATTAATTCCACACCACAACACTCCACAATGTTAGGGCAGGAATATTGATGTAATTCGACCATTTTGTATTTCAATTTGTTATTTATTAAAACACATGACCCCCCTCTTCTGTTATTTCTGTTGGCGTATGTTGCTAGTTGAAAATTAGCTATGTTCAAATGTATATCATCGCCATTTTTCATGTTATGCTCTGTAATGCAGATTACATCTATATTTTTACTATTTTGTGATAGCTCATTTAAATGGTAGGCTAACAAGTCCGATTTATTTATTAAACCATTTACATTTTGGTGTAAAATCAATAAATAATTATACGAGAAAAAGATTAGAGCTATTTTGAGTGTTAAAATTAGAGTTATTGTTTGCATTATTATCTACAGCCATGTATACATTATCATCATTACCTAAATTATTTGCTTTAATTACCAAGTCAGTTTGAGTACAATTATTTATTACGTCTTTTTTTAATTGACTATTACAATAGATTACATCAGTTTGGGTGTGTTTATTTTGTGTATTAATTGGTAAGGATTTGTGAGCATCCTTATTATATAATTCAAAGTTCAGTTTATAATCTAAATGTAATACTTCTTTTAACAATGTTTTACAAAGATTTAAGGTAAAATGTTTTCTATAGGGTAATTGCCTACTGTAACCCATATCAATAAATGACACGTTCGGGTGTCTTTTGCAAATATATCTGACTAAGTAGTTTAATTTATTTTCATTCAAACTCCTGTTATAGGGTATTTCCAACACTATAATCTTTGGTTTTGTTAATGTCTGTAAACAGTTCCCAAAAGCAACTTCAAACTGATAGGGGTCAGTATCGTTTATACCACCAATTATTACCACAATGTCATTTATAGTCAGTTCGGATAAAGACGTATTGAGTTGAAGAACGTTGTTAATTTTAGCTCCGGGCTTAAAGTAACAGGTGACTTTAAATGAAGTACCTAAAAGTCTTTGCAAGATTTGACAAACATACCGTCCTTGTTGATCTGCAAGTATAACAACATTTCGTATCTTTCTCGGTTCGTCCGGATTGGACCTAGTGTCTGGGGATGTATTTACTGCATTTTTATTTCGAATTGTGTTAATACTAGCTTTTCGTTCTAAAATTTTATCGCTATAACTTGGTAAAGCTGTTTCGCTACTTTGTGTTTTATTTCCTAGATCTTCTTGACAGGGAAATAAATTTTTGCGCTTAGGAGAAGATGTGATGGACGAAGACAGTTGTTGTCCACTATTTGGAATATTATCTGTGTTATATATATTTCTAGTCTTCAATTTCCTTACTGAAGTAGGTCTAATTTCGGTGCATGCTATCTTTTTATACATGTTTATTACGTCGTAGCATTTTTGCAGATCATCTTTTAACTGTTTCATTTCACCGTGCAAGTTATCAATTTCGTTATTGGCGGATAATAGTTTGTTAGTCAGTTCTCCTATTTGTTCGCGCATTTCTTCGCAGCAACTATTAGCGCCACCTAGCGATGTATTGGTTAAACTAAACATCGTTGAGTCAAGTACAGATGACTTGGAGATATCTTGCATCGACGCTGATCGTCTATTTTTGCGAATAGTTATGTTATCCATATTGTAATAAATATACTAATTTTAATAAATCACAAAAATATGGTGTACTGGTATAGATTTGAAGACACGACTTGTTGTGTAGAACAGACAGCTTAAACCACCAGACCACGGAGTGTTTAATTAAGAGTTTGAAATTATGAAGTAGTTCTTAAGATTATACTATGTTTTAGGATTTGAATAATTGTGGGTATGGCTTGTGTTCAATATTTTTTCTCAACCGTCTTTGTTGTTATTTTATAAGACTTCTTGTTTAAATTACACTTTGATACGTTTTATGCAATTAACACTGTATTCATATTTTTTTATTTTTGTTGTTTATTATCACTTCTTTGAACTTCTTTAGATTATTTCACTCACTTTAGCAATGGGTGGTAAATATTTTACTGTTTATTTTTCACTAACTTTATATATTTATCATTCAAAACGTGTTAATTCGTTAATAGATGTGTTAATTCAAGTATTACAAAGTTTTGTATCTAATACTATTCTGTCTTTTTGTTTACTAAAGGAAGAATAACCAATATATTTTGAATAAAGTTTGTATCGGTTTTTAAGTAATTAGAATTTAATTTAAATTATAACACTAATTAATAGTTACTTTCCTGCAATTCTTATGGCGTCCAATTACTTCTTTTGATTAAATGTGGTTTTGATGCACTTTATCACTTTTTTTTGCTAATAAGATACTCCCAGCTTTGTTACACAAAAATCAAATATATATATATATATATATATATATATATATATATATATATATATATATATATATATATATATATATATATATATATATATATATAATAAATGGTATTAATTTTGTTTAAAAATATTACATTTTTAATTTTGACAAAGACAAAAATTAACTTTTTTGAAACACTTTTAAAATAACATCCTATACAATATGTAATAAAAACCCTGTGGTTCCCGTTAAGTGTGTTATCAGAATCAGTATCCAAGCATATAGAAAGAATTATTTAAAAAGAAACATTATTTTTTTTATTTTAATGAAAAAAAATTAATTTGCAAATTATATATTTATTTCCTCTCACTTACACGAGTATCGGTAATGCGGGGTCTTTGACAATCCTCTTACTCCTCGGCCAATGCAGACATAATATAACCACATACAATTTGCAAATTATTTTTATTTTCATTAAAACTTTTTTTAAATGTTTTTTTTTGAAAAAAAAAATATTTGTATATGCTTAGACACTGATTCTGATAACGCAGTTAACGGGAACCACAGAGTTTTTGTTACATGTTGTGTATCCCACAGCTGGGCACAGGCCTCCTCTCATTTCTGAGAGTTTAAGAACAAGGAAGTGTATGCCACGTTGCCCCAATGCGTGTTGGTGAACTTCACATGCCTTCGAAATATTTTCTCACTTATTTCTCACACATGCAAGTTTCCTCACGATGTTTACCTTCACGACCGAGCACGTGGAAAACCAGCACTTAAAATTGCAATTGACAATTTCATTAGTGCCGGCGGAGATCGAACCCTGGTTACTCGCGTACTGTTAAATTTACAGCGAGCGCTATCTGAGCTACCACGGCTCTATGAATGAATTTTCATTTATTGTAATTAACGTAACATCACCTGTATAAAGATTTCTAAATAATACAGTGTTAATATACCTGCTTCTTCCTTCTCGGTTTTGTTTGCCACCACATTTCTTTGGATGTTCGAACTTGAAGCTCTGGAAAATGAATGTTTTTATATTAGTATAATTCCAGCCTGCATATTATTATGCCATAATATAGGACTGGCATATTTCATATGTAATAATAATAATGTCACCCAGACCGAATATCGGTCTCGGAGGCCAGTCTCAACAAAGACCATCAGCGCAGGACAGGATTATAGTGCCCAAGCGTATGCGCAAGCACAGGTGCACTCTCTATTCCCTCACTCTCATACTCCGATGGACGGAATGCGACACGATCGGGGAGAGATCAGGCGAAAACCTAAAGTTTTAAGTACTTTCCGAAGCGCGGGGGTGAGACACCAAATGCTTCTTGACTGCTAATGAGAATTTCAAACCCTCATAACCAACAGCCGCTCTATGACCATGAGACCAACGAGGCAGTTTTGTAAATCAATTTTCAATTTTGTATATCAAAGTTTTGTAAGTCAATTTAATATGTAGTATCTGTAGTTAGTTATATTGAGCTATGTCACCCAGGAGCCCTCATTGAAAAATATAACTTTTAATAAAATGTATATGCTGACTGAAAATCAATAATTTCGACATATTTTTAAGCTATTGCATAGCTTCTATGGCGGGCCTTGAGCGCGGGGACCGAATCCAGAAATTTATTCCGTAACGAAAAAACCTCACGCTCCCCACTCCGACGGGCACGGAGGTGTGGCTTGAAGGCCGTGCATTGTCTAACGATGGTCTAACGTCGTTTCTTTTCGGCAGTTTTCGACACGGTGTTTGTGTATAAAGTGTTTTGAATATGAATGAACAAAGTGCATTTATTATTAATGAAGAAAGTCACGAAAAAATAGTGAAAGAAAATGAGTGAGTACTCTATATACATACATTTTATTATTATCACAAATGCAGTACTAATTTTGAATTGAAAATATAATACTGCTATAAAGATAACCTAAATTTTTGATATTAAAATGAGCGATATTAAAAGTAGCCCTCTTTATATACACACAAACACACACACGCGTATAGTTTAAATTCTCAATTTAGATTCTCAATATATATATATATATATATATATATATATATATATATATATATATATAATATCACAATATTGATTCTACGTCCTTTCATTTCGCATTATTGTAGCGTCCACCACTTGTAAGCAATTTTAATACATTATGACTATGAATATTGGTCCATTAAACAATTTCAAAGATAGTGTTTAACTCATTTCTTTGAAAATTTACCATATATCGATATACAAATATTCGTATATTGCCAGACGGAGGGAAACCAATCAGGACTCCCTTCCATATTACAAATTATCCAGAATCCCCGTAATATACATAGTTTTTAATTCATTCTCCTGCTTAAGGTGACACTAGTCGACATTATTTCCATAGAAATTTCGGAGGGGTTTTACTCCGCTGTTTGACAGTGTACATCAACAGTACATACAAGTGACAGTTAAACATGATATCGTTTTGTCTCATTATTAATTTTGTCTGTACGGAAACAGAATAGCAAAATAAAAAGTCATTAAAAAGTTACGAGCTATCAAAGATTCGTTTTTATTGCCAATTTTAACACAACTTTGGGCGTAAATTAGTAATAAAAGCAGTGTAAAATTTCCAAGACGAAGTCGGTACCGACACAGCTCAATTATCGAAGAATTCAATAAATTTTATTTGTAATTGATTTATGCTGTGGTTTTTTCATAAAACCCCTTCTTCCAAAGGCTTTTTCGTATTTTTTTACGCGCGCGTGTTTATATGAATTATCGTGCATCTCACTGAATAATGTTTCCCCCGGTGCGGTGCGGGAGGACGACACTTACACACACATGCATGCGCGGCGGACTCAGTCTAGACATGTGTAGATCACTCATTTCTAGCGACCGAATCATTCTAGTACATTTCGTCACGCGTACCGGTACATTCGGATCCATCATTCAAATGGATCCTTTCTGGCTCCAGTACTCTGTGTCTGTAAGATCCATTGGGAACAAATGGGAAAAAAATATTTATGACTTTGTAATGCTATCATCGCCATCTACTGCATGTTATAGGTACTTAATAAAGCATTTTATCGAACAAAAATTTATGGATTTTCAAGGTGGTAAGTCCAAAAGATGCTGACGATGATGGACGAGCTGCTCCGAAATCGGACGAATACATAAGCAGCTGTTTATGAGAAAGTATATAGGTGTATAGGTATTTATGTACAACAGTGAATAGCTGTACTTGTAAAATTTGTGTATAAAGTGTTTTGAATATGAATGAACAAAGTGCATTTATTATTTATTTATTTAATAGAAGAAAAAAATTTGTTTTCTTATCGGTCACCACGCTCAAAAAGTGTAACTTGAATTAATATCAAAGAAAAAGAAATACTGCATAAATAAAATAAATAATTAATTATAATTGCATAAGTTAATACAAAATGCTATGCAATAGCTTTACCGCGGCAGTCCCCGAGTGCCACACGTCTTTTTTTATAGGATAAAGGTGACCAACGAGCACACTGTCCACCTGATGATAAGTGGTTTTTGTGGTCCATAGACATCTACATCTATCCTCGATTAAGAATCAAAACACCGATGCAATTGTCAGCCCTGAAGACTTCTCTACAGTCACCATACGAAACACACTTGCATTAAGCTGCTATTTTACGCTGGTATTTTGTGAGTTTGTGGTCCTTCCCTGGTCAAGCCAACCCGTTCATGCAACAACCATCTAGAACAAAATTGAAATTCAGCGTTTCTTTGCAACTGAGCTCAACCGTTACGACCACAGCCTATAAAAAATCCACCACTGCAGAACATGGCAACCCCCAAAAACATTGCCTTATGGTAATATTTTGTCATAGTTGCCATGCTTCGATTTTCAACGCTGTTGACTATTTTCTAGTTTGTTTGCTTCTATGGTCTCTTAAGGCACCCAAGACTATAAGGGGTAGTAAATATTAATACACCGAGTCTATATGTTAGACTTCTACTTGGGCTTTAAATTGACGAAGTATGGAGTGGCCTTCTACTAAATAAAGTGACGACCTGAAAGGCATGCAGGAAGTCAATTAATGTAGTTTTTTTTTATAGAATAAGGGTGTCCACCTGACGGTAAGTGGATGCTGTGGTCTATAGACATCTATCTACATTTATCTTCGATTAAGAATCACAACAAAGCTGCGTTGTCCACTCTGAGGACTAAGATGGAAGGCCTCGTTAGCAGTAAAAAAGAGTCTCCGGATCTTTACACTCAACATACAAAACACAGCAGCATTAAGCTGCTATTTTACGCTGGTATTCAGTGAGAGCGTGATCCTTCCCCGGTCGAGCTGAACCATTCGTGCTACAACCATAATATAGCTGCAGCGGCTCTACCACGTATCAAAGTGGTGGAAGCCTATGTTGGTAGACATGTGAAGGGCTGTAATGATGATGATGATGATGATTACAAGCCCCCACCCATCTAGTGCGCAAGACCTTCATGATATTGTAATTTGGACATAGCGTATGTGTATGTTGTTAAGTGGTGTAGGTCTCACCGCTCACTGGTCAAGGTCCGCTGCTTGGTGCGGCGCAGCGACATCCGGCTGGGCATCGGCACGCCGCGACGCACTTCCGGCTCCTGAGGCTCCGCTTGAAGGACCACTGTGGAAACAAATATAAATTTGTGAAATATTTTTTTTTGGGTTAATGTAAAATGTCCAAGCGACAGTAGCCTAATGGCATGGCGCGGACCACGAACTCAAAAATGTCGTGGGTTCGAATCCACCATTCGACTACTGTCGTGAACCACTCTAACACAAGCAATTTAAGCTTACTACGAGTGATTAAGAGGAATATTAGTAATGTTTATAGCATTGTTAATATTCTTTAAAAAAAAAAACAATCGATAACCCCATGTGAGTTGTTTGAGAGAAATGCCAAGGAGGCACCAGCTCCCGTATGTAAAATAGAAAAGTAATTTAACAGCCACTCAAAAGCGCATGGCTCCTCGAAAAATGGATTATTATTTCTTGTTACCCAAATGCGTATTGTTATACTTCGAATGACTTGACAAGGTTATGCCTAGTAGTGGTGCAGCTGATGAAGAAGATTGTTACGGACGTCGAGGGGAGCCCCCCCCCCCCTCGCACACCCCACGCCGCGACGTAAATGGACGACACAGCGCGACCAATCAGCATGCTTGTAAGTGTAGGAGCCCATCAAGTGCGCGACCACCACCGCAGATATATAAATAGGGCACTCTATCAGCGAGATTAAAAAACTGGTAAAACCAGAGTGACCGACATAGCCCATCGGATTAGTAGGCAGAGGTGGCAATGGGCCGGCCATATAGCTCGAAGAACCGACAGCCGATGGGGAAGAAAGGTTCTCAAGTGGCAGCCTCGTACCGGTAGGCGTAGTGTAGGGCGACCGCCCACTAGATGGAGTGACGACCTGGTAAGACATGCAGGAAGTCGATGGATGCAGGTGGCTCAGGACCGTGCATTGTGGCATTAATTGGGGGAGGCCTATGTTCAGCAGTGGACTTGTGAAGGGCTGTAATGATGATGATGATCGGCGAGATTCATTCGCGGCAGAGAAGAGCTCCAGAAAACAAGAGAAATAAATCTGTCTAGTACTCTCTAATGTACAGTTTAGAAGTTTAGTTTTAACTGCCGCAATTCATTGTTGTAAATAATAATTTCTTTGTGTAATTTTCTTTCAAAAGAACTATCCTTAGCGCAGAATAAGTGATATAGCCAGTGACAGTCAATTCGTCTCAGCATATCAGTCAGTTATCGAATTTAATTCAACACAGTCCTCTTGCCCTCACCCGTTCCTTTCCATGATACTGATGTGTGATGTCTACCAACACAAATTGGGGTAAACATATGCTGTGTGACTATTTTTACCGTATGGCAAAAATTTAGGGTGAACAGATGAACGAAGTAGAAGCCTATGACACCAATATTTTACAAAAAATAAAAACAAAAATTTTGAATTAAATAAATAAATCAATTAAAATCTATCGAAACTCAAATCATACCCACCCTACTTTACGAGTGGAAATAAAACAATAAATTTAGTAGACATCTTTGACCTTGTCACTTCGCAGGTTCACAGGTTAGGGTGGATATGATTTGAAACAAGGGCAAAGCCGCGTCGCGCCTTCAACTCTTCAGTTACCTGTGCTTAGCTGTGGCGTGACGTTACGTCGTAGTCGTATTGTTATGTTTCCGCGTGTGTATCATAAACATGTACCAATGATCTTATAATAATAATAAAATTTATTTACTCTCACAATTTAAATTAACAAGGTAGAGTATAAACAATGCACACTACGGGCTGAGTCTGATGTCTATACTAGGTGAAAGCCTGTATACGGATGACCAGTATTTTGAACAATTACTGCAATATCGCAAAAAAAGTTACTTTTTATTTTTAAATAACAATAACCAGTGTAGCTTGTAAATAAGTTGAATTAGGCGAAAACAACCCCTGATCCCCCCCACATCTATAAATGGCTAACCCTAAGAGTAGGACGAGGGTCTTCCAGGCAAATCTTCATCATACAGCAGCTGCTTCTGTCGTGGTGGGCTTTGCAGAGGGCAACATTGACCTTACCCTCATACAAGAGCTTTAAGTGGCTAACGGCCAAGTTCTGAGATTGTCGGTTGCTGATCTTTTAAATAGGCCAAGATGTTGCTTTATACAGTTTATCAATTCATTCCAATGCAAGATACAATTTAACATGTAATTCTACTCAACTACAGGATATTAGATGGTCCTAAAGCCCGTAAAAATATGAAGGATACATCGAAATCACAAAAATTATAATTTGAAGCGAAAGGTAATTTACCTACTTACCATTTTCTGTTTCACATATTTTTGCTATTTACTCAACATGCAACACGCGACGGCATTAATAATAAAAGCGTGGTAATGAGAAGTGCTGCTATTTTAAATCTCTTTCTTTTATTGACCAAGTATTTTACTAATAACCAGTATATGCTGATCTTGCACTAGTAAGCAGTACTAGTACTGGGAGGTCTAGTACTGGACGTTTTCAGGTCATTGACATACAAAAAACCTCCACCAATCATCGGCTTTACTTGCTTTCCGAGGCACGGGGTTGAGACACCGCCAACTTCCTGATTCCGGGCAACCACTGAGAATTTCTTGACGGAAAAACTCAATAAATTGATTTTTTTGTCCCAACCCGCGATTCGAACCCAGGACTTCACGATCAGCTGTCACACTACTACAACCACTAGTCCAACGAGGCCGTCAAAATCAAAAATAAATATCAAAAGTGCCTAAATACTTAAAAGAGAAAAATAACTTTTTTTTTTTTATAGGATAGGGTGACAAACGAGCACACAGTCCACCTGATGGTAAGTAGTTGCTGGGACCCATAGACATCTACATCTATCCTCGATTACGAATCAAAATGCAGATGCGTTGTCACCCGTGAGGACTAAGATGGAATGCCTCGTTTCCAGTAAAAAGGGTCTCCGGCTCTCTACACTCACCATACGAAATACAGCAGCATTAAGCTGCTATTTGACGCTGGTATTCTGTGAGAGCGCGGTCCTTCCCCGGTCGAGTTGGCCCATTCGTGCTACAACTATACTACTAATATAACTGCAGCATGGCTCTACCACGTATAAGGTAAGGCGCGCGTCAGCTGATTCCATAAATGTTGGCTGCAACGATGTGACGCCGCTCCCCTCCCACTCGGCCTACTTCAAACCGCGAACTGAATTACTTAAAATGCTCATTATTAAGAAGTTCTTCCTAAGAAGTCCCTTCTAAGTTGGCGTATTGCATCGGGCAACTGCGGAAAATGACTGTGACAAATGAGCAAACAGTCCTACTGATAAGTAGATACTGTGGTCTCTGTGGTGACTGCCTCGTTGGTCTAGTGGTTGTAGTAGTGCGACTGCTGATCATGAGGTCCCGGGTTCGAATCCCGGGTCGGGCCAAAAAATCAATTATTGAGAATAGAAGGAGAGTTAATTGAGCAAGTGGATGAGTTTGTGTATTTGGGATGTGTATTTAGCAGGGATGGTAGATATGATAGGGAAATAGAACGACGAGTAAATGCAGGGAATAGAGTGAATGGGGCACTACACTCTATTATGAAGAACCAGAATGTGTCAAAACAGGCACGTATGGTAATTCATAATGCTGTGTTAGTCCCTACTTTAATGTATGGTAGTGAAAGCTGGGTGTGGCAGAAGAAGCACGAAAGTAGAATAAATGCTGTAGAAATGCGGTCTTTAAGGAATATGCTAGGGTTTAATCTGAATGACAGGGTGAGAAATTGCGTGATAAGAGATAAATGTGGTATGCAAGATGATGTTGTGACCAGGATTAAGAAAGGAATGCTTCGGTGGTTTGGTCACGTAGAAAGAATGAATGAGGAAAGAGTGACAAAGCAAATTTATATGGCAGATGTGAATGGCCGAGTCGGAAAGGGACGCCCTAGAAAAAAGTTTATCGACCAAATTGGCGATATTTTGAAAATGGGCCACGTTAGAAGTACCCTTAACCGACGAGCATGTATGCGTAGATATATGGATGTAAAGGAGGCGAAAGAGGTATGTCAGGATCGTGCCAAATGGAAGTCCGTAGTCTCTGCCTACCCCTCTGGGTGACAGGCGTGAGTGTTTATGTTATGTATGTATGTATATTCTCAGTAGCTGCCCGGGGTCACGAAGTTGGCGGTGTCTCACGCCTGTGCCTCGGAAACCACGTAAAGCCGTTGGTCCTGCGCCTGATCTCTCTCCGCTCGTGTCGGTTTATCGTCCCATCGGATTATGAGAGTGAAGAAATAGAGAGTGCACCTGTGCTTGCGCATACGCTTGGGCACTATAATCCTGTCCTGCGCCGATGGCTAGCTTCCGTAGAGGCTGGCCGCCGTGGCCAAAATTCGGTCTGGAGGACATTATTACTGTGGTCTATAGACTTCTACATTTACCTTCGATTAAGAATTAAAATGTTGATGTGTTGTAAGCCCCCGATCAAGATGGAATGCCTTATTACCAGTATAAAAAGTCTCTAGTTCTCTCAGTAGCCTTATTATCAGTATAAAAAGTCTGGTACACTTATCATCCAAAACACAGAATTAGCTTTTATTTCACGTTAGTATTCTGTGAGATGTGGTCCCCGGTCGAGCTTACCCGATCGTGTTACAACCATTACATAGCTGCAGCTAGGGATGCAATGATATATCGGAAAACCGATAAATATCGATATATCGACACCTAAAATATCGATAGTTATCGATATCGATGATATACCGATATCGATAATTCAATATCGTAAAAAACGCGATATATCGAACAGGATATATCGAAACAAAATATTGAAAACCAGCACAAATTAAAATATTCACAAAACCAGGTAAAATGCTATTACTGACATGGCAACACTGACTGTCTTACAAAGTGATTCTGTTTTCTAATCTATGGTAAGTGTGTAAGTCTGTGGCTGTAGACTGTACACTTGAGTAGGCTGAGCTGAGCTGTCATTGATTGTTATTTTTGCATTTATTTACTGCTAATTTAAATATGAAAAGAAGTAAATTGTGGTCTTATTTCAAAAAAGAAGGAGACGGTAATGTCATTTGCACTATTTGTAACAAACGAGTTAAAACATCTGAAAATACAAGGAATCTAGCATCACATATGAAACACAAACATCCAGAAGATTGTGATGTGGACGATAAATCCTTGGATAAATCACAACGGTATGTCGCTAGTTTCTCAGTTAATAAACACAAAATACTATGAATATACAATTTAATATAATTTAGGTTATATTTGATGGAAATATTTAAAACAAATTTTTAGGTTATCATTCGGTTTATCTTTAGTATTATGTGGACTATCGACGTTTGAATATATCAATATCGGTATAAGCGGATACATAACGCGAATATATAAACGGATATAATTTTTTTTGACAAAATATACCTAAGCATGCAAATGGTTGTATAAGACAAAAACAATTATATATTTAGTCTAGCAAAATAAAAATAAGTATCGTTGTTTTTTTTTTCTTTTTCAGTAAGTTGACTGAATGTGGTGGTACTTCTTCTAATTTGTCTAGAAGTGCTGGAGTCACCGTTAATCTTCAAACATCGGACGAAAGTGCTAAACCCCCTGAAACGTCAGTTGATACTGTTGAAGCTTCTTGTTCGTCTGCTGTGGTTGTGTTCCCTACAACTAAGCCCGCTACTCCTAATACCTCTGCAAACACTCCGAAAATAAAACAGGCTTTTGAAAATGTGTATCAATATTCTAAAGGTGGTGCAAAATACGACCGGATAACAGATGCTATTGCGTATTTTATTGCAGTTGATAACAGGCCGTTTTATGCGGTTGAAGGAAAAGGTTTTCGACATTTGATTAAGGAACTAGCCCCTTTGTATAAAAAGTGCCTTGTCGGGAAACAATTAAGGCAAAGATTGATAAAAAGTATGACACATTATCAAAAATTGTGGCGGATAAATTGAAAAATGTGGATCACTTTAGTTTGACTACAGACATTTGGACAGAGACATTGACTAACACTGGTTATCTGGAACTTACTGTTCATTTTTTGCAACAGAATGAATTACAATCTGTGACTATTGGAGTTTTCGAATTAGAAGAAAGTCATAAAGCAATAAGAGAGACGTTTGGGGCACACAAACATATCCCATCTTTTGCTCACATGATAAATAGAGTTGCTGAAGAGGCCATAAGAAAAACTTCCGGACTAAGTGATATAATAGAGCATGTTAGAAATATAGTAAAATATGTAAAAAAGAGACAAGACATGGCATTGGAATTAAAAAGAAAGCAAATAGAAAATAAAATACCCGATGGAAAAGCTCTTAAAGTGATACTTGATGTAAAAACGAGATGGAATTCCCTGTACTATATGCTTGAACGATTTTTGGATTTGGCGCCATATATAAGTGACATAATTTTTTGTAAAATAAATGCACCTACAATGTTGACAGCAGTTCAGCTCAACACTATAAAAGATGTTGCTTATATTATGCGCCCACTGGAAGCTATGACAAGAGAGGCTTCTGCCGAACTTTACGTCACAATTTCTAAAATTGTACCCATGGTGAGTTGTGCAATTGACCAATACAAGGAATTGGGGGTGACTTCGACTATTGCTGACGAATTGAAGAGAAATATAACGCTGGAGATAGAAAAGCGTTTC
Source organism: Parnassius smintheus behrii (assembly GCA_036936625.1). Classification (NCBI taxonomy): domain Eukaryota; kingdom Metazoa; phylum Arthropoda; class Insecta; order Lepidoptera; family Papilionidae; genus Parnassius; species Parnassius smintheus. Next base: position 25,549,237 of record JAUPFT010000025.1, read on the forward strand.
GGCCATCTTGAATACAACATGTTGTTAGCCGTTTCTACATTGCTAGACCCGCGTTTCAAGAACTTGCATTTTAAAAAACCGGAAGCTTGTGCGAAAGCAATGTCTCGAATTAGAAAATTCATTTCTGAATATAAATCTGCCGCAACGGCTTCGTCAACTTCTTCAGAAGATGAAGAAAAAGTTGAATTTGATTTTTGGAAGTACCACAATTTTTATTTTTTATTTATTTAACTTCATATACACATTAGATGCATATAGGCGGACCTAATGCCAGAGGCATTATCTACCAGTCTACCTTACATACACATACATACACATATATATACACATACATATATACATATATAAACATTATGTAAGTATATATACATAAAATTAAATAAATATATATATATATATATATATATATATATATATATATATATATATATATATATATATATATATATATATAATATAATATTAACAGCTAACTACGAACGCTAAGTTGATTCTGCTATTTTATTGACGAGCATTTCTCGCACTTTAGATTTGAACGAAATCCGGTTTTCGGCACTCCTGATTTCGGAAGGAAGAGCGTTCCAAAGAAGAACAGATTGAACAAAGAACGATGATTGTACAAAATTAGTAATAAAAGGGGGGCACTGAAGCAAAAGGTTATTACTAGAACGGAGAACTCTATCATGGTTGGAGCTAAGATATTGAAAATGAGGAGTTAAATAAGATGGAGGATTAGGAGACATTAAGATAGAGTAAAGAGTAGTGAGTGCACGTAGACTACGGCGCTGACGAATGGGTAACCAGTTGAGTTGAGAGCGATAAGTAGACACATGATCATACTTTCGAAGATTAAAAATGAATCGAATGCAGTTATTAAGAAGACGGTCACATTTGTTCAAGAGTTCTGCATTCAGGTCAAAATAACACACATCACCATAGTCAACAATGGGAAAAATTAAGGTCTGCACAATAATCGTCTTGGTCCTGGACGTGAGAAAGTTCTTCAGGCGGTAGAGAACGCAAAATACCTGTCACTTTCTGACAAACATTTGCCACTTGAGTTTGCCAGCTCAAGGTGGAGTCAATGTGCAATCCAAGGTCTTTCACGGTATTACTCAGTTTTAAAATAAAACCGTTTAGTTTAGTTTAGTTTGCGACGGTCTGTTTTCCGCAACTCCACGTCTAAGCGCGTATTTTGCGTGTGGGCAGGAATAATATGCTTATTCGAGCCATGATATCTCCCCGAAGAAGCTCAACAGTCCCTCGATGTTGCATGCAACTTCGGGGAGTGATCCCGGCGTGCCGAGATGTTTAGCCCTGTACGTAGCGACCTCCGGACATTTCAGTAGCACGTGGGCCGCCGTTTCTTCCTCCCCCATACATACCCTGCACAGGGGACTATCTGTAACACCTATAGTAAATAAATGTTTGTTAAAGGTGCCGTGTCCTGTGATAGCACTTGTTACTATCCTGATCTGCGGCTTGTTCAGTCTCATTAAAACTTTGGTTAAGCGACTGTTTATTTCAGGTAGGGCCTCCCTAGCTTGTCTACAGTCTACTAGATTTTTCCAAAGCTGAGCGTGTTGATTAGTGAAGTGTCTACGTACCAGTGAACGAACGTTACCAAAGGGGATTGGTATGATTGGTTCCGGCCCTATAGTGGCCAGAGCCGATCCTCCTTCGTCCGCTGCATCGTTGCCTCTGGATCCACTGTGTCCCTTTATCCATTGCAGAGTCACATTGTTGTTTTTACATACCTCATTTAATCGTTGATGGCATTCATATATTAGTCCCGAGTTCACCCCATTGCAACTCAGAGCTTGTAGTACCGCCCTACTGTCGGTCAGTATTCTGATGGGGAAGTCATTAACCTTCCTAGCATCTATTGCTATGGCCGCTTGAATGAAACCCATACATTTCAACGGAAAGACCGTGTTATAGGTACCCAGCGGTGTGCACATGTGAATATTGAGGTCTTCAGAGAAAGCTCCAGAACCTACACCTTCATTTGTTTTAGAACCATCGGTGAAAACTCTAAGCTCTTTTGGGCTTAATCCTTCCGGCTGGCTGTTTTCATTTAATTGTATCTTGTATTTCTTATCGAAAACAAATTGTTTAGGAATCCTATCATATTTGGCTTGTAGGATAGGAATTTCTGAGTGAATTCTATCAATTATGCCTGTATGAGGGACACTGTTCTTACTCCGAAGATTTAGGGTCTTGAGTCTGATGGCAGCTAAAGTCGCTTCTTGTTGTATATGTAGATGAAGCGGAGTTAGCTCCAGCATCGCTTCCAAGGCTGCTGTTGGCGTAGTTCTTATGCAGCCTGTGGCAGCCATACATGCCAGTCTCTGGTAGCGCTGAAGCTTCTTAATTGTGGTGGCTTCATTTGTCTTGGTCCACCATACCAGAGCGCCGTATGTGATCATGGGCCGAATTACAGTTTTGTAAAGCCACAGTATGATTTTTGGCGTCAGTCCCCATCGTTTGCCAATCATGTTTCTGCATTGCCAGGAAGTTATACTAGCTTTGTTGATTTTGTTTTCTATGTGTTTATTCCAGTTAAGTTTGCTGTCTAAGGTAAGACCTAAATATTTTACCTCAGAGGATAGCTGGAGTTTTGTGCTGAAAAAACTTGGAAGATGATAGTTATTCAGCGTTCGTTTTTGTATGAACATTAATAAAACCGTTAAAAATGATCGGTGGTAAAGCTGTGGAATCCAGTTTCTTTATCATCCGTTAGCTACCTATTATTATAGCCTGACATTTGGATGGGTTAACTTTAAGACCAAACTTGTCAGACCAGTTCTTTATATACTCTAGGTCCCTATTAAGAGATTCAATTGATGTAGATATACAGTCGACCTTCGCGTGTGAGTACAACTGCAAGTCATCAGCATACAAATGATACGCACACTGAAGATTTGGGGTAATGAGATTTATAAATATTGAAAATAACAACGAAGATAGAATACCGCCTTGAGGAACACCAGCATGCAAGCTTGATGAGGACTCGTCAATGCGAACTGACTGCTGGCGGCCTCGAATATAAGATGAGAACCACTCCAAAGCCTCAGATGAGATCATAGAAAGTGAAAGGATTGATAAAAGGATGTCGTGACTGATGGCATTAAAGGCAAATCTTTGGCTCACACGCAGATAAAAAGAAAAAAAAAACTGATGGTGACGATGAACTTACGTTATATCTCTCTGCTCCCGTAAATACTTTAAAAGTAAATGTTCTTGAAACATGGCAAGAGATGCAGGGTGTATATCCGAATCTTTTTAAAGTGGCAATGTGTCATCTACCGATTGTAGCAACAAGTGTTCCATCAGAACGTCTTTTTTCGAAGGCAGGAGCTGTTATAACCTAGAGCCGAAACCGGCTACATGGAAGCAGACTTTCTAAGTTATTATTTTTAAGTTCGATAGCTGGTACAAAATACTGGAATTAATTTTTTTTTAAATTATATATTAAAATAACACATTTTTTATTTCCAAATTTTCGTTTTATTAACCTTAAAAAAAGGAAAATATCGATGAAATATCGATATATCGGCGTACTTGACCAATATATCGATATATAAATATCAACTTCATTCAATATATATCGATATCAATATATCGATATATTTAAAAACTTTGCATCGCTAGCTCTGCCATATAAAACAACTAAGGTGCCCAACCAAATTAATTCCTACGCAGGAGTCTTAAGTCTTACCATCTAGTAGACATGTTGTGAAGTCAGCCAACACACTTTCTTGTTTCAAAAATGTTGACGCCGTTAAATATGTGAGTGGGCTTGCGGCCAGCGGTGGGGCCTACCTGTCTCCAAGCAGTCGGCGAGCGTGTCGATATCCTGGGGTGCCACTGGAGCACACACAGCGCACACGTAGCGGTTCGAGTCCTGCTGCTGCCTGCACTGTTCGTGCGCGCCGGCGCTGCCGCACAATACGCACAGCTTTATGTCCCACGCCCTGCAAGTAATTACTTGAAACAATTATATTGGAACGAAGTTCCTTATCGCGCGTTGCGAAAGAGGGCTAGACGGAAAAAATTAAGACCAAAAGTTGTAACGACACTTTTTGCTATAGTTGTAAGCCGTGCGGCTTGCGCGTGTTTCTCTGTCTGTCTCTCTCTCTCTCTCATAGAATTCTCGTTTCGTCTTTCTATTTCGCATTGAACAGTGTGGTGTCGCGACGATTATTTTTGTTGAGTGTATACAGGTTTTTTGTACATAATAAATAATAAAAAATAATAACAATAATGAACCCTGACAGTGTTTCTGCACAAGTTCCGGATATTGCTGATGGAGTTAGGTAAGTAGAGATTTTATACAGACAATAATAAATGCTTATGTATTTTTAGCAAGTACACATTATAACCTCTCTTTACTATTCTGCTAACCAAGTCATACGCGTTATAATTTCTCCATTATTGCGTGTTTAGCAAGTGTACGTGTCATAACTTTAATAAATTTAAATGCAAATTATATTTTAATATTACAATAACAACGCGTATGTATTTAACAAGCCGTGCGTGTTCTAACCTATACGCTTTGTGTTTACGAAGTCGAGTATATATTATATATACATAATCATCATTACAGCCCTTCACAAGTCCACTGATGAACATAGGCCTCCCCCAAGTAATGCCACAAAGCACGGTCCTGAGCCACCTGCATCCATCGACTTCCTGCATATCTTACCAGGTCGTCACTCCATCTAGTGGGGGGTCGCCCTACACTACGCCTACCGGTACGAGGCTGCCACTCGAGAACCTTTCTTCCCCATCGGTTATCGGTTCTTCGAGCTATATGGCCGGCCCATTGCCACTTCAGCTTACTAATCCGTTGGGCTATGTCGGTCACTCTGGTTCTACTGCGGATATCCTCATTTCTGAGTCTATCACGCAGGGAAACTCTGAACATAGCCCTCTCCATAGCTCGCTGAGCGACCTTGAGCGTCCTCATACGGCCAGCAGTGAAGGACCACGACTCTGATCCGTAAGTCATCACTGGCAACACGCGCTGGTTGTACACTTTAGTTTTATATATAATCAGTATAACTAATTTGATAAATAATCAGTGCATAAAAATGTTTAACTAATAATTCAATGTGTGTACTATGATTATAACATAATATACTAATTGGGGTGTCTGAGGGTGTGCGTTAATTACGTTACATATTGTATACCTTATTTTACACTACAAAGACGATAGTAAAATAAAAATTACGGGGAATAAACTTACGAAGTACAATAAGGCGATCTTATCGTTAAAAAGCGATCTCTTCCAAACCACCTTAAGATGGGGGAGAAGGGTGGTGGGAACGACTCCAAAGGGCCACAAAAAAAATTAAATGCGGGATTCAAGGCCACAAATTTTGCTAGAATTCACAGCTTGTGATATAACCGGAAATGGTGATGAGTTCGGCAAATAGTGACCAAAATTCTGGTATATGCTGGTTTCGACCCATAAGGCGACCACGCTATGGAGGCTGTTAGATACTCTCTTACGATTACTCAGGCCCCGGGTAGAGGCTTATTTAAGTTAAATAGATAAATTCGAAGGACAAGCGGGTAATTGCATGTTCAAGGTCAATAACCTGATGTGTTCGGACGCGATGCGGCGAGGCACTTCACACTTCAAAAGATGCAATGCGGTGTTGCCAGACCACTTGACTGGCTTGCGGCAGTCTTGTTCGCGGTATCACATCACAACACATTTTTTTTATAGGATAGGGTGACAAACGAGCACACAGTCCACCCGATGGTAAGTGGTTCTGTGGCTCATAGACATCTACATCTATACTCGATTACAAATCAAAATGCAGATGCGTTGTCACCCGTGAGGACTTAGATAGAATGCCTCATTTCCAATAAAAAGGGTCTCCGGTTCTCTACACTCACCATACGAAACACAGCAGCATTAAGCTACTATTTGACGCTGGTATTCTGTGAGAGCGTGGTCCTTCCCCGGTCGAGCCGACCCATTCATGCTACAACTATATTACTAATATAATTGCAGCACGGCTCGACCACGTAAGTCGAAAACATGGGACATGGAACACATGGGACACAACACATCCGAAGACATCAAGTGAGTTCATTTAGTCTTGAAACATGCAATTATCTGCTGGTCCTTCGAATTTATCTATTCAACTTGAATCAGTCTCTACCTCAGCTATCGTAAGAGTATCTGAGAGCCCCCACCGCGTGGTCGCCTCGTGGGCCGTAACCGGTATATACCAGATTTCTGGTCACACGAATCAGTGGCGAAGCCTTCATAGAAGCCGAGAAGCCGGGCTTGCCCTATCAAACTGCTCAATTAATAATATCAACTAATAAAATAACTCGTAAACTGTTTCAAACTATTTCAAATTTCCCGCGCGCTCCTCTGTTCTACATAGGTCACGAACTCGTAGCCTTATTATGTAACGTCAACACTTGGCAGATTGCTTTCAATTCGAAATACACTGATTCGTGTTCTCTCTGTCATATCCTCATTATGTCAAAGCTCATATCCTCGCCGAAACCAACGCCTGATCTGTGTATTTCTCAGACGAGTAAAATCCACAAACGGTAACTTAATATGTAGATCTGTTTACAAAACTCATTGGATTGTTGGCTGCTCACATACCAATAACTTGTACTGTTGGTGCTGCATATTCGTTTCAAACGATAAAACAGCTTGGAATACTACTGGATATGATGATTTAAATAACTTATCTGGAGCCATTAAAAGGCCCTCAAAAACACTTGAATGCGGTAATTTCGTTCAGAAATTTTGCAAAAAATCGGATTGAAACATCTTTGCCGCGCCAGTTATCCAAGGAAATTACAAAACACAACATGCATGTTGATCATAACCACAGTGTTTTTCAAAGATTAGTCGATATTGTTTGCCATTTAGTACAAAAAGAACTTCCTTTCAGAGGTCACGATTAGTCGAAAACCTCATTAAATAGAGGCAATTTTTAGAACTTTTATCACATCTTCCGAAATACGATCTCGTGTTAGAAAAGCATACGCAGCATCAACAAAGCGACAAACAGCCGAGTTATTTATCTAGTACAATCGAAAATGACATTATTCATTATGTCGCTGATGTAATGAAAATTCGCAACGAGTACGAAGTAAAACTGTCAAAATTCGTTTAAATTATTATTGACGAAACTCCCGATGTTAGCCACAGAGAGCAATTGTGTCCGATTCACCGATATTATTATGGAAACGATATTGATGACAATTTTATGGGGTATGTAGATGTGTCTGAAATTCGCACAGTATACAACAACAACAAGTACACACTTTGTAATATCATACTGGAATTATTAAACAAACATGACTGCACCACAAAACCAGTTGCGCAAAGCTATGACGGGGCAAGTGTCACGTCCGGTGTCAGAAATGGAGTGCAACAAAAAGTTAAGTTAAAGATGTTTGTCCCCAAACCATGCATATTTGGTGTAATGCACACATTTTGGCATTCGTTTTATCTAAATAATAATAATCTCGTAACAGGATTGCGGAAGTGAGCACTTTTTTTCAGCCCGTCAGGCTTTATTTAATTTTTTAATAACAGTACAAAACGGTCGTATTTTTATGATGCACATTGAAGCAAAAAAATTGCCTAATGCCCCCGCAACTCGTTGGACGTATACGTCACGAATTGTGAATACAGTATTCGAACAAAAAGATAATCTGATAAATTTGTTTTCGTATATGTGCGACAATTCGCAGAAATGGGACGGTGATACGATTTTGGCCGCCGAGAATGTCGGAAACACATTGCGTTCATTTAATTTCAATTTTTTTCTTTCAATTTTCCACCGGGTATTTGAAAAAACCGACTGCTTGTACAAATTTTTACAATATCTCAAGGTGATATCGGTTATTGCAGTAATAAAATAAAGGAGTTTCAGACATGGTTACGTACTGAATTTCAGTCAGATTTTGATCACATTTATGAAAACACATTGCAAATAACACTGCTCCTCGTTTGAGACGCAATGTGCGCTGTGCTCAGACAAAATACAAACGACATTTTGTTGAAATAATTGATAACCTATCTTCAAAAATTAATGAACGATATTCTGAAATTTTAAAATAAAATTTTTGCAGTTGTTCAACAACAAACAATTCGAAAAATATCGTTCAGATTTTCTTTTAGAGGCAATAGATTCATTATTTGAAAATTCTGCCTCGCTCTGGTCCCCGACACTAGATGGCGCTAGTGCCAGGTACCTGACGTCAACTTAGGCGCGCAACAATATATACACGTTCGTACATACATATATTCACAAACACATACATATTCATACACGCATACTATATGATTTTTTTCTTTTATCTTTAATTTATTTATGTATAATATGTACATTTATTACGTACATATGGGCCCTCAATGCGCCAACGTAACACTCATCTGAGAAACTTCGCCCAGAAGAAGAGAAATTGCTCACAGCTAAGTAATTCCTATTCATTGAAAACATAAGGCTTAGCAGTGAACTATAGCCATAGCAGCGATCACAATAGATCCTTTAGGTCGCAGTGATACTGGTCTTTCTAGACCTGTATAGCTGCTCGCACAAATTAAAAAAAATAGGCAATAGCGCAGACAGCAGTTAAGCAACTTGGTAACTTACCCAGAATCAGCGTCATGGTCTCTTCCCAACGGACATAAGCATTCCGGTGCTGCACAGGAGACGGGACGCTCATATATCTCCGAGAACGCATTCTGCTCTAGCTCCCACGCTGCATCCCTAAATATAAAGGGTATGAAATATTTAGATCTAATTAAATGTATAGTCCATGCGGATAAAGAATGGGATTAGAAATGGCAGCTCATCGAACCCGTACCGTTAACATGCACAGTACCAATAGCGAAAACTCGCTAATAACGGTATATCGTTATAACGTTATATTATTCTTTTAATGGGAAAATATTTGGTTAAAGCTAATCTTACCAGCCTCAAACACAGGCGCAAAGTAGCCAGCTTTTCGGTTTTCTACAGAATTAATTTCGTAGTGTGCGCAGGAATTGCATAATCTAATTCCTCCCTCTCCCTTGCACCATTGTACAACTAGGCGTTTGCCAGTCCCCACCCTTTCGTTGTTGACTTACCACGCATTCGAACGTCGTTCGTCAAGCGTACAGCAAAGGAGAAATAAGTTGCCAGCATCTGTCTTTCCATCTGATTACAGTGTTGGTGTATTCAAGGCAAGAGTGAATGGGTTTTTGTGAAGTCAGTGCGCTTCACCATCTTAAGCTACACCACCACTTACCATCAGGTGAGGTTGTAGCTAAGTGCTCGCTTAGAATAATAACAAAAAAATATATGAAAAGTAGGTATATTAAATTTTAAAATAATATTTATGACTAGCGACCCGCTCTGCCTTCTCCTGGGTGTGATGTATTAATGTGGCGTTATTTCGTGTTAAGATAATCATTAAAGATTAAATAATTTTAACTTATCAATGTTTCTATTTGAACAAAATCTCAAAAATTTTCTGATAAAATTTAATCCAGATCACTCTCTCTATTTATTCGCGAAGTTTTCCTACAATTGGTTCAGCCATGCCGATGATTAACTCTCTAGCAAAAGGGGCGAAGTAAAATTTTAAAAATGGTTACTCATGTTTCAGTGGCATGGGAAATATTAACAAAAAAAAATCAACAAGTGAAGAAAACTTTCAGAACGCGTCGCAGCTCTAGCTCTCTCTTTATTTAGCTAGTTTATCGGAATGGGTTTTTTTTTATAATTATTATTTCTACTCTACAGACTCGTAGTCCGTACCCTTTATTACATTTTTTTTTATAATTGTTATGACATTACATATGTAGTTTCTAAGCTTTAACATCTCTCCGCGTTTTTTGAAAATACTTTTTCCATTAACATAGATTACTATAATATCATGCCTTATATCTAACGGTTAGCGTAATTTTTTTTTGTTTTTTTTCTCTATTTTTTTTCTTTTTCTTATTTTTTTTGGTTTGTTTATTTTGTTCTTTTTTTCTTTTTTTTTCATGCATCTTAAACTATGGTTTTAAAACTTTTGTCTACATACTTATAACTAACTGATAACTAATTCATAATTTTTTTTGCCAGGGTTTTTTTTTGTTCTTTTTTTTTTCATGCATCTTAAACTATGGATATTAAACATCTAATACTTAATACTTAACTTATAACTAACATAACTATAATTTACAAAAATTTTCCAATTTTAATTGTAAGTAAAAATGTTGCGGTTATGTCATTTAACATCCGTTTGATTATCATTTACGCCGCTTCGTCTCGGACCACGTTCATAATGTTTCTTGCAACCTTTAAGTCTCGATGATGTATTGCCATTTTCATGTTGTAATCCCTAATTCTGCTTGTGGTGGCAGCCCCGGCACGCAAAATGAAACAGGCAATTGCATCTTCCTCACACCAATCGGTGTAGTAGATGCAATGGCTCGTATGGCGCGAGATTGCCACCACTGCATGAGGAATACTGTTATATAGGCGTTGTTTCTCTCTATTAAATCGCACGATTACCACCGTCTCGCTCACGAGCCCCTGAGCTTCATGTATGGTTAGAGTTCGCGATCCCTTCCCTTTTCCGTAGCCCTGGCTGATGAGATTTTCCTTTTCAGCCTGGGTGTGTCCCAAGTATAAAGTATTTTCAAGGGACTTTGGGATCTGTGAACCCATGTACCTCTTTAGCTCTAGAGATCGCAACCTAGTATTGGATGAGTATATACCATCATAGATTTCGTTTAGTGCATATGCTACATCCAGTGGGTTTCTGTGCGTGCAGAGCCATTCTTGGTTGATATTAGCCACAAGATTTGGTCGAGTGTAGTGCAGTCGGAACAAATCATGCCTGTCGATATATGGCAGCTGGTTGTTGTCCCCTACAATGAGAATCTCGCTTGCACCCGTGATTTGTACTGCCGTTACTATAGCCCCAAAATGGTTCATGAGCGCTTCGTCAATTAAAAGACGAGAGTATTTCTCAGACGCCCTTATGCCATTTACCAAGATTGAGGCCATAGTCCGCACCTTCCTTGCTGCGTCGGCTCCTATACGTGATGCTAGCCTCTCCCTCAAGTCAGTTGCAGCTGCAGTTGTGGTAGTGATTATGATATCATTTTCCTCCGCGAAGTTGTTAATAACCCAGGATGTTTTTCCACACCCGGGTACGCCATTGACCCATGTTATTTTTGGCAACTGCCAATGCCCAAGAGAGCCGCCCTTCTTCAAAGTCATGGACACAGCCTTGAGCCTGTCCAAGATCTCGTCCTCGAGCATAACTCTTGTACACTTTGCTGTTACCACTATGGGGTCCTGAGGAGGTGTTCGAAAGACAAGTTGGCCCGACCGTTCTGTCTCAGTCCCGTCCAGAGCCACAAAACCAACAGTTGCGTTGTATGCCGCCATGTACAATCCCGACACTTTCCCTTTAATTACTTCAGCTGTGTCGTTGTTGTACACAGCAGCCTCGAATTCCTCGAGTTTCATCTCAAGCTGATCTTCACAGCCTCGATGAAAAGATTCAAAGATGCTCTTACAGGTCATGATGTTAACCTCTCTGGTAGCTTTAACGATAGCTTTAAACTCGAGGAAAGCATTTATCCAGTGGTCCAGGGGCTCCGACACCTCCCTGAGACTTGGCAGAGTGACTTGTCCCATGTCTGCTTTCGTCCATGTGCATGGGGATTTTCTTGTCTGACCTTTGGGAAAATACTTTGCGGCGCTCTTAACAGCAGCAACTATCTTCTCTGTTGACTGCAGATATTCTTTTTTCTTCGGGATTATTGCGGGGATTGCAGCAATGACTTGGCCGAAGGTGCTAGCGACTGCTGCTACTTTGTCTATTGTTCTGGCTGGGATTATTCGTGTTCGCTTTTCTTTTTTCCTTTTGGCGTCCATTTTTTGTTGCAAGCGTTCGGATCCACTTAATATTTCTTCTGGGCGTATTTCAGGGTGTTCTTTGCTATCAGTGGGATACGAGCGTGAAGGTTCGTTGGGTCTGAATGGTTTCATAAAACTGAGGTCTTCACCTCTGTCTTCGTATACCACCACCTCATGATATTCTGAGGCTTTTAATACTCCCATGTAGTCTTCTACCTTCCCTTTCTCGTATTCTACCACCATAGCATCTACGCTTATTATTTTTGGTGATACTTCTTTAGCCTCACTTGCCTCCGTAAGCACAACTAGCATTGAGCATGCCTGAGCGAACTCGGTGACGTCGTCGCCTTTTTCGAATAGTGCAATGGTTTTGTTCCGCATACGCACTATTCGGCAGTGATTGTTTGCTACTGTTATCTTCTGTAGCGCCTCATACCTCTTACGTTTTATGCTCGTTTTGAAGGTGCTGCCTTTCAGGATTTCTTATCGGAATGGGTTATCATTGATTCCAATGACAAATTGGACCGAAGTTATAGAACGTACTGAAATACGCATAACGCAATGTATATCTTTTGCAGTGTGCGAGCGAGAGGTGAATAGGGGCTGCGCCATTTACAATCCCATTCTTCAACAGCACGGGTAGAAGTTTATATACACTTTAATGTTGTATATAGACGAACTTGATGTCAGGGCGTTATCTAACAGACTACCTTAAAGTAGTGCAGAAATAAAAGAGGTCGGTGTAATAAAAAGTACAGAAATAACAATATCTTAATATATATAAATTACGCCGTGTAGTGGCGGTTGAGAATATCCACTACCCCATATCTTCCCGTGGGTGTCGTAAGAGGCGACAGAGGGAGACAGGCGGGAGATGGGCAGCAGCACCTTCCTGATAACAACAGTGATATAATAAAAAACTGCGGTTGCCAACCCGCTCGCCAAGCGTGGCAACTAAGGCAAATATCCCCCCATGAATAACGGACGCAAACAAACGGCACAAAGATACTGGAGTTGGAAGAAGAGGTAGACAAGTTGCGCTGGCATATTATTGGGTTATCCGAGGTCCGAAGAGAGGGGGAGGACACGGTAATCCTCGAGTCCGGCAACTTGTTCTATCGCCGGGAGGGCGACCATCTGTCCCAAGGAGGTGTCGGATTTATCGTCTACAAGTCTCTCGTCAACAACGTTGAAAAGATTGGGAGTGTGTCGACGAGGGTCGCGTACCTGATACTCAGAATAACCAAACGGTATTCGCTGAAGGCCATACAGGTTTACGCACCAACCTCGGCACATCCCGATGAGGAGGTGGAGGAAATGTATGAGGATATTTCCAGAGCCATGCATTCCTCCAACACCCACTACACGGTGTTGATGGGAGACTTCAACGCAAAACTAGGCACAAAAGAAAGCGGTGAGCTGAAGGTAGGGAAATTTGGAGTAGGGCAACGGAACCGTAGGGGCCAGCAGCTGGCCGAATTTATGGCGAAAGAGGGACTCTTTATGATGAACTCTTTCTTCCAGAAGCGGCCCCACAGGAAGTGGACCTGGTCGAGCCCCGACGGTTTGACAAAAAATGAGATTGACTTCATTATGACGACCAGACGCCAACTGTTCAGTGATGTCTCAGTGATCGCAAGGGTGAAAACTGGCAGCGATCACCGAATGGTTAGAGCCACACTGAACCTAAACGCTAAGTTGGAGAAGTCTCGTCTAATGAAGTCAACGCTCCGTCCCCCTCGTGCTCTAATCCAGAATCCTTTCAGCTCGAGTTACGTAACCGCTTTCAGTGCCTAGAAGATTGCAATGCAGTGGACGATATGAATGACAAGCTCGTGGAAACTGTCCATGCGGTCGGAGCTAAGTTCTGCAAGACCCGCCGCAGAAGAACACAAAAGATCACACTCTTAATCTAATGGCTGTTAGACGGGAGATGAGACTGCAATCGTCAACAGATTTGACAGCATACAGGCAACTGAACAGACAGATCTCCAACTGCATGCGGCGAGACTTACGCAAATTTAATACTGCTCGTATTGAAGAAGCGATTGAGCGGAACCAGGGCTCCAAAGTCTTTGCCAGAGATGTCTGCCAGTATGAGCCAACTGTCAAAGGTGAAGACAGTGTGGCAGCATCGTTTCCGGGACACCTTAGATTCTGAGTGAGATCGAGAGGTTCTATGGGCAGCTGTACACATCATCGTTGGAGCCAAACGCAAGTGTGAGTAACGATCCAAGAGCGGGTCCTATCCGACACTATTCCGATGATATCCCGGACGTCAGTCTGAGCGAGATTAGAATGGCTCTCCAGCACCTTAAAAACGGCAAGTCCCCGGGCGAGGATGAAATTACAGCGGAGCTTCTGAAAGTGGGTGGAAAACCGGTACTTGAAGTCCTTCAGAGGCTCATTAATTCCGTCCTCCATGGTGGCACTACTCCGGAGGTGTGGAGCAGAAGTGCGGAGGTCTTGTTCTTCAAGAAAGGTGGCAACGCCCTCTTGAAGAACTACAGACCGATATCCCTTATGAGCCGCGTCTACGTGCTGTTTTCGAGTCTTTACGAATCGTCTCGCACGCAGACTAGACGACTTCCAGCCTCCCGAACAAGCCGGTTTCCGAAAAGGCTTTAGCACCATAGACCACATACATACCCTTCGGCAAATTGTACAGAAGTCCGAAGAGTACAATCTGCCACTTTGCCTGGCGTATGTGGACTATGAGAAAGCCTTTGATTCCGTCGAAATTTGGGCGGTGCTACAGTCTCTTCAGCGGTGCCAAGTTGACTGTCGGTATATCGAAGTGCTGAAGTGTTTATACAGTAGGGCTACGATGGCTATCCGAGTACAGAACCAGAGAACGAAGCCTATCCAACGCAGAGAAGTGTAAGACAGGGTGACGTTATTTCCCCGAAACTCTTCACCGCTGCATTGAAAGACGTTTTCAAGCTACTGGACTGGAAAGGATACGGTATTAACATCAATGGCGAGTACATCACTCACCTTCGATTTGCCGACGATATAGTCTTTATGGCAGAATCGCTGGAGGACTTAAGCACTATGCTCAATGACCTCAATAGTGCCTCCCAATGGATAGGTCTTAAGATGAACATGGACAAAACAAAGATCATGTTTAATGTCCATGTCACACCTACGCCGGTAGTTGTTGGGAGCACTAAGCTCGAAGTTGTTGACGAGTACGTTTACCTGGGACAAATAGTCCGGCTAGGTAAGTCCAACTTCGACCGAGAGGTCAATCGACGGATTCAACTCAGCTGGGCAGCGTTCGGGAAATTACAACGCATCTTCTCGTCAGGTATACCTCAAAACCTGAAAACTAAGTTGTACAACCAGTGCGTGTTGCCAGTGATGACATATGGTACTGAGACGTGGTCCTTCACTGCTGGCCGTATGAGGACGCTCAAAGTCACTCAGCCAGCTATGGAGAGGGCTATGCTCGGAGTTTCTCTGCGTGATAAACTTAGAAATGAGGATATCCGCAGTAGATCCAGAGTGACCGACATAGCCCAACGGATTAGTAAGCTGAAGTGGCAATGGGCCGGGCATATAGCTCGAAGAACCGACAACCGTTGGGGAAAAAAGGTTCTCGAGTGGCAGCCTCATACCGGTAGACGAAGTGTAGGAGCGACCCCCCCCCCCCCCTAGATGGAGTGACGACCTGGTAAGACATGCAGGAAGTCGATGGATGCAGGTGGCTCAGGACCGTGCTTTGTGGCATACCTTGGGGGAGGCCTATGTTTAGCAGTGGACTTGTAAAGGGCTGTAATGATGAAAATGATGATATAAATTACGTGTCATGTTGTTTGTCCGCGATGGACTCCTAAACTACTCAACCGATTTCAATCAAATTTGCACATTGTGTGCAGTTTGGCCCAACTTGAGAGATAGGATAGTTTTTTTTGCCCATGAGTAGTGACCCACAATTTTTTTTCGAGTTTAAGGATTTTTAATGGGACATGACAAAGGGTCGTCGAAAAGGGCAGAACAACGTCTGCCTGGCAAGCTAGTACAAATATATAACTGAATAACATATTTGACCAAAACCGGTTTATAATAATATTGGAGTTACAGAAAACTTACAAGAACATACATTAATCCTATACTCTAATGATAATGAGGACTAAAATGGAGTGCCTCCTTTCCAGTAAAAAGGGTCTCCAGTTCACTACTCTAAACATACGAAACACAACAGCATTAACTGCTATTTTACGCTGGTATTCCGTGAGGGCACGGTCCTACCCCGGTCGTACCGACACAATCATAATACAGTTGCAGTATGGCTCTACCACATATAATTTTACCTAGGTATGATAAATTGTAACAAAATTAAAACAGCACTCACCGATCCGGTACATAGTATCCTTGACTTAGAACAGCTTTGTAGAATATTTCCTTCTCGTTGCAAAGGGGACATTTCAGATAGTGCATCCCGGCACTTAGTGCCATGCGCTGTCAACAAAAGAAACAAATGTTATATTATATTATTATAAAAAGTTAATAAATATCAAAGAATATTAATAGGATATTTTACACCATGTAAAAATAAATCAAAAAATATATATTTATGATAGATTTTGTAAAAAGTAGACGAGAAATATTGATTTCTACTTATAAAATTGCATTATAAATTTTATATTTCAATTTTAAGAATATTTTTTTTTGGTGTGCCTCAAATCTGCACAACACTGTCCGCCATATTAGAGACTGTCATGACGTCACTGATCCGGCCTAAGGGTACTCGTGTTCTGTGTCACTGATTAAGAGAACAAGCTAATGTGTTGTGTTAGTTCGAAATTTTTCAAGTTATCATTACGATTATTGAGTTTTATTTCGAATTTTATTGAAAAGGCATCATGGAAGACGAATTCGTAAAAGCAGAAAGTAGTAATCTACCAAAGATAAATAAATTGATGGTAGCAAAATTTTTTGCATGCAATACCACATTTTGTTCTGCTGAGTTGAGGAATGTTAAAACATCAATGTAAGTACCTATTACCAATTTTTGTTTATACACAAATAGTAGAGTTTTAGCGAGACTAACGGACAGCAATTGATATATTATACTATACTATTAAACGAGCAATTCTTGTATATATATATATATATATATATATATATATATATATATATATATATATATATATATATATATATGTAAATTAACGCACACCCTCAGACACCCCAATTACTATATTATGTTATAATCATAATACATACACTGAATTTTTAGTTCATTCTTATGCACTGATTATTTATCAAATTAGTTATACTAATTCCGGAAGAATGTTGTGGTCACAGTACAAATCCACGAACGCAAAGACTTTAACGTGCTTTAAATAAAGTTCATTTTTCTTTATTTTTATTGAATGACAGAATTAGTAATAATACAAATAAAACTGCGCTCTTAAAAGTCTTATTGCATTAAGTTACGGTCCATTTTAGTTTGTTTTGACTGTACAGAGTTAGCGTGGCTGTAATTTACGTAGCTTTAATTATTTTTGGGATAAAAAATTACCTATATTAAAAATGATAGGAATCGATTCAGTAAACGATTCTGAACAAACTACTTTCTCAAAGTGCGTTAATTATGTTACATGTTGTGTATATATATTGGTCATGCGCAAAACAGCGCGTTTTAAAGTGATGTAATATGACATTACATTTCGTACCGAGGAATGTTGCATTACACCATGACTCCAAACATGACGCGAAATGACCTGCTAGTGCCACACGCGATGGCCATTGTTATGAAATGCTCGCGTGGTAGTAGAAGATATACATCATTTCAATGAGATACCGCGTTATATTATCATGGTGTGACATGAGAATCGTCAAACGAAATGCGCCCTCGCTACGCCGGATTGTACCTACACTTTCTTTTGCTATACATAGAGTCGATTTTCCTTCATACTTAACCCTAATCTACGGAATCATTTAATCAAAGGGGCATTCCAGGCTTACGACTGGCAATAAAAATGGATTGCAATATTGATTATTGACCAAGTCTGTGAATATTGGCGTATTTAAAAATCGATTTCACATATAAAATACTGAAAATATGTAATATGAACACCGAACAGCACGGCGGTGCGCGGCCCGCGCGAGTCATGTTTGAGTGTCATGTGTCATGCTTAATTTGGTCGAGTCATGTGTAATGCTACAGTACGCGGTCGGGTTATACGTCTCGCAATGCAACAATCGCATTACTTACACAAGCCTAATATATATTAGGCTTGTTTGACAGGCCTGTTGGTCTAGTGGTTAGTGACCCTGACTGCTATGCCGGAGGTCGTGGGTTCGATTCCCACCCAGGACAAATGTTTGTGTGATGAGCACGATCATTTGTTCTGTGTCTGGGTGTAATTTATCTATAATATTTATGTATTTAGAAATATATAAGTATGTTTATCAGTTGTCTAGTACCCATAACACAAGCTCTGCTTAGCTGGGGACTAGATGGCGTTGTGTGATAGTTGTGGAATATTATTATTATTATATTATATATATATATATATATATATATATATATATATATATATATATATATATATATATATATTACATAACGTGACAAACCAGAAAATGTTTAATACGTTTTATGATTCAATGAAAATAAATAAATCAGTTATAATTATGCGTATGTTAGTAGTAGTAGTTAAATAGAATTAATTTACAATCACAAAATACACGGATCACAGGTAATTAACTATAAATTGTACTGAGACTAATTTAATAGCTTAGAATAATAATTAATTCGTTTCCACGAGTAGCGGAATACAACAAGTGAACCGTGCCACCATAGAGTAAAGTAATATATATACAGAAATAGAGAGCCATCGCCTAGGATTTTTTGTCACCCAATATGAATAGTGTCGCTGTCTGTTATCATATGCCTTGAACTAATCTCAATATCATGTTGACTATAGATAGCTGTATGTAGTTATGTATATACAGCTATCTATACTATAGACGGTTATATTTATATTTTAAGGGATTAGGGTTCAATTAAAGACGTATTATAGATTTCAGTAACATTAACGTTTATTTTTGTTATATATATTTAACACACACGATGTAAAAGCGTCTATTCTGCAAAATACAACACCAAACCAAATTAAATATTATGTCCACTGGGTTACCGGAATGATAAACGAAAGCGTCTATTTCGCACAACACTACACAAACATACAATGTGGTTCCAGCATGAAAATCTAAACAGACAACAAGAAACAGAGGGCCAATCCCAACTCAACCAAACTTATTGTAACAACAACCGAAAATCACTTATAAACTTTAATAAAACAACAACTTGTTCAGACGCCGGTAGCCATTATGTTATATAAAGTTGCTATTTGCCAGTTCGAGAATAACCAGAATTGGTGTAGTCGCCATCTAGCGCACCTTTTAGAATTTAATGTTCGAAAGTTTATGCGGATATAGTAAAAGATGGCACTAGCGTCTTTGCAAATTATTGAACCCAACCTAAAGTATGGAAGTGTACCCCCCCCCCCTGCGTGCCACGTCAGCGCCAAGACTGCCTTAACGGCAGCCGCTCCGTCCGTTTTATACAATCGAGACAAGCAGCTACCCGAGCGCCACTGCAGGTGCAATGCGCAGGCGTGCGGTGCACGTGTTGTTTACAATGATTCCGACTAGCCCCACAGAGGCGCTGCTGCACGTGCATTGGCGCAGGTACCGACATGTATATTATGATGTATGTTAGATATAGTTTTATTTTTAGTATAAATTATTAGTAGGAGTCATTAACAATTTGATGATAAAATACTATTTAAGCTTTTTTTTAGTTGTTTGTTTTTGGAATTTGGTTCAAAAGAATAAGAACTTAATATTGTAACCTAAATTTTTCATACATGTAAAGAAAACCACTTCATTCATATCATAAGCTCTTTTCTTATGTTTCTATTTTTTTTTTTGTAATTTGGCAACTACTAGTGGATTCTGCCAGTGTCAAGTATATCATGCAATTCACACACAGTATAACTGAAACTAGTTTCCGTAGGAAGTTTTACAAAATTATTATTATTATTATGATAAAATGAATGAAATTTGAAAAAGTTTTATAGTTTAATGTTATTGATAGATATGAAGTCAAATAAAGTTCGTACAAAAGGAGTGTAAACTAAATTTAACAGACTTTGTAGGACGGGGAATGTTATTAGGAATAATATTGTATAAAAAACAGAAGAGGTTAGGGAAGCTAAAAAATTTACGATCGAACGTACGTCTAGTCCGCACTCACAAAATAACTGCGGAACAATTGTGCCCCAATCTATTTCTACATATAACAAATGTGCTACGTTTGGAGCCATTCCTAAATTTAAAAAAAAATATGGTTTGTAGGGAATATCAACTGGGAGTTCTACATGGTATTTAACGACAGACTTTCCAAAGAGAATTCCAATTTGACATCTGATGGATATTTCAAGAGAAATTACCTCATGGGTATATGCTATTCAATGCATTGAGGTACTGGAATTAGTTGCTTGTTTTGCCATGAAATCGTATTTTGATCGTAAGTTTGTATTTTTAATAAAAAATCTAGATATCACAACAGACAATTGTGTCATGCAATAATAAAATATAAGAATAAATAATTATTGTGAGCAAGACACTTTTTATATTAAAGATGTTTTCTATATTTTGTAAGATATAAAAGGACCTAAAATATAGGCTCTAAGTGTTGTATCTTTTGTTTTACAGAGAAACGCAATTACGTCTTTATTTTATTATTCCCAGTTACATAAGAGTATAATATTGTAGCGCGTCATAGTTAATGCCCGGTACATGGCGAGTTACCACTATAGTCCGTTCGCGTTAAGAAAATAGTGAGTCATCGTTGTCCGCCGGCCTGGCCACGCCCCCCAGCCAATTAAAATGCAAGAAATTAGAAAGTCGAGTTCACGGTGACCAGTTAAAGTCAGGCCTTCGAACAAAACGGTTGTGTATTTTGCGTGTTACTCGTTCAAAATTAAATTTCGAAAAAATAAAAGACAAGCCTTTCTTCAGATGGCTTATCAGCCGGTTCAAAAGCTCAGACAGGAAAATGTAAAAGGTTAATTTTATTGCACATTGGCAGCGACAGAGGATTCATGGAAGATAGTCTACTAGTATTTCAATCTAAGTCTACAAAAGAATATCATGAAGAGATGGATGGTGAAATATTCCTTAATTAGTTTAATAATATAATGCCTAAGCTAGAACCACGAAGTGTGATTGTCATGAATAACGCTCCCTATCATTCGGTAAGAGTCGAAAAATACCAAGAACCAGCTGGAACAAGCAGCAAATAATAAATTGGCTGCAAAGCAAAGGCAAATCCATGGACATGACTTATTAAAAAAAGAATTATAAATGAAAGTTGCCGAAATCGCCCCACAATACAATAAATATTTAATAGATGAGACTGCCAAAAGTAATGGCATTACAATTCTTCGCCTACCGCCTTACCATTGCAAACTTAATCCAATTGAATTGGTTTGGGCCCAAATAAAAAATTATGTTGGTGCCAATAACTTCACGTTCAAAATGAGTGACATAAAAAAATTATTAGATGACGCAAAAACATTAATAGACGCTAATCGTTGGAAGAAGTGCTGCGACCACACGAAAATACCATGTGGAATTTGGATGACATCATGGAACTTGCAGAACAAAATTCTTTCATAATTAATGTAACTGGAGAATCTAGCGATACCGATTAGTGATTTAAGTAATTTTAAGAAAATTTGTTTCCATTAAACTTAATTTAATGTTTGAAAAAAAAAAAGAATTTTTACTCCACTGTGAATACACCTTTACCCCGTAGTTGCACTGATGACTCACTATTTTCTTAACGCGAACGGACTACAGCGCTATCTAGTATCGAGTAGCAGAAATAGGAGAGTCAAGATCTTTCTAGAAAATTCCATACTAGAACTTTCTACATCTAGTCATCTAGTCAGGTATGTACTAGAACATTCTAGATGTTTCAGTAAGAGGCCCAATATAAGGCGCGCGTAAATACCGCGACCGAGTCAGTATTGAATTGGGCGATACAAGCGAATACTTCGAAGCGATATAACTGCGAACTAAAGTGATCAGTAGCAAAATTGTTTTATTATTAGTGTGTTTTAAGTTGTAATTGGTGTTCGGTAATTAAGGTGTCAATTTTGGAAATTCAATTGGCAGTTTTTACTGTCACAAACCCCAAAATCGTAAGAATATCATTATATACATATTATTTTTGTATTTTGGTTTAATCATAATTGGTATAAATATGGCTAATTTTTAATTTCATTTTTTTTTCAGAATTTTTTTTTAGCACTGGGTTTCAGTCAGTGCTGAGCATAATGCCCTTATTTTTAGTTCATCAATTTCTAATTTGTATTTATTATTATTTTATTTAATATAACTAATATTTCAGAAAGAAACATTAACCTCTAAATTTTTCTATCAAATAAACTTCACCGCCATGAAAGTAGGCAAATATTACACTCCATTCTAAAGTGGCACCGCCCTGGCGGCAAAATAAGTGTTGGATGCTATCATTAATGATAAGCCATACAAATACTTATTCCAAGCATGATTTTAACCTTCGGCCCTCAGCGCCGCAAATCATTCTTAAACCACTGCACTATAAAGCCGTCAAAAACATGTTTAAATAAAATATTCTTCATTTTGTCTTGTAAAAAAATATTCTAAAGACCTATTCGATTTTTGTGGTAAAGATGTACCTGTAAACAGCTTCTGTGGAACCACGCATCTCTTGCACAGCATGGAGGCCAGAACGTCCTCAACGTAGGATATCCGTCAACAGTCTCGTAACATATCACACAAACTGCCTCCATCTCTTCTCTCTGCTCTTCTGTAACATATTTAATGCCTAATAATAATACATCTTACAATATTATTTAATACCTAATAATATTACTAATAATACTACCTAATAATATTACTAATACATCTCATTAGCCAACAGTATATAACTGAGATATATAATGATAATAATAATGAGATATGAGATGAAAGTTGATCTCATAGATTAAAGTGGATTTCATCACTAAAGGAGTCATAAGCTTCTCCTGTGGAAAAGATGGTAACTAAACAATAGGAGCCTGTCTTATAATCTAAAGTAAGCATGCATGTACTGTAACTGTGTTCCGATTGGAAGGGTATAGAGAGCCAGACCGTAAGGCATTCCATCTTAGTCCTTAAAGGTGACAAAGCATCAGTAGTTTTCTATGTTTGATGTTGGTTGTGGGTGTTCATGGGTTACAGCCACTTACCATCAGGTGTAAAAAATCCCAGTAGCCATTTACTAAACCCCAGGGACGAAATGGGGTGACAGTTTCGTTTCTCTTCATCAGAAAATAAAAATATCTTTCTTTATCTTTCTATTTACGGGGACTAGAGAGGATTCGTGTTAATCGTAACCCTTGGCAGACGAATTGGCGTGCGCATTACCAGACTTAGGATTTCTATAAAAATGGCAGACCTGACAGGCGGAGTTCTTCTTTTTTTTTAATATTATAGAATAAGGGTGACAAACGAGCACACAGTCCACCTGATGGTAAGTTGATGCTGTGGCCCATAGACATCTACATCTATCCTCGATTACAAATTAAAATGCAGATGCGTTGTCACCCGTGAGTACTAAGATGGAATGCCTCTTTTTCAGTAAAAGAAGCCTCAGGTACTCTACACTCACCAGACAAAACACACCAGCATTAAGCTGCTATTTTACGCTGACATTCTGTGGGAGCGTGCTCATAGTGGTCATCCCCCGGTCGAGCGGACCCATTGATGCTACAAACATAATATAGCTGCGGCGTGACTCTACCACATATGAAAACAGAAGTAAACCAAAAAGGAAGTCGCGCGTCTTCCGGGCAATTCTGGAGGATTCCCGTAGCTACTGTCTCCGAAGTCTGTGGAAATTACTCATTTTACTATGTACAATTTTGTTACGAAAATTCGCTTCCATTCAGTTCCGCAGCAGTGTAAATTGAGCATTATTGTGAAAATTGATGAATCATTTCATTGCGTAACACCAATGACATTGTTAATTATGACTTTAAGTGTTGAATTACCACGTGAAATAAATGACACATTTCAAAGACATGTAGTCAGTCTGCCAACACGCACAGTAATAGCAGGATTAATTACAACACAGTAGGATCAATTACAACATAACCCTTTCATTTTTGAAAGAGTTATTTTGTAAATAATGTAATTCAAAAATGCTAGGTGATGTGAGCTCAGCTATGGGATGAATATGGGCTTTTCATGAAAATACTTTACAAGACTTACCATCTTGAACCATTTTATTCTCATTTTCACAGCTGGTGGTTGTGTCTAGAAGGTTTTGCTTAGTTATTTCTTGATTTTTCAATTGCTTCATTTTCCTCTGAGATAGTGACCGAAGTTTAACCTTGGCCATTATTTCATCAGTTATCTTCTGTTTTGGAGCATGTTTGTTACAAAATGTCCTAAAATGACTCATAAAAATAAGTATAACGGACTTTATTTAGGGTGTAGTACAGTATGACTTTATGGCTTAAAATTAGAATACTATATTGTACCGTAGGTCGTTAGTTTGATTCCAAGTCTTATTACATTTCCTTTTTTTTACCGACTTCAAAAAAGAAGAGGTATTCAATTCGACTGCATGTTTTTTTTATGTGTGTTAACCTCATAACTTTTCTCTGGGTGAACCTATTTTAATGATATCTGAAAGCTGGTGCTTCTCGTGTGGTCCCATATAAATTTAATCATGATCTGACCAGTAGTTTTTGAGCTATCTTTAATAATGCGTATTTCATTGACTTCAAATACATTGATTCCTTTTGGCATTCCTTGGAGAAGGCCTCTGTTCAGCAGTGGACTTGCGAAGGGCTGTAATGATGACACTGATTAGGTCGTATTGAAGTTGGTTGTACAAAATGTTTAATTTTATCACTTGTTATTTAAGCTAGGTATTATAATATAGTGCTTAACTACCCTTCAATCTAAAGCCAAAGATGGTATATTAAGTAAGATTGCTAACTTAATTCTATTGGCTCTTGCTTTGGAATAGCCCACATTAGATTCCATCTTAGCCCTCAGGGATGACAACAGATCTGCATTTTGATTCGTAATCAAGGTTAAATGTAGATGTCTGTGGGCCACAACATCCACTTACCATCAGGTGGACTGTGTGCTTGTATGTCACACTAATATAATTAAAAAAAAAACAGTAATTGGATGTAAAAACAAATTTTCTTCTATAGAATAAGGATGACAAGCACACAATCTACCTGATAGTAAGTGGATGCTGTGGCCCATAGACATCTACATCTATCCTCGATTACAAATCAAAAAAAGATTGTTTCACCCCTAAGGACTTACATGGAATGCTTTGTTTCCAGTAAAAAGGATCTGCGGTTCTTTACACTCACAATACCAAACACACCAGCAATAAACTGGTATTTTACTCTTGTATTCAGTGAGAACATGATTCCTCTCCAGTTGAGCCTGGTCGGCTTGTTGGTTCCATCCTAAAGCCATAATATAGCTGCAGTGTGGCTCCACCACGAAAAGCTGTGGCAATGCACCTGCAATTCCTCCGGTGTTGCGGTTGATCATGGGCGGCGGTAGTCACTTAACATCAGGTGAGCCGTGCTCGTTTGCCCCCTCTTCTATAAAAAAAAGTAAGCTAATATAAATCTAAGCTGAGCTTAGGTGCAGACAAATTTTTCCACTGCATTGTTGTACTCTGCTGACTGTACTCCATTGTTTACATTCACCATAGGAAACCCAGTAGCATTATGCTATTTCATGCTGATATTCTGTGTGAGCTTTGTCCCTCTATGGTTAAATCGACCGTTTCATGCTACAGCCGTATGCTGCAGCATGAGGTAATTTTCAATTATAAATATTAGAGTGAATAATATTATTTAAAAAAAAACTGAATAATTGAATTGAATAAAAAAATACATAATTAATTTACCCTACCAATTAAAGTACCACTCTGCTGTAATCCAGCATTATTATAATTCTGTCATGAAATTTAATCCATAGTCCCTATAGTTGCTTCTTACTTCCACTAATACAATATGATAATGGATTCTCTTACATCCCCACAACACAACCCAAAAGTAACATTAGGAAATAATGTACAGAATGTAAAGAAGAAACATGAATGTAATGAATTACTTACTTATAGTTACCGTAGAAAAGTGACACCGCATCCCGCTCCCTACCACAAGGCAGGTGGAACTGCTTTCGGCATTGGCTGACGCTGCAACCCAATGTGGCACCATCCCGACCACAGTAAGAACATTTCTGAAAACATTTCACTAGTAATACAAGCAAATATACTTTTCAATATGCAAATGAGAAAAATTGATTTGTAACACTCAAATATGACAGGATACCTCCTGTATAGTTTTGCTGCAATAATAAAATATATTTTTTTTATATGAGAGGGGGCAAACAAGCATACGGCTCACCTGATGGTAAGTAAGTACCGCCGCCCATGAACAACTGCAACACCATGGGAATTGCAGATGCGTTGCCGGCCTTTTAAAAAGGAGTATGCTCTGTTATTGAAGGTCCTTAAGTCGTATCGGTCCAGAAAAATCTCTGGTGGTAGTTGACTCTACAAGGATGTTATGCAAGGAAGAAACCTTATTTTAAATTGCATGGTGGTGGACCGCCAATCATCCAGATGGTACTGATGGTATTGCGGGTTTTGTCACAATGTGCGATGGTGAAATGATGCGGCTGCAATTAGTCCGAACAATTCCTTAGAGCACTCCCCGTGGTAGATGCGATAAAATACGCAGAGATGCAACATCTCATCTAAGTGCCAGTGAGTCAAGCCAATCGGATAGTGCTCGGATGGTTCGAACAGCTCTGCGCTGGAGGGGATCATATGGAAGCATGTCACTCGATATGTCGACGCCAAAGATTCCAATACTGGCTGAGGCAACAAGGGGAGTGCTTTTAAACTGAGGTCACACACACACAGTCCGAGACTGTTGAACAGTTTTGATTTCAGACACAAGTTTGTCCCGGTACTCAGCTACATTTTCCTGAGAAATATTGGCATTGCCGGTGTATAAAGCATCACCAGTGCTGTAGTCTGCATAGTAATGAATGTAAATGGTTTGCAACATGTCATTGATAAGCAAAGCATTGGTGATAGCACTCAGCCTTGGAATGCCAGCATTAATAGGCTTGTAATCGGAGCATGCACCGTCTACTATGACCTTAATGCTCAGAGCAAGAAAACTGGTGATCCAATTGCACAATTTCTCGGGAAGCCCATAGGAAGGAAGCGCTTTGTGCCAAACCTGATTGAAGGCCTTCGCTATGTCCAAACTAACGGTCAATGCCTCCCCTTTGGACTCGACTGCCTCTGCCCATTTATGAGTTAGGTAACCCAGAAGATCACCAGCCAAGCGACCCGTACTGGCGGTTACTAATCAGCTAGTGATCTTCAAGGTACTGCATGAGCTGGCTGGCATTTTAGTAAAAATTTTCAACACACCAATTAGAACATGACAAATAAACAATAAATAGATTTATTTCAATGATAGGATAACACTTACATGCTTTTTACTTCTTTCAACTTCAGCAATGATATCTGGATAGAGAAATCCAAAGAGACCATCTTCATCATTACCTTTCTGTATCAGGCAGCAGGAAAGCAGCTGAAATAATTAGTTTATTATGAAAAGTTGATACATTTTCCCTTTCCCGGGTTCGAATCCCTAAAATTGCATAATATTTCATACTCGGTGTGAAATACACTGACAATGCAATCTGATTGGTAGATAAGCTATGACAACTAAATTATTAAAATTAATCCAAAAATACCAAAGTTTAACACAATCTAGTAATACATATAGTATCTTATTATGGTATGATGTGACAAATGAAGATCAGACAACATAACTTTAGACAGATCTCATTTGATCAAAGTATGATCAAATGAGATGAGATTAGGATAAAAGTATCCAAGTAAACATTCCCATACTTAAACAGTACTTATCCATTGGAAAGTTCTGTAGATTTTTTTAAATAGAATTAACAAACCAGTACACTATTCCCCTATTGGTAGGTGGATAGTGTCCAGACACTTCCAGTAGTCCCAATTAAGAATAAAAAAAGGTGAAAAGTAATGTTGCCAGTATAAAGGGTCTCTGGTTCTTGGCACTCTCATCATACACCAGATTAAATAGCAGTTTGTGACATTATTTCACACTGTTATTTTATGTGTGGTACTTCCCCGATTAAGCTGTACCCATTCATGCAGCAGACATATGCTACATTTTCACTTTACCACATAAAATACACTACTGCAATCATGCGATAGCATTTCAGTTTTTTCAGTGCCCTTTTCAGTATCACGTCGCTTGTACAATCAAGTTATTTGATGTCAGTTTTCTCTTATTTATTTTCATCTTAGGTTTTTATGTACCACTTGTTTTATTGTTTCAAAATTGTAAGAGTGTAAGTTGCTGAATAAATGTCTATTGTTTGACTAATAGAGTATTTAGGACTTCTAATAGTTGATAATGTACGTACCACGCAAAAATAATGACACTGAATATCTCCTATAGCGTACA